>OX940926.1:10635315-11086978 GCA_954870645.1 Agrotis clavis | reverse complement strand
AATCTTATTATTAATTTTATTTTTTAAATTCACAATGAACTGATTATTGTAATTTATTTTTAATTTATTTTTAGGCATGAATTTGTGATTATTTATGTGATTAATTGATTGATTAATTTTAATTTTTAATTTATTTTTCTAATTGTAAATCTTCTGCATGGAATTAATAAAGCTATTTTGATTTTGATTTGATTTGACCTGAATTACCTACCTATTACGGAGGAAAAGTACGGTGGGTATACCAGAATTTCCTTCCATCTCAGATGGTTTTACCGTCTGAAGTTCAGAGATTTACCTTCTGATATCTGAATTACCTACCTATTACGGAGGAAAAGTACGGTGGGTGTATCAGAATTTCCCTCAATCTTAGATGGTTTTACCGTCTGAAGTTCAGAGATTTACCTACTGATATCTGAATTACCTACCTACGACGGAGGAAAAGTACGGTGGGTATACCTGAATTTCCCTCTATCTCAGATGGTTTTACCGTCTGAAGTTCAGAGATTTACCTTCTGATTCCTGAATTACCTACCTATTACGGAGGAAAAGTACGGTTGGTATACCAGAATTTCCTTCCATCTCAGATGGTGTTACCGTCTGAAGTTCAGAGATTTACCTTCTGATACCTGAATTACCTACCTATTACAGAGGAAAAGTATGGTGTGTATGGGTTACATCTGAGATGGAAAAAAAATGCTAATGCACCCCAGTATAAATACTTTTCCTCTCGGTCATAGGTAGATAATTCAGGCATCAGAAACCAAATCTTCAAGCTTCAGACAGTACAACCATCTGAGATGGAGGAGAAGTGAACTTTTCCTCGGTCGTAGGTAGGTAATTCAGGAATCGGGAACCAAATCTTCAAACTTCAGACATTTCTTTCATCGCAAGGTATTGAGGTCTTGAACGGGAAAACTCAGGTATTTATCCTCGTCGTAGATAGGTAATTCAAGCTACTTTCAGCCTTTAATCTCCGAGTTGAGACAGCAAAACCTTCTGAAATTAAGGAACATGAAGATTAATAAAACACAGATATCGAAAAAATATAGATCAAATATATTGAATTAAAGTACTACCTGATTAATATTACATAATGAAACCAAAAATTAGATAAATTAATTAATCAAACACAAATAACTTCAAATACAAACACTCAATAACTATTAGACAGACAGTAATGCAACAAAAACTCTGCTCGAGTACAAAGTTTATAAAACTATCAAATTTGTTTATTCTGAATAAAAATTCAATATTCAACTATATTTTACTAGGTATTTTATGAATAAAATAGTTCTTTTTGGTTCAAGCAGGTGTTGATTGTTGCACACTGTAACAATATGGTTAATTTTATGCAAATAAATTATTCTTATTATTCTTATTCTTAAAAAAAAAGCATATTATCACAAGATTTTTTTTTTTTTGTACTTTTGTTATACCAACGCAAATAGCATAAAGAATAAACTTGGAGAACTCAAAAATACTTTTTTTGGGTCAATTATTATCACGTGAGTGTTTAAAGTTAGAGAGTTTTAATTGAAAATAAGAAAGTTAAAAAAAAATGCCAGGCCCAAGACAACTATACTTTAACTAAATTTCAAAAAAAGTGTCTGATAATATTATTAATCAACCAAATAAACACAAAGACACATCACATAGGTAATAGGTAGGTTACCTAACTATTCAAAATACACTCACCGGCACGGAATCTTGGCCAAGCGCGTATTTCGCGATAACAAGAGTTTTAAGTGTTTCTTATGATTATTTATGATGAAGAGTGATCTAAAAAATGTTTACCCTTAGTTCAAGAGGGTAATTTATCATGTTTGAGTGCAATATGACGTTATTTTTAAGTTTTAGTTGAACCCGGTCATCTGAGCGACTAAGTTGCTGTTTTAAATTTGTGTATTGTGAAAGTCTATTGTCAGGTTATTCAATTATTGTGATATCGTACTGTTACTTCAATAACTAAAGGTGATTTAAATCCAATAAAAATGCCATTAACACCATCACAGGTTGCACAAACTGTAGCGTTGATCAAACAAGGGCTGACACAGCGAGATGTTGCTGTTATGCTGAATGTACCACGTTCATCGATGCGGTTTGCGCTGAAACGATACCAGGAGACAGGCCACTACTCCCGCAGACCAGGCAACGGAGGCATCAGATGCACATCAGCCCGGGATGACCGCTTTATTGTCCTGGAAATTTTGAGAAATCGCTACCTCACCGCTGTTGAGATACGCCAGCGACTCCATTTCACAAGAGGTGTCAATGATATTGAACGTACAGTGAGAAGACGAATGGAGGAAGAGAATTTAAAAGCTCGTAGACCAGCACGCGGCCCAGATCTTCTCAGAAGTTACCGAGTAGCTCGACTTCGATTCGCACGAGAACACGTCAACTGGACCCATAAGCAGTGGGCTCGAGTACTGTTCACAGATGAGTGTCAAATCGTTTTAGGTACGAGCTCCAGATGGTCGGGAGCGAGTGTGGAAAAGAAGAGGAGAGCGATTTGAGACCTGGACCCATGCAGTGGTCATGGGTCCAGCTATCGTGTTCTCGTGAGAATCGAAGTCGAGCTACTCGGTGACTTCTGAGAAGATCTGGGACGCGTGCTGGTCTACAAACTTTTAAATTCTCTTCCTCCATTCGTCTTCTCACTGTACGTTCACTATCATTGACACCTCTTGTGAAATGGAGTCGCTGGCGTATCTCAACAGCGGTGAGGTAGCGATTTCTCAAAATTTCCAGGACAATAAAGCGGTCATCCCGGGCTGATGTGCATCTGATGCCTCCGTTGCCTGGTCTGCGGGAGTAGTGGCCTGTCTCCTGGTATCGTTTCAGCGCAAACCGCATCGATGAACGTGGTACATTCAGCATAACAGCAACTTCTCGCTGTGTCAGCCCTTGTTTGATCAACGCTACAGCTTGTGCAACCTGTGATGGTGTTAATGGCATTTTTATTGGATTTAAATCACCTTTAGTTATTGAAGTAACAGACGTACGATATCACAATTATAATTGAATAACCTGACAATAGACTTTCACAATACACAAATTTAAAACAGCAACTTAGTCGCTCAGATGACCGGGTTCAACTAAAACTTAAAAATAACGTCATATTGCACTCAAACATGATAAATTACCCTCTTGAACTAAGGGTAAACATTTTTTAGATCACCCTTCATCATAAATAATCATAGGAAACACTTAAAACTCTTGTTATCGCGAAATACGCGCTTGGCCAAGATTCCGTGCCGGTGAGTGTAAGTTCAAATACAATCAATAATAAAAAAGGTACCAAATACCAAATGAAAGTAAATATCAAAGTAAAAAACACTTCAAAGAAACCACCCGATAATTATTCATCGAACAAATAAGTCACGTACAAAAAGTTTGAATACAGTCAGTAATAATAGTTAAAGATCTAAAAAAAGTATCAAATACCAAATGCAAGTATCAAAGTAGAATATACTATAAGGTTGTTTGATTACCATACAAACTGATTTTAGTTTTATACTATTTGTTAATCTAGTTTTCTACGACTTATTAAAATAATAATATTACTATTAACTTAATATAGTTTACCGTTTATAAAGACCAATATGAAAGCTAACCACCCTTATTTCAGTGCAAAATTATACTCTTATCGCCCATAAATTGTAAAGAAAGTACTTAACTGATAATTATTTATCAAACAAACACAAAGAAATCAAACCACTTTTCAAATACAGTCATAGTTAAGACAGTATGCAGCAAAAACCCTTACTATTAGAATTAATTAATATCATTTGTCTATAAGAAAGAGGCTTAATTAATAGAAAGAATTTCTTACAATGACATACCACCAGCCATGAGGGGGTAATTTTGTCAGAACATTCGGTTTTAAAAAACCTAGATCGTTGTAAGAAAAATACTTTTTAACGTTCGTCTTACTGACACAATAAGCACAAACGTGAAAATCATAAAAAAGTGTATCAAATGCCAGACCCCCAAAAATTACTTGCTTCGTATTATCATCATAATATATGTCAGAAATTTGTACAAAACCCGGTTCGCCACTGCTCATATCAATATCTAATGTTAAGATTTGGTTAGGTGTGTATCTAATACCATTAAGGGTAATATTGTTCATAGAAAAAATTTTCGAGTTAGGTGCTATTAGGAACTGGCTGGATAAAATTCCGTATGTCACAACGTCACAGTGTTTATGGCAAGTAGTAGGTTCTACATCGGAGACAATTTCATTTTTCAGAAATAAGTGATTCAATTGCAGCTGTTGTTTAATAGCAAGAGTTTTAGGCAAATTGATTCTGTTACATGATGCTCTTGCACAAATTTTTGAAGTTCTATGCTTAGCCTCATATCTCATGGACCACAAATTATGAAGAGGGCCTAATTTTTCCATGACGCCTGCGTAATGTAATAAATGATGAAATTTAGGTTTTAAATGCGAGTTACTCAGTAAAATATACAACTTGTTGAAATCGTTCACTGTAACTCTAATTTCATCACAAATTTCTGGATAAACAGCTTCGGTCATGGACAAGTCTAAAAGTTTTCGGAGTAGCAAATAAAGCGTCCAATGTTGGTCTTCATATGGGACTTTATGAGAAACAAAACATGGAAAGTATCTGATAAAATTATAAGCTTCCATAGCAGACATTTTCCACTTCACAATGTGTCCAGATTCTTTACATAACTGTGGTGGTTTGCAGTTCGAGTCTGGACCATATTTAAAAAAAGCTATTCGATTGTTTAATTCCTCTAAAGTGATGTATTTTTTATATAGTAAACCCTTCAGTACGTCTTTCATTGCATAACGTACCACGCCTTCTAATATGTCATGCATAAGATCTACAGATGCTTGCTTAAACATGTCAAAACCTTCTACTTGTTTCCACAGAGATTCTTCTTTTATACCAGTTTCACTAGGATTTTGTAGATTTAAATCTGATACATAGTTACTTTCATTTCGAAGTAAGGATAGTTCCTCACTGCACATTGTTTTTATTTCAGTTTTATGAGTTCGACAGAATCGGCAAGGATAATTAGCTGTGAAATTTTCTACGAATCCTAAAATAGAATGCAGGCCAAGGTTGTCGCCAATTAAAGATGCTAATTGAAATTTAATACGACCTTGAAAATATTCTGGAATATTTATATCAATACCAGTATCAGCCAAGAAATTTAATTCATCAATTACTTTATGAAAACAATTAAAATTGCCACCATACCGTGTTCGATCTGACGAATAAAATAGAGCGAAGAGAAAAATATATTTTAACTGTGACGCTAAATTTGGAGGTAAACACGCTATTGACGCATAAACTGCACCTAATTTATGTATGCTAGCATGTGAGCCAAGAGGATTACCAGTTTCATAGTCGTCGTAATATACAAATAGCGGAAATATCTTGACATTAGCTTCGAGCGATTGAATTTTATTCAACCAAATAGAGGTACGAACAACGTTTGTAACTACTTTTGAACGTAAGCATTGGTCAACATATTCGTCAATTGACTTTAAAACTCCTGGGATGCTAAAAAACTTACACAGAACAAAACGTAGTGGAATAAATTGACCAGTACCCAAAACATGTTTTCTTTTACCGCCAATAAGTTCAGCTCTTAATTCTGTAGTAGTTTGGTATTGCAAGGGCTCTATGAATGTTCCTAAATCTTTGAAATATTTATTCCATTTATATTCACTACAGAAATCCTTAACTGATTGAGTTACATCCAACACTCCACCTGCATTAGTTTCTTGTTCTTTTGGACAAATTAGCGGTATTACATTAGCGACGTACGATGTCATTGATTTTATAAACAATTTAACAGTACTCCTTGATACTAACGGGTCAGCTAAAAAAGAACTAACCATTAATGCAGTTTCATATACTAATAACTGTTTGTTGCTAAAAGAGACACTGATACCATCAACTTCACGATTTACTTCTAATTGCTCAATTGAACATTGCACAGGAGATTCCTCACTACGTTGATTATTATTACTGACGTAATCATTATTAATGCTTGATGGCACAAAATCATGACCTGGTGCTGATTCCAGACTACTACTACAACTATGTTGATTATTATTACTCTCAATGTGTGTAGGTAACGAGTTCTGACCAGGTACTGGCAACGATGGTTTTGAAGCAAAAGTGTATCTATTTTGGTCGGTTTTACTATTAATGTGCATCCTATTCAAATGCATTCTCAGTGTATTTAAAGAATCAAATTTTTTTTCAAAACAACCTTGTCCACATTTATAACCAGCTCCACTAGATGTTAACTTCGGCAGATTATTGCATTTGTTTTTTAAATGAATTATCAATGAATTTACTTCGGAAAATTTACTTGAGCAGTGGCCGCAACTTATCATTATTGAAATACTAAGTTCTAGTTCCTCTCGTTTTTAGATGGTCGTTTGATTGAGATGCCTAACTGTTCCGCCAATTCAGATGTTGAGCGGTGGTTCCAATCAAACTTTGTATAAATATTGTAGACCGCTTGTTGTATGAATTCCCATACGTTATGACTTTCAAGTGGATATTGTGCATGAAACGAATGAAACAGTTGAAAGCAAACTTCTACGGCCTCCAATACACTGGGAAAAGAGTATATTATTTGGTCAAGTACAATGTGCGCTTGATCAATTTCGGTCCAAGAAGTACCTACCACTAGAACAAATGGTTGTAGGTGTAGATTTTCCCATTTCAGTCTATTTTGCACATTTTTAAGGTGATCACGCATTCGAGTGATTCCGTCTTGAACGTCAGCTTCGGTATCGACTTTGAAAATAAATGAATCCAGTACATCACTTTTTGTCGGCTTCCAATGTTTATTTACTTGGTAGACTCCAGGAAACAGGAAAGGTAGCAGCAAGAGCAATCCGGTAGTTTGTTGTGTTACATTGTCACCTAAAAATGTACAAACAATGTAAAACTTAAATACAATACATAAATTCGCTCTTAGTACTATTATGGCATAACGTGACGGTACTTACTTTCAACCAAAGAAAGAAATAGTGAAACTATTTCTTTTTGTCTTTCCGCAGTTAATCTACAAAGCACTTGCAGCGCTATTTCTTTCAGAGAAGTCTTTTTCGATAGCACAAAGTCTTGCAGTTGGTTCAATGGCGGCAAATCTTTGTATAGCAATTGGAAGTCTTTTTGTATCTGCAAGAAAAAATATGCATTTGATTTTCCGGCTTCTTGGTTTCAAATGCGGACTTAAGAGGCTGTCAATGTACTTAAATATTAAATACTCACTAGAGCCGGCCCAACACTTGGTACTGCGAGTCCTTTATAAGTTTGGAAGTAATCCCACAATGTTCCCGGCGTTTCTTTCAGTTCCTTCATGCGAAAGTCATGCGTATCGACCCAGTCTTGCAGTAGGTCATTGGATGTATGCGACGGAACAAGCGTACGCAATTTCGTTAATTGGGTTTTCACGTTCGGATCAGATTCTGAAACAAAATGAAAGCATTTAAATACGAATAATTTTCATAAATGGCACGTTTAAGTTTAGTGCTTCCCATAGTTTATTCCCACTTTCTCACTTCTCATCCCCTGGCTATAATCTCAAGCAAGCAACTAACAATAACAATTTTGTAAATACCTGGAGGGCAATAGTCGGTGATACCTTCAGCTGTCCGGTGGCAGGATGCCCTAGTAACTTTTTGTGGAGTACTCTGTGGTGTTGGTAGCGAGGTCCTGTTTGTACGCAACTTTGCTGACGGATCCTTTTCCAATAGTTTCTTTCGAAGTAAACTTAGTTGCGTATACAAAGCTCCAATGGGACGTGTTTTGTTAACATGTTTTCCGCTTTTTGTTTTGTATTCTTCTATTTTAATAAAATAAAACCTGTGTGCACTTGTGCATGGGAACAGGGCTTCAAAATAACTTTTTGTCCAGAAGGTACAAATACTGGGTGCGACCTGACGTTTAGGCGGCGTAGCTTCTGAAAACAAATACTGTGCCACACTTTGTGCCACCACTTTGATTTGGCATGCATCAAGGACGCAGTCTTCCGGTAAGTTGGCGATCCTTTTCTCTTCTAGTGAACCCTTATTTAGCAAGATCCAGATCGGGTTTTTATTACGGGTTACTATTATATTTTTCTCTGTAGGTGGATTGAAACTTTCAACATTCGCTGCGTCTTCAGCAGCACGTACACATAAATCTAAGTTTTCTAAATTATGGTCGAATAATGATAATTCTGCTTCACTTATTTCTTCTGTTAGAGCACTGTCAGTGTTTGCGGTTGTAACCGAACTACTGCTGCTTTTTGTAGAGGTCCCACACCTAGACCCACCTCTACTCACAGATTGGCTAGGATGAACGCCAGCAGTCTGGAAAAATTATATGATATGAGAACTAAGCCTAATGATTCAAATTTTAAAATAAATAACTTATTAATGCCACACCACAAGTCCACAACCATGCATAGTTAAAAAAAAATGAGAATTAAATTTGAATTATTAACCCAGAGAATATTTTCTTCTACTTCTTGATCATTATCAAGCAGCCATGAAGCAAGTGCGCATGCAATTTTTTTTCGTGTTAGTAACTGTGGTATCAAGCTTTTTAAATCGTATTCTGTGATAAATTTCAGTTCCTCTACAGAAGAATATCCATTATCTGAAACAATTAATTCAAACGCCTACTCACAACCTGACCTTTCGCTCGCGTTCATTACAAACCAGCGCGGCGTACTGTGGGCTGAAATCAGCGTTTCATAGACATTCAAATCATTTTTTCGAAAGTGTCATTTTTTTTCACATGGAATGATTGAGGAGACTAATTACATGCCAAAAAATATATATTTTTCATGAATTGAGTACGTAAATGGAAGAGTGAGAATTTTTTCTTAAAAATTTGTATGGAGACAACATTAAAAAATAAGATAACTCTGCTATCGCACAATTGGCCCTAATTCCCTTCTAGGAGATTAATCTTTCGCTTTTTTTTTTTTAAATGTAGATACATTATTTATTTATTTTTTGGTTTATGTGGCAAATTTGTTGGACCAATTTGGCTTAATATCAGAACAATTAACTTCAACAGTTTTATCAAAAAAAAAAAAAATTTTCAGATGTATCAATTTTGATGGACCAGTTTGGATTTAAGTCTAGAACCCAAATAATTATTAAGAAGACACAAAAAAGTGGTATTTCTAAAAAAAAAGGTATTAATTAATTTAGCGCAAAGAATAATACAGAACCCTCAAAATAAATAAACAAAAATGAGATTTATTTTTTATTTTATTTTTATTATATAATGCAATCTATCTGGCGATATTCAGCATTAGGTCGGTATTTGTAGGTTTAAGGCTTGTGCGAGATTGTTCATCAACAATGTCGCTTTTCCATAATAATCATACTACATAATATATTATTTACAGCAGTAGATCTTGTAAAATAAAAAATGAGATGAAAATAGTTTAGTTAGAGTTTCATAAACATCTACACACACACACCACATACAGACACACACACACACACATCTTTTTTTTATTTAGGTATTTTTAATCATTCTAATTGTAAAACGGTCTGAACATTGTTATTTTAGATTTGTAAGGGAAGTTGCGAGGTAACTCCAACACAAGTGCTCTTGTAACTTACCGGAGCTGTTTCAATTTTATATAAGTTTAAGCAATGTCTACATTTTTATTTATCTAGCTTGGGACTAGATGGCGTTGTGTGATAGTTGTGGAATATTTATTTATTTTTATTATACAAAATACAACAAGAGTTACAACAAAAGTAATTAGTTCATCAGTAAGACCTACGATGAATGCAAAAAAAGATATTTTTTCGAAGAAACATTAACTCTGCTGGAGCTACCTGAATCTGATTCTTCTGTCTTAGAGGTTGGAAACGTTTCCCAGATAGAATCGGACTCTGAGTTAGACTAAGATAATGATATTGATGACTGATGAACCAATTACATTTGTTCTAACTCTTGTGGTATTTTTTTCCATGTGAAAAAAAATGACACTTTCGAAAAAATGATTTGAATGTCTATGAAACGCTGATTTCAGCCCACAGTGCGGCGCTTAGTTAGTTTGTTATTTTCAAAACGTCCAAATCCAATTTTTTTACGGAGACTTTTACTTACATAAACAAGGTGTATTGACCACTACCGAAAATTTCAAGGGGTGTAAGTAAAGTACCCAATTACCCATTAACATAAAGCTTTGCTTTGACATACTAACATAGCCTGTAAGTTTACTAACACAAATGGACCACAAAGTTGTCTGATTTAATAAATAAATAATAATAAACAGTTTTTTCTATGGAACCAACACTATAATCATGAAAATCAAAACAGCTGTTTCATTTATTTAATTACAATGGTTTATAACCAATTACTGTAATTAAATTATACAAATAAAAGAGACAATAATTATAATACATGTTAAAATATACAAAATAACAATGTATTAATTTAACTGGAAACATAAATAAACCAAGGTTAACAACACTTTCATAAATTCCTCTCACAGTACTTCTGACATACCAATAAAATCTTCGTCCATCCATCCACAAACAGATCGTCTGTTGGATTTGGAAATCATTATCATCATCATTAATTATTATCAGACTGATCATGAAGCGCAGTCAGTGTGTTTCATACATTATTATTGGCCAAGAAGTTTTTAATTTTGGTATGAAACAGCTGTTTTATTTTTAGATTTCTGGGATGGTCTTAATACACCTTGTTAGTGGAAACTGAATTGTTAACATTGTAGGCAAGATCTTAAATCAAAATCTAAGAAAACTGGCCAAGTGCAGCATACATATTATAACACATCTAGTCTAAAACAAAAATTAGTGACACTCCAGGAGTGCCGACAAAAAGGAAATAAAAAGGCAGTGGCACTCTGGGAGTGCCGACAGAAGTGAAAACAAAAAAGAAACCCTATCCTCTCCTCAACTTTTGGCCAAGTTTGAAGATCATTACCGAAGAAGAGTCGGTTATAGGTTACTGTTACAGGTTACCGTTAAAAGTTTATAGGTTTTTGCCCATCTCAAAAAATGCTTTCAAAGTGCCGAGCCTGCCTAAAGAAGTTTTTACTTTAAAAAATATACATAACAACACACCCACACCCAACAAAAACATGGTAGTGACATAACATAATCCACCCACACTCAACAAAAACATGGTAGTGACTTCACACTCTAGTACTGATACCACAACACCCAACACAAATACCTGGAGATCTTGGTGTATTATCGTATAGAACGTTCATCATGGATTGTTTTGTCCAGCAGTGCCAGTCGACTTTTTAGGGCTAAAAGATGATTATCAGATTTATACATAGCTAACTGTACCCGGCATGTGTTGCAATGCCACGTAAAGTATAAAGAAATACAGGGCGAGGTTCAGACAACAACCAGAAAAAATTAAGGACTGTATCACCAGAGGTTAACCGATAAATTCCTCAAATAGGTACAATCTTAAAATTTACTTCAAACTGACACTATAAAAAAAATGTACTTTCCTATTACTTACATTGTATTTTGTATGGGGCACCATAGTCTTTGGGTGAAGCAATTCAGATTATCTAATTGAATTTTTAGGTGTGGTAAAAACTATTTTGATGTTATAATGGTAGGTACAAAATGCTTACCAAGGAAGCTTTTTACAGTTTCATCAGCTGCCCCAAGCTGTCGGAGCACTGCCTGAAGCTCCTGTGCTCCTGAAGCTCCTGAGGTGCTGGGAGCGGGGGACTCCATTCCCAAATCTCCTCCCACCCAACTCAGATTTTCAAGCTGCAAATATTAACTAGTTATAGTTGGTTTCATTAGCACCATTACTTTCTTGATATTAGCTTCTATGGCTTCAATGCAGAACCAACCAAAGTTATCCATTGCCTTACAGGTACGATGCCCTGGCACCTCCTCCAAACCGAAACAGCAACGCTGGTTGGCGGCAGAAAATAGAATGGTGGTAGTAATTCCCCGGACGAGCCCTTCACAAAAAGGATCTATAAACTCTTCACAAAGAAAGCGAAAGAACTCTACTACTAGTTATACCTACACCTACAAAAATATTTGGTTAAATCGATCGATATAATAAACCAATAGGTGGTTACCTAGTTACCTACCAACAAGAAATTATTATTTTTTCGTGTAGGAAGTTAGATGCATACCTAACTACCTGCGGCAATGTAGGCAAGGTGATTAGAAACTAGTAGGTACATTAGTCGAAACAATTCAGCAATGCAAGTTTGCATGCCGGCCATTTGCAATGCAAACGAGCGAACACCGACATCTTTTATTCTGAACAATAACCTCGTTGCCCGGAATGAATATGGAATACGTAAATAGATCACTTACCACTTTGCTCTGGTTTTTATCACCAAAGAAAATTATTATCCATAAAACACACAATGAAGTAGGTACAACACACGACCTCCTCTGGGAACGGGATCTCAACACGACGCACACGCACTCAACCACCACTCAACCCGAAAGCCCGAAATGAAAAGAAAGTTTCAAGAGATATACTCGGACGCTCTACAGACAGTGTCATCAATGATCAGGGTTGCCAGATGCTATTTTACGATTTCCCCCAAACTGATTTTTAAATTTCCCCAAAATGATAAGTTAAAAAAAAAACCCAATCGATAATTACAGAAAAAAACCGAATACAAAATAAAATTATTTTTATTCGTTTATTTACAGACGAAATACCAGAGGAAAATGAGACTGATATTTTGTACTATTTAGGTTTGTTGTACTATCTAAGTTTCATTAAAAATATTTTGTACTTCTTCAGTCTCATTTTCTTTTGTTTGTTGTAGGTACACATTTTCGGAATTAAATAAATTTAGCATTTTTTTGGTTGGTTCAAACTTTCTGCACCCGCCGCGGTTTACTAAGACACTTCTCACTCTAATAATAATTATTATGGTCTACGGTTTTCGTGAGCATTCTGTTTGGAGTTTATTTTTGATAATATTCATCACCGTACTCCGCGCACACACTCTGCGTTTCTTGGCACTTTCAATGGCGCACTAATTGAGATCGCTAGTACTTAATCCTAAATAAAGTACAATAAACATTAAAAAAAACGTGTTTGACCGTTTACACACAATATCAGATAAATCCGGTTTGGCGATGCGCGATGGTGAGAGGTTTTATTCGATTGTTTCGATTGTTCGAACATCTCGATGGTTCTCGATTGTTTCGACTAGGACTCGAGTCCGACTCGGTCTGATAGTGCGAATGGCGCATGGCGCGTTCATTCGAGAGTTGTTCCTCGATGGTTTAAAATTTTGCGAGTTCTTGACTTGCGTTGTAATTGCGAATACAAACTAATTCTTTCAACAAAAGCAATCGAAAATAATCAATACCGCGACGGAAATAAAATGTAAGTAGTTAACTTACGTACGAAAAATAGGTAGAAGGAATCGTGAAAATAAATAAAACATATCGAGGTTTCTTATTGAATCTGTTTTTTACTAATTAGATATGCAGGTAGCATAGTTTTTTAATCTTAATAATTATCTACCTATTTAAATTTATAGGTAAAAATTAACATGCACCTCGGCTCGATGAATGCAATTTACTGACCTTGGCGACCAAGCGAGACTCGGTGAGTGAGTGACTGATTCGAACAATCGAAATCTAGCGGTCGATTCCATTGACTCGAAACAATCGAAAAACCTCTCGATTGTTTTGTAGAACGGCGAGTCGATGGTTGACTCGATGGTTTATTTTAACGACTCCGATTCTTTCGATTGTTAAAACATCTCGGAATCGCCCATCGCTAATCCGGTTAGTACCTACTTGGTAAAATACCGGTCAAGCCTAATTGGAGCATAGCTTTTTTGCCCCCCCCATAAGTACCCCAAATTTGGAAAGTATCGAACTCCCTTTGTCCTAAATATCCAAATCTTAGTATTGTAGGTATCAACTACCTAGCTCCACTGGTAGCTGATACAATCCAAATATGGAATGTCCACCAATATTTATTTTATTTGTTTGTTAAAACCAATAGGTAAGTAATCCTTCATAAAAATGTGTGTGTGTGTGTGTGTGTATGTTCTTTGTTTGTAAGCAGGTAGGTATATTTGGTTGGCATCCTGAAATAACACAAAATATACTTTTTAGTTTAGAAGATCATGTCAACGAATCAGCCGATGAACTGATGAAACCCTAGCTAATAAAATATACAAATAAAAAAAAAATATTTTGGATAAAGTTATGGTAACATGCTGTTTTGTTTTTGAATTCTTATCTTTCAATGTAAATGGAGTGTTGTTTGTCATTTGAAAGCTACGACAATCCATTACGCACAGTAAAAATAAACAGTCAGAGCAAAAACTGGCATTAAATCAAAGACGAAGAAAAAACTGTACCTATGCGTGTGTGAATACGGCACACGCATATAGTTTTTGCTGCATTGACATTGAAAGATAAGAATTCGAAAACTAAACAGCATGTCTACATCGGTCGCGCAAGCTGTACGGTTTCATCAACCCGCCACCGTCAACATGTTGTTTTACTATACCTACATAATTATTTAAAGTATTATTATTACAAATCAACGACTAATGCCTGGAAAAGTTTACAAGATATCTGCTTCTGTCATCATGAATATAAATCCGCTCGTGGCCTCTTGAGGTTTTCAGACACTGCGTAGAAAAATGAAAAAATCCTTTTCTAACATTTATTCTGATGATTAGTAAATGTAATGTGTCAAGAAAATCAGTATTTTGATTGGTTTATTTGCCCTGTGTAGGTCGGTATTTTTCGGTATTTTTTGAGCTTCCTCGGTATTTTCGTTAAGTTTAATCTGGTCACACTGCTCATAGCCTCATACGCCTTCGTCCACAATAAAAAGGAACCGTGGAAGGTATTTCTTGAAATTTCCTATCAGTAATCCGTCCAAAATATAATTATAGAGGTACTCAATTCTATATCTATAAAAATTAAAGTCAGCTGCACCTGCATGTATTGACCATGCCTTTCTGCTGGGTTTATTATAGACCGGAAGCCAGACCAAAATATCGTTAGTGATTTCTTCTCAAGCCATAATTAGTAGACTAAATAAGGGAGTCGGATCATAAAGATTTGTGGAAGTCAGCTGCTGTTCCGTTGGTGGGATAAGCAGCAATAGCCGTTCAAACACGTAGAAAAAATAATATTTTTTTGTCATTTCCTCTCAACTGAAACCTGGTTTATATTAAAGATTACCTTATATCACGAAGAATAAAACCAATCAGCTGTCTGTAACATGGTGGAATACACGTCTGCTGGTCACTCGAACATGTAATTTTTTATATCATTTTCAGTGATTTCCTCTCGACTCAAATTTTACCTGATGAAAGTTTACATGAAGATATGGATAAAAGCAAACGTCAGCTGGCTGTATCTCGGTGGAAAGATCGTAAAATAAAATATGAAGAAACAAATATTTTATTAAATCTGAATAACTAAACGTAATTTATTTGCAATATCAAAACGGACATAAGGGAAACGAGTGTCTGTCATAATGACACATAGAAGAAGCCATAAAAAAATATTATTTGGAAAAAAAACTTGTGTCATCCCTAATGTCTAATCTTGTCAAATCATTCTGCTGTCATAAGGTTTCAAATCAATATTAAATGATTTTCTTGTTGTATTTCGTTATTTTGTTCAAGTTATGGAACTGTTCTTACTGGAGTGAATAAGTAATTGACACCCTGATCAAGAAGGTCCGTTAACCGGTTCAACAGAATCAGAAGGATTCCCGCACGATCTTCAATGATGAGACAAGGCTCTCGCTTGGAGATTACGTGAAGAGCTTCTCGATCCGGCTTGCATTATGAAGAAATTCCTATCTTTGAGGTCCGAACTAGATATCCATTGAAATATGTTTCATAACAACATGTTTATTTTGTATTTTTAATTGTTTTATATATGTAATGTAAATGAAAAATGTAAATGACAATAACATCAAACAATTAATCAAGCAATGATTGGGGGTTTTCTTTATAGAAAAGCTTTTTATTTCTTATACTTTTCACTAATTGAGAAAATAAATCAATAGACCCATTTATACGTTTTTTCAAGAGTTCATTATGATTGTTTTGCATATTCGTGCAAAGAATGGGCAGAGAACCTTAGGCCCATCGCATACGGCGTATTCTAAACGCGCAGAAGACGCGCGTTTCAGGAACGCGCCTCTTCGGCGCCGTAGACGCTGTTATTGCGTTTGGATTGATGATACAAGCGCGCGTATAAAAAAGCGGAGTAGAGGAGAGAGTCTTATATGTATGAGTTATTAAGTAATCGTTCAGACATAACCGCGCGGTTAGTCAACCGCCAGAAAATAGAATCGCGCTGCTCCCGCGCGTTTCTATTACTATGGAGTCTTTACTTTGCGTTCAGTTGCGTGGCGGATACCGCGCGGTTAGCACATCACAGCTCGTGAGTTTGGCACGGTTCGTTTCGACACTGAACTGTTTATTGATGAAGTGGAGAAGAGAAATGCAATATGGGATATTCAGTGTGAGGATTACTCAAATAAAACTATCATAACCAAGCTTGGCAAGAGTTAGTGGAGATATTTGGAAATTGTGAAAATACGTTGGAAACTTGGTTGGTTACTTAATATTGGATGCACCCATTTGCATTGCATACCGCATTTTTCTTATCGTTTTTTTAAGGAGCAAAAACCACAGTAAATCGATTTTTCGCTGACCTCCTTTTTCAAACGGACGTTATCCCTGTACGATAATCACATATAACCGCCGGAGTCTGATTGCATAACAATTTTGCGGTTTCGAACCGCGCGATTCATGAACGCGCGGTTTCCGCAAGTCTGTACTAGCCCTTAGTCCTGCTTGTACAATAATTTTCAAAGTATCAGCTGAGGACCTTTCCACAGAGATACAGCCAGCTGACGTCTGTTTTTAGCCATATCTTCATGTAAACTATCATCAGGCAAAATTTGGGTTGAGAGGAAATCACTGAAAATAAAATAAAAAATTACATGTTCGAGTGACCAGCTGACGTGTATTCCACCATGGTACCGTCGGCTGATTGGTTTTATTCTTCGTGATACAAGGTAATCTTCAATATAAACCAGGTTTCAATTGAGAGGAAATGACTAAAAAAAAATATTTTTTCTACGTGTTTGAACGGCGATTGCTGCTTATCCCACCAACGGAATCGCAGCTGACTTCCACGAATGTTCATGATACGACTCCCTCATGTAGTCTGCTAATTATCGCTTGAGAGGAAATTGGTCACGGACATCTGTTACGGGCTCCCGCTCTATTAGGCCGACTCAGATTTTTGTTTATGGTCTAGGCTAGGGGCCGATGAGGCTGTGAGGAGGATGGTAAAGTAGGTATAAGTACCTACCAGCCTACTTCATCTAAAATCCTGTCCCACCTAGGCACTAGGTTAGGTATTATAGTAGGTATAGGTATAACATCCCGCTTTTGTTTTTATGCTTTTGTTTTCTCAATTATTAAGATCTCATGCAAGGGTTAAATTAAAAACTAAGTAAATACTTATGTACCTACTTACATGAAGAGTTATTAATCACATTAATCAGATAAGAAAATTAAAATTAATACAACTTGGTATCTTTGCTCGTGGCTAAATAACAACAGCCGCTGGGGTCAATCTTTAGGTTAAGCCGTGCTTGCCTAGGTTGGTCTGTGGATGGGTGACCGCCTATTACATACCGAGTATCTTCCGTGCCTCGGAAAGCACGCTAAGCCGTTGGTCCCGGCTGTTATCTGTAGATCTATGACAGACGTTACAGGCAGTAAGTGGCCCAAAAAGTCTGACAACCAATCTTACCAAGGGGTATCGTATTAAGTAACCAAGTAAGGAAGTAACCAAGTTACACCAGCCGAACTGTAGTACTTAAATATGTACCTAATTAGGTCAAATATTGTAAGCAATTACAAACACTTCTAATCCAATTGAAGTTGGATTTGTAAATGCTATTAGTATTAGCTCCAGGTAGAGGGACTCATTAACGGTCAACAGCACAGGCACGAAATTTTGTGTAGAACACATTCTATTCGGATAGATACCTTCCTACATAGGGTAATTAGATAGGTTTAAATCTGTTTTAAGTTTGAGCATGACATAGCTACTGCACTACACTTGGCTCTATACTTTATTAGTATGTACTATAATCAAAGATTGCCACATGACATAATTATTGTATTGTTACCTACCTACAAATCTGCCCAAAACTACTTATCCAAGTCCGGTACCTGTCTTTCCTATTATGTAGGTAACTACTAGCGGCCACCCACGGCTTTGCTAACATGAAAATTTAAGGCATTTTCCCGTTTTGGATGTATTAATTTTTTGCCTGTTCCTATTATTTTTTAAATCAAACACAAGAAAACTTAGTTAAGAGTTAGAGCTCAGCTATGTAGGTACTCGATTTTTTTGCAAAGATCCTGCGTGGCAGTGGTGATTGCTAACCTAACAATATAAGGCGCAATCATTTTTTGAATTCCTTATGATTTGACATCATAATGAAATCCTACTAACTTTAAAAGAATTACCTTCCGCTCAATCCTTTTATTTCAGTAGAATAAAGAATTCTTCTAATTTGGAATCGACATTCCTTCTAAAATTACCAACTAGAATGAAATCCTACTAATTTGCACCTTACACTCCATCCAACTTTGAGGGAAATTCAATCCAAACCGTTTTTTAATATTGAGGAAGATAAAAAATTACCGTTAAGCTTTTTATTTACACAAATAAACTTACGATTAATACAAGTGTTTACAAAATGTACAAAATACAAAAGAAACAGTTGAGCTACTTATCTGCAGACCGTTGCAAACGATCTAGAGATAGCTCAACTAATTCAAATCAGTGCCCAACGGAAGCGCTAATGTGCACTTTTTAAGGAGTGCAAATTCCTTAGTTACTGACCCCACTGAAATCTTAATAAGTCCTTTAAAACTCTAAACAGACTATTTATACCTACTCTGAAAAAAGTTTCTTCACAAAAACATACATTTGAACAAACTAACTTACAACTTTGAAAGAGATTCCTTCCAAAAAGACCTTTTACTGCAGAAGGACTAAAAATACTTTGTGATTTGGATTGAACATTCCAAAAAAATTAACAACTATAATTGGAATCGATCAAATAGGATTTTACACATTTCTTCTAAATCTGATCGAAATATTTACATTAAAAACATTTCCTTCTCAAAAACTAATTTAAACAAACTCCTTCTAATTTCGAAGAAAATTCATACCAAGTAGTGCTTCTTTTTGATGAGAAGTAAGTGATGAGAAATAAGTTTGAGTATAAAATTACTGCCTACTCCAAATTACCAACCGTAATTGAAATCTTACTAAATAAGAAGGATTTCAAGTGGAAGGTATGATGGAATTCCTACCAAAAGATAAACTTCTAGGAAATCCCTTCTCAAAAATCTACAAATTATTCCTTCCAAATAAATCCCAACTAAATAGTCCTACTATTTTGATTGGAGAAAAGATCCCTATGATTTAGAGTGGAAATACCTGCGACAATTATCAACCAAAATTAAAGTTACTACCTAATTAGAAGGATTAAACATGGAAGGTACAATTGAATTCCTTCCGATAGTTAAACTGAAAAGGGGAGTCCTTCTAATAACCCATATTTTATTCCTTCTAAACGAACTTCACAAAATTTTGAAGGAAACTCCTACCTAAGTATGAGACGGTTTTTCCTACAAAATAAATTCCTTCTCAATATCTGTTCTAATTCAGTTGGTAAAAACGTGTTCCCCATTTTGGAGAATTCAGAAGGGAATTCCATCTCAAAAATCCACACAAATTAATCCTTTCAAATGGATTCCTTTCACATAGTCCTTCTAATCTGATGGGAAAAGTTACAAAATAAAAACTACTACCTGAAATTACCGAACGTTATTGAAATCCTACTAAACAAGAAGGATTTCGATTGGAAGGTATGATGGAGTTCCTACCAAAAGCTTAACTTCAAGGAAATTCCTTCTCAAAAATCTACAAATTATACCTTTCAAATTTATTCCTCCCAAATAATCCTACTATTTTGGTCGAAGTAAAGATCTATTTGATCATGAGTGGAAATACATACGAGAATTACCATCCAAAATTTAAATTCAACTGACTTAGAAGGATTAAACATGGAAGGTACAATTGAATTCCTTCCGATAGTTAAACTGAAAAGGGGAGTCCTTCTAATAACCCATATTTTATTCCTTCTAAACGAACTTCACAAAATTTTGAAGGAAACTCCTACCTAAGTATGAGACGGTTTTTCCTACAAAATAAATTCCTTCTCAATATCTGTTCTAATTCAGTTGGTAAAAACGCGTTCCCCATTTTGGAGAATTCAGAAGGAAATTCCATCTCAAAAATCCACACAAATTAATCCTTTCAAATGGATTCCTTTCACATAGTCCTTCTAATCTGATGGGAAAAGTTACAAAATAAAAACTACTACCTGAAATTATCGAACGTTATTGAAATCCTACTAAATAAGAAGGATTTCGATTGGAAGGTATGATGGAGTTCCTACCAAAAGCTTAACTTCAAGGAAATTCCTTCTCAAAAATCTACAAATTATACCTTTCAAATTTATTCCTCCCAAATAATCCTACTATTTTGGTCGGAGTAGAGATCTATTTGATCATGAGTGGAAATACATACGAGAATTACAATCCAAAATTTAAATTCAACTGACTTAGAAGGATTAAACATGGAAGGTACAATTGAATTCCTTCCGATAGTTAAACTGAAAAGGGGAGTCCTTCTAATAACCCATATTTTATTCCTTCTAAAAAACTTCACAAAATTTTGAAGGAAACTCCTACCTAATTATTATGAGACGGATTTTCCTACAAAATAAATTCCTTCTCAATATTTGTTCTATTTCAGTTGGAAAAAACGCGTTCCCTATTTTGGAGAATTCAGAAGGAAATTCCATCTCAAAAATCCACACAAATTAATCCTTTCAAATGGATACCTTTCACATAGTCCTTCTAATCTGATGGGAAAAGTTACAAAATAAAAACTACTACCTGAAATTACCGAACGTTATTGAAATCCTACTAAATAAGAAGGATTTCGATTGGAAGGTATGATGGAGTTCCTACCAAAAGCTTAACTTCAAGGAAATTCCTTCTCAAAAATCTACAAATTATACCTTTCAAATTTATTCCCTCCAAATAATCCTACTATTTTGGTCGGAGTAAAGATCTATTTGATCATGAGTGGAAATACCTACGAGAATTACCATCCAAAATTTAAATTCGACTGACTTAGAAGGATTAAACATGGAAGGTACAATTGAGTTCCTTCCGAAAGACAGGAGTCCTTCTAAAAATCCATATTTTATTCCTTCTCAATGAAATTCACAAAATAAAGAAGGAAATTCCTTCTAAATTATTGGACGGATTTTCCTACGAAATAAACTCCTTCGAAGTATTCGTTCTATTTAGGTTGGAAAAAAATATATATCCTTCCTTATTTTGGAGGGAAACTCGTTATCATCCATTTGGGCAGGTAAATATTAGAAGGACCCCTAGAAGGAACCTGTTTGGGAGGATAAATTCAGATGGATTCATCGGTCATTTTTCTCAGTGTAGACAATGGAACTAAAGCCGTTGGTGGATATATCAACGTCTTTTTTCCGAGATAAATTTTATATTTTATCTTTTCTACAATGACGCTTTGCATCATAAATGAAATACAGCTTTGATCTTGACAGGGCCAGTATCTCCGCGATACTGGTAATTTCAGGACACTAAAATTTTAACGAAAGTACTTTCACTTGTGCTGAAACTAGTTTCACGAAAGTAGTTTTAACATGCATGACACTACTTTCGTAATGTAAATGCGGCTTTACATTCACGCCAGCGACTCGACTTGGCTAGTGCCCATTGAAAAACACTCTCGGTTGCATAATGTATCGAGCGTGTGCCACAATCGGAAATCCATTGTGATCGCAATGAGTTCAGCTCTATTTTGTCAACTGTCATGTTTGTCTCCGAAAATAGTGTTGTTATTTTAAGACCTAAGTGATATTTGTCTTTACTCTGTTGTACTAAGTTGCTTTTATGGAAAAGAAACTAGTGTGGAGGCGTGTCGAAAACCCATGTTGTTGACACAACCACAGTCAGTATTTTGTCGCGTGAGTCAGGAAGGAAAATCTTTATCTACATAATACCTACACTACACACTAGGATTTTCGTATCGTGGGTTTACAAACATTTAATAATTTAAATTCACATACCAAGATAACTAAAAAGAGCAGTATAAAGTTTGTAAGTTTGGATCCATCGGATCTGCTGATCGGATTCCGAAAATTCTTTATCAAATAAAAATTTGCTTATCCTGAATTGTTAAAACGGTTTTTTCCAACCGTAACGCTAGCGAAACCACCAGTTTTATATTAAGAGCACTGGGTATAGGCAGAAAGCTGGGGACGAGCTACAAAAGATACCCGATATCCGATACCTTTGTCTTTGCTCATCGTCGACCTGCTGTAATCAGGGGGTCTACTCTACTCTTTTAGTTCGTCAATGTAAATACGGGCCCGTACTCGAAACTTTGCGAACCCTGCCCCCCTATTAGTTCTGAATTCATAAGTTCTGGCATCGGGAGTAGGTACAGCTGTCCAAACATGTGGTCACCAATTTTTATTTATATACTACTAACTAATCTTATTATAAACAGTTAGAGACGCCCGAAACTTCGGACGAAGCTCCAGGTTTCACGCTTAGATGGTAGTACTCCTGGAAAGGATTGCAGCGGTTAGTTTTTACTTTTTACTGTTTTTGAAAGAAGCAGCTGAATATTACTAGTAGCTTGGAGACCGAGCTTTAAATTTTATTTGTTCCTATGGTATTCAAAACTGCCGTCATAGTTTTATAGCGTGACGCGCCGTACTACATAAGTAAAACCAGCAACTTGAATAGAATAAAGAATATAAGCACAAAAAACACGTTCGTAAAAGTTTATTATGTACACAATACTCATACTTACAGAGTACACACATAAAGCCTGTTATAGTGGCAATTTACACGCGATGATTTCCGATAATGGGAATTTATTCATGTTTACAAACGCGATACCTATGTACTGTGCTTAGTATATTCAAAACGTTGCTCTTTGAATTTGTATTTAGCAGTATATAATAAGCTTGTTTAAATATACGCACTAAAGAATTCACATACACACCTTTATTTATGAATACGTACAAATAAAGCCGCACCTACACATACTCTTCAAATAACTAATAAGTTCAACCATAATACCTGTGAACAGATTGAATGAAACTGTTAATTATAAAATGAACTGAAACTAAATCTATCTGCACTGGAACTACATCAGACAGGAATGGAAAACCTGAAACAATTTAATTAAATTAAAACTGCAATATGTTGGCGCGTCCCTGAAGAGTTTTCATTAAAACTAATACTAGGGAGTTGTCGCGTATTTCTAGTTCGGTGGAGTAGAGCAAGACATTTTTAACGTGTCATCTTGTATCAGACGAGCATGCTGGAAATTGGAAAATAATTTGGAACTTGAAGTAGTGGAAACTTAAAGTTTACAAGGAACATCCATCAGATTTATTAGAAAGACAAAGAAACAGCACGCTAAAGAAAATTACAGAACATCCTACTAATATGTATTATAAATGCGAATGTTTGTGAGGATGTGTATGTGTATGTAGGTATGTTTGTTACTCTTTCACGGAAAATCCACTGAACGGATTTGGCTATAATTTGGTACACAGATAGTTTATAACCTGGATTAACACATAGAGTTTTTATCCCGATTTTATGTTCCCTTGGGATAATTTTCGAGTTTGTAGCGGGTGAAGCCGCTGGCAACAGCTAGTTTTAAATAAATAGCAAATAGAACTTTATTTTGATCGTACCCACTCTAGGTATAATATCTCCTGTATCATAGATGTGTTTACGAATAAAGCTTTTTTTGTAGAAACAAAAATTCGATTGCGTGCAGAACTTGAAAACTCTACAATAGATGGCACCAACGTCACCATAAACCCGTTAAAAATTGAATGAAGATTTGACCTTGACGAGTACGACTGCGATGGTTGGAAGTTGGTAAAACGTCTGGTGTATTGAACCAGAAGGTCACAGGTTCATCTGCTCGCAATTGATTTTTCTTTCCACTAAATCGTTTTATAATTCGTGATGCTGGCGTGCTTTATAAAATGCCAGCCAATCGGCACCATTTCGACTGATCCTCGAAAATATCTCTTCATATTCCTACAATATTGAGTTTCTAATATTTTTCTCTTTAATTTGTCGTAGCATCCTTTTCGCCGATATAGTGGGCTTCACGGTGCTCGCATCGCAGTGCAGTGCGCAGGAGTTGGTGCGACTACTCAACGAACTCTTCGGGCGATTCGATCAGCTGGCCAACGTGAGTCACACAACACTATTTACTACGAATGTTTTTCGTCTGCCTAACGTTTTCCCTATATTGAGGTCTGTAATTGTATGCATGGAATCCCTCGCGATCTTGAATACTTAATTACTAGTTGAGAATAATAAATAGGGTACCATTACCATACCATACCAAATTCATTCAAATCACGCAATTATTTAAGGAGTTATCCTGGATCAATTCCAAATAAGAGCCACGTTTTTTAAACGCGTTTGACGCGATACAGACGCGATACGCACGCAAGTCAGACGCAGCCTAAAACAAACGACAACAAACTGCTCTGATGAAAACGCGCCGACGACGCGCGTTTCTAAAACGCGCTGCACCGGCGCGTTTAAAAAACGTGGTGTGCATAGGCTCTAAATGATCCCATACTTTTGATCGCTAGTGTACAATATACCTCTTAATAAGACGGGTTACAGACTTTCGAGCTTCTAAGGGCTCGTTCACTCAGAGCAGAGCATCCGTATTTACACGATCGTTTTTACTAACGTATCCGTAGCTACTGGAGGATTTTGTCGGATCAGTAGTTTTTACAGGATCCGTAATACTTACTGCCATGTGTGTGAACTCGCATAGAGAATAACACACGTCATTGCCGAATAAAGTGGACCTGTAAAACGGGCGTCTGTATGTACGAGCACTAACAGTAATGAATGTCAAAGATCTACAAATGACAGCCGCGACTAACGGCTTTACTTGCTTTCCGAGAAACGAAGGAAAGTCACTTTAACTAGAAATGTTATTGTTTACCATTATTTGAATGGGGATTGTCTTAATTTTTCAAACATTCGATTTTATTTTATTTTCTGCAAATTTAGAGCATTTTGAGAAACTAATTTGAATATTTTTATGATTGGCTCAATAGTTTTTTTATTTTTAATATTTTAATTTTTGAGGTAGCTGACGTCACCATTGACCAAAAAGTTGTGCCGTTGCCTCACCAGTGAATAATTTAAAAAACTGCCTGACAACACAACGTCACTTTCTCCTGATAGTAGACGTCAGTTAACATCCTTAGTCGGGGAGCCCAGGGAGGGAATTTTAATGTGACTCCAGCGCATCAGATTATCATAAAGGAGAAATCTTGCACCCTTTAATGTACCTGTACCAAGTATCAACCCTTCATATGGTCCCCACCATTGGTTGTGTGGGAGAACCAGCCAGATTAGTAAAAAAAAATCGATCCACAGAAATACTTGAGCGAGTCAGATTACGAAAAGGTAGATTAATTACGTTCAAAAAATTGTATATGATTATGTACATTGAAGATGGCGGACATTAAATCACGACCGATACTTGCGAACTAACAGGTAGTTCACCTTTTCTCCGCGAGTCTACCGACAGCGCCCCATGGAAAACGTCAGATTATTAGTGAGTATAATTTTTACAGTGTTAGTTTCAATTAAAAAAAAATGGAACGCGCTCGAGTATTTCAAGATTACGTTTTTTTTACCAATAGAAATATGAATTATTACTTTGTGCCACATCCAAATCGTCAGACATTTTAAAACGACACTTTTTAAGGTCTACTTTACATACACTTTGAATATCTGACGCGCTTGATTAACTTTTTTTTTGGATTTTCAACCGCTTGCCACGGACAGCCCCCTCGAGTTAATCGTCCGATTAATATGTATTGGTTATCAGAAATAGAAAAGCGCGTTTACACTGTAAATAGCTGACGCGCTCGAGTACATCTGTACAACTGTTTTTTTTTTTACAGTTTTAAAACTGTTTACACGCCCTCCCCCCCACTAAAATAGAAAACTTGTCAGGAACTTTTTTCTTTTTAGAACATATTCTTTCAAATCCAATAGGTCGCCATGATGCTCGAGTAACTGCAAATTAGAATCCTCGCCTCCCCTACTATAAAAATACAATAAATTTTTGAAATCGGTTTTTATTTTTGTTTTTTAAAACGGAAAGTCGTCGACGAGGTGACATTATTGTTCGTTTTCCTGAGCAATACTTTAGCATTAACTTAATGAATATACAAAGGTATCTAAAGCTTTGATATCTTACTTACATCAAAATGATCTTCGCAACAGTAGGTACATTTTATAAACCTTGCAATATTACACGCCTACATCACGGCATCACTTTTCTCGCAAATCTTATAAAGAGATTATGAGGCATGTTGCAGAAATAAACATAAAATATATAAAAAACTAAACATTATTATTTGTTTACATTTTTGACATTTTTAATTTGACACTTGACAGATTGTTGAAAATACTTGCCACTTACTTTTTATTGTCTGAGGCAACGATACAAAACGGTACAGCCAATAATAACGTCACTTGAAGGGCAAGGAAGGTCAAGCGTATTTTATCAAAAATATCAATCAAATATGAACATTTTTCATTTTTGATTGGTTACTAATGATTAGTAACGCTATTCCTAGAAATGGTTTTTCAATTACAACATATTGAAAAAAATGAACAATGCCCATTACACACGTCACAGGTTATTATACGCTATGGGGAATCCTCTAACTCATCATCGGAATAAACATGTTATTTAATAAAATGTTATTCAATGGTTTTATACCGTCATTTGCGGCAGACGAATCTTTTTTTTTATGTACAAAGTTGCTTAATTAATTAGTCAGAGGGAACTGTTATTTTATCGCAAAGTATCGACCTTAAGGTAGTGACTTCATTGCAGCACCTTTTTGGCAAAGATAATGATATTTTTAATGGTTAAATGTCACATTTTTAACTAATAAGGAAGGTAATGACGTCTTTATTGAACAGGATAATCACTGTCTTCGCATCAAGATCCTCGGCGACTGCTACTACTGTGTGTCCGGGCTGCCCGAGCCGCGGTCTGACCACGGCCGCTGTACCGTCGAGATGGGGCTTGACATGATCGATGCTATCGCGTGAGTTACCATTATTATTCTAGTCTTTTATGCTGTGTGAAAAACAGCAAATGTGTATCAGATTGTTGAATTATGAGCTTCAACAGATTTGCTTTGATAGATGATCTATGCCGCGTCGACTGAACATCTGGAATTTATCAAACTTGGCTATAAGTATGTAAATTATAGTTTAAAATCTAAAACTTGATTGTAGCTTTAGGCTCTAAAACTTCGCATACGGTATAGCCGTTTAGCAATAACTCCAAAAAAACCGAGTGACATCAAAAAAACGAAACCAAAAATAGTCGCAGAAGCCACAAACGGCCCACGCCTACGGCAAACAAACAGCGCCACCTTGACTTGCCAATTTATGGCGGCCGTACAACAATAAAATTTAATTTGTCATTTCAGCGAGCTAGCTTACTGTCCGTGGAAAATACACCGCAGTAGAAACTTACTGATAGACTGATACACGAACTTAACTGATCGATGGCTGAAAGAATAACAAATTAGGTCAATTTATCTTTAAGAGACGCTCCATATTTTATAACTCGGAGTGATCGAGTCACATTTATTTATTTAAAACTAGGTTAAAGGGGAGAGAGTTCTCTCGTGTATCCATTTATTGAATACACATATTAATTTTTAATTAAAAAGCTAGGTCTGTGTGGCTCGTGTACGAGGGCACGCGCATCGGAGCATGTCGCGATACGTGTTTATCTGCGCATTGGCTCATCAAAGGAGGCAGCTAAATATACTCTTTGTGATCATGGCCCCTGGCCCTCTGCCCCCGGTGACATCCTGGGTGGCCCTTGGGGCCCTCGCTCTGCCTCGACCCGTGAAGGTCACTACGCCGACCTGGAATATGCACTTTATCGCATACTGTAGCTAATTCCGCGAGATAATCGTCTCAAGGCAACTTTTTGCAGACTTTATTACAATTTCAAATATTTCCAGAATTTACGTTAGGTATTTAATGATAAACTTCTCTTCTTTAAAGCTGCCTAGAATATCTACAAAATTACGTCCACATTTATTTAAATATTATATAAATTAATCCTCGAATTGAGCGGAAAACATGTTGATGAATAATTCCGGTGATATTGTACTTAAAGAAGTAGGAAGATCCCTCCATCTGTGTTGACAGGGATTTTATGGTCCATTATAACTGTGAGCAAAAGTAGACCGCGGACTTATAATAAGAGGCAAGCAATCAACACCGGGCGGGTGACCGCAGGCCGCAAACCTCAAGCAGAACACAGCTATCCGTATTCAGCGTGGGTAGTGTTTCAGACACGCGTCACGTTTGCCACTGTCATCCCTACATTATCGAAAGGACATATCCGCCTCGTCAAGCACACGAATAACCAAATCACTGTGACGCGAATGAGAATGATAAATAAACTATTGCTATTATGGCAATTTTCTTAGAACCAGGATTCTACGTGCAACGTGTTTATTCATTCGGAAACGTTTGGAAAGTTCTATTCCTATTTCCTTTGGTGCGCCAAAATCAAACGGTTGTCGAGATATCATAACTTGTCCGCACGACTACGTCGACAACTGGATGTCTGTAACTGCTCAGACAGTACACAGTACCCAGAGTCACGTAGAAAACTTGCCAAGCGTAACGTGAATATCTTTTATGATCCGATTCCGAATCGAAGGACATGCTCCTTCAAGTGTAAATGCGTATCAGTTCGTATTGCTTGCTTTTTCATCCAAATTACTCTGAATTGGATCTTGTGCCTTTCAAACTTCACAAATACTTCACAGATGTGAGATGGTCTGTTGAAATAAATATTGGAATCCCTTAAATTCTATTTATTGCCGTTAATGTAAACAGTATATCAGTCTGATGGACATATTTGTAATGAAAATAACGAGCAGAAACTGTTGTCAATACCATTCCTACAGTGATATTCAGCCGACGTATAACACGTCATTAGAACTGTTTGTCTTGCTCTTGACCTAAATGTAATTCCTCGTTTGTGGATAGTCGTAAATAACAGCAGTAGCGCTGTCCATCAGCGCACCTTACAGCCATGAATTCTGTCAATGACTCGTATTCACAGACGAGCATCAATTAGCACGCTAGCTATATTAGTCTCGTTCGCAAAATGTGATCTATTAATAGTGTTCCGCTTACGTTTGTTTCACACATGTATGCTTGATGCACGCTCGGTGTATTTGGGAGTCCAATATGAGGAGGGGAAACAAACAAATGACGGTATTTTATCGCAATCTCTGCAGCTGTGTTGGCCAGCCGCGGCCGGCAGATACACAAGTCAAACATAGTATCTGTTGACAATGTCCGCTCTGCACCGCAAGGCGAAGGGGCAAGCGTGTTTATTGCATTTACATGATTCCAGCATTGAAACATGGCATTTGAATAAAAGGAATCTGATATTATGTTGTATTGGAACTTGTACGTACTGACTCTCTAGAATATTAGTGTCGTCAACGCCGCCGCCGCGTCAGAATTAATTTCCTATCAATTAAATTAACCTTTTGAAACGTAGGCGAATTCGACCTATGTTCCGGAAATATCATCCGCACTTTTAATTTTAATTATGAATGCACGGTGAAGCGTGCAAAGCGACATGAATAATATTCTCGAATGATTTAGTGAAATAGTGAGTAATGTGTTTTTGTATGAACTCGTGTGAATGTCGCAACGAAATTGGTCCAATAAAGTTATTTTCATGTTGGTGTTATTTCTGCCGATGCTAGATATTATTAAAGTGGTATATATAGAGCTGGGAGACGTACTCGACATTGAGTACAATTAATTTGCCAAGTTTGTAGTCTATTTACTGTAGGAACGTTTCGGTATTTGTTAATGTCAGCCGACTAAGAGCCCGTTACAATTTTACAAGCGTGTTTTCAGACTAATTTACGGCACTTCTACTTCTAGATTTTGTGTTTACGTTGGAGTACTCAATATCTAAGTATTTTAATGGCAATCAACACCCGTTACCAATCTGTGCCAATTGAATTTTATTTAACCATTTGTGTTGGTAATGTTTGTCAAGATTTCAAAGAACATGAACATTAAGAACCGTTAGGTAACATTTCTTCTTTTTCGGCTAAGTTCAATGATATTTGCGTAAGATTAAAATCGTACAAGAAGCATACCGCAAATAAAACTATAGGAAAACTTGTTTTTGTTTTATGATGAGCCATAAACGGTAGTCGCGGCGGTCGTTGCTCCAAACTACAAGTGGGCACTAGAGGCTTCGCAAACAAGCAGAATTCCCGAAGTGATCCCAGTGACCCGGGTAATTTCGTATGCAGGGGATGTACGGTCGCGTCGATAGTGACATGTGTCCCCTTTCGACCCACTGCCACTCAGGAGCGGCGGGTGAAAAAGGGGAAAACTGGAACAAGCTATAATTTTCAGAACAAATAAAGAAACGTAACAATAGCTGCATTATTGGGCAAACATTTCGTAACGCCATTAGCGATGGGGCGAAGGAATAACAAAGGGAAATTAACATATCATAATTGCGTTAGGCGTCCTCGGATTAACTTCTCATCTGCCTACGAGGCTGCGCTCGGATTACAATTCAATTTACTTTATAACATCAGCTAGCTTCTGGGAGTTCATGTACTCCTCGAATGTACTGTGAATTGTGTTATGAACGTGGCTGAACTACTCAAAAGGAAATAACATCTCCTGTTTAGAAGCGGTAAAGCTGCTTAGCTCGCTATATTATTATGTCTTTGTCGTCTATTGAAGTGACAGTTTTAAGAGAGCTTACTGCGGCACTCGTGCAATGTTTTTCAGTGCGAGTTTCATTTTATACTTTCTTTTTTTACAGACACCTTGGTGATATTTGAGTTGGATTTATCTTCACTAGAGTTCTAATTTTATTTGTACAAAAAAAATCACATTGCATTATTTTATCCATCCATTATACTCGTATTATTTAAAAAACTTGAGAGGTGTCAAGGGACACCCGGATGGAACGAAGTTACTGTATACACTCAACAAAAATAATCGTCGCGACTCACTCCACTCCACTCCACTCCACTCCGCTCCACTCCACTCCGCTCCACTCCACTCCACTCCGCTCCACTCCACTCCACTCCACTCCAGTCCATTCCATTCCATTCCATGGTAATAAACACATTACCCTCCTTTGCGTCGAATGTATTTGTTCGAATGTATTTCCCTTGCTCGCGTAACTCATTACTGCTATTGACAGCCCATTGCTGAATGAATTCAGACTATCTTGTTGGATAATACGCAGATTGACCCACTTCGCAACTAATCCGGCTAATAACTAATTAATTTATCGCTTCCCTCCACTCTGGAGTATACTTCATACAAGTGACTGACGAATAAAGATGTGTTCACTATTCAGTTCTGTCTTGGCTCTCACCTTATTACTTCACGGCTACGTACTCTGTGTTTTCAGCGTGATTGATGATCGTGTGTACAAGATCTGTGAAGGGGACAAATGGAGCTCCCTACTCCTACGTAACACGTTTTCAAATAGTAATATATTATATTCGAAGATTCAGAAAAGCTGTTAGTCACTTTAAGACTTAATTTGGTGCGCCGCCTGTCGCAAACTAATGAAAAAATATGAGTCTACTGTCGTCTGTCTGACTCGTTTTATTAACTTACGCAAATTGCACAATTATTCGTTAAAATGTTACAGCATTTTTTTTGTTTTAATTATGTGTTCTGTCAACGGGGGCCAGACATTAATCCTTGGCTTTCGTGGATTCATAAATGCACGTTAGCGTTACGTCCAACAAAATGGATCGTAAAAATGCGGTAAACTAAGGTCGATTTGTCACCGATAAAGCCCATTGCTATAAAATTAACTTGCTTTAATAAACAACAAAGGAAATCGTAAAGCGGACCATAATTAGTAATGGTTCATTAACTAAAAGAAATTCCTGAGTGGTTCTTGCGTGATAGGCATTTAAATCTTTTTCTACTCGTATAATTACGAGTGGGCAATGAACATTAACAACACATTTCTAAGTTCAGGGCTGCATTAAATCGTGGTGACGAAAGATCGCCACGCGCCAGTCCGCCTTTTCAATGAGCACGTTGAGAACAACGGTACGACTGACTGCTGCCATTACAGTAACTTAATAACCTCTTTTAATTTAATTCGTAGCTTTGTGAAACATTAAGAATTAATCTGGTAAAATTTGCCAGGATTTTGTACGCTGTGAACGAGAAATGGTCTCATTACAGGAATCCCGCACAGAGCGCTCCACTTGGGTTTTACAAAGTCGCTTAATAAAGTGCCCATTTAGTGAAATAACTAAAGAAAAGTTTTTGAAATGTAAATGTTTGTAATCATAAAGTGGTTGATTTTACACACTGTTTCTTTTAAAATTCGAGTTCACATTTTGTAATCTACATTATTACAGTTGTAAATATTTCCGCCCACATCGTTAATCTTGCAAATCTTAATCTTCGCCATTGTATAATATGAAGTAGGTACTTTGGATAAGCGCCACCTTTCTATTCCTAAAATTCTTTAGGTATTAATAAATCAATGGCTGACGATGTGCAATAATGTATAATGTCTACGTCAACTCATAACAATTCAAGCAACAATGTTTGAATAGAATTTATTTCAACTATTGAACATTCATTTTAAACTCTAATTTCACTAATATATCACTGAAACTTATATAAACAATGCGTAATGTTCTGTGGCTTTTGTTTTTACTATGAAACATTTCAAATAAGATTTCCCCAACAAATGTTGTAGAATTTAGACACGGTATGTCTACGTAAGAGCGGGAAACGTAAATTCAATAAGAAAACGTTCAAGAATACCAGTTTGAAGTGAAATAAACTTATTTCAGCAATTCATACACGACTGTGTTGTTTACATCTGCACATTTTTTGTTGTGTATAGGTAGTAGGTATTTCGGCGCTTGCGCACTGTTGCCAACAGTATCCCATCCGTCTTTTACTACGTTGTCTGTTAACGATCCTTAAGGCCATAAACGAAGAAAAAGAAAAAACATCAATTCTATGTGTCAAAATATGGTTGTCAAAATGTCTTCAAGGAAAAATTGTATTTTCACAAACTAATTATATCTAATTTCTAATTCAACTTTATCGCATTCTTATTGTGCTTCTGCACATAATTTGGTGACCCCGACGTGATACTTTGAAGACGCAACAACCAACCTTCTGACCTGTTCAACGCACGAGATTGGATTGGATTTTTCATGGCCTGTTAAAGGAACGAACTTCGATTTGCCACTACCTATATTATCTTTTTCCGTTATTAAAATAATAACGACGAACTTCTTCCTATGTAACTTGACTAACTTGTCGAAATATCGACCATCAAGTTCCAATTCTCCAATTTGTACACACAATTATTGTGCTGTTTTTTCACGCCAAGCTTTTCCAGGTTCTACGCAAACGTGAAGTTTGTGCACAATTGTTACGGCGCATAAGTAACTGTGGGTCAGCAGAGTAAGCTGAACTGAAGGTGACGCTCACGCCGCGCCCGCCTTCAGCCTGTACTCGCTGCGCACCAAGCTCGACTGGTTGGATTGTCGGTACCATTTTAAACTACTTATATTGGTCATTTTTCTACATACCTACATAATAATGTTGTAGCGTTATTTGCCTCTTCGTATTGATTCAAGTACCATTACACAACGATGTCGGACGATATTAAAAAGCTTAGGCAGTCTCGTAGTAGTATTAAAGGTAGAATTACTTTATTTGAAAAACATATAAACTTATTAAAACCAATTGATCCAAGTCACATTACAAAATTGCAACTCACTGAATTACAATTAAAGTTAGATAGATTTCAGGCATTGTTTTCTCAATTTGATGAACTTCAATCTAAAATTGAAGCGTTCGATCCTGAATCTGAAGGTGAGCTCGATGAAAGAGAATCATTCGAGGACAGGTTTTGTTATTTAATTTCAAATGCACAATTGATAATTGAAAATGCATCGCAGGCTCAAAATGCTGCCGTTCATTGTAATAATAATATTGATGCGAAGTCGAACTTTACTTCGTGCAGCGATTCCTGTAAGAATCATTTCAATATTAAATTGCCAACTATAAGCCTTCCTCATTTTGACGGCAACTACTTGAAGTGGCTCGAGTACCGTGACACTTTTGATTCATTGGTAAATAAAAATAAAGGTATTCCAGATATTAACAAATTTCATTACCTTAGGTCTTCATTGGATAGTAGTGCCGCACTGGTTATAAAATCATTTGAATTTACTGCGGAAAACTATATGCTGGCATGGCAGCTATTATGTGATAGGTATGACAACAAAAGATTATTGATAAACAACCATTTAAAATCGTTATTTAATTTTGAGCCTATCACAAAGGAATCACATAAGTCCTTGCGTTATATGATTGACCACTTCACTAAAAACATACGTGCCTTAAATTTATTAAAGGAACCTACTAACTATTGGGACACAATCCTTATTTACATGATGTCTTCTAAACTAGATGGTGCCACAGGTCGCAAATGGGAGGAACATCGAAACAATTTATCGGTTTGTCCAACTCTTGATGAGTTTTACTTATTTTTGCGAAACCGAGCAGATGTTTTAGAAACTGTACAGTTTAGAGCAGATGTTAAATCCCAACGTTCATATTTACAGGCTAAATCTTTTGTATCTTCTAATACTACAGAAAGGTCGACCAGTAAACAGTGTGCCATCTGCAAGCAAGGGCATTTTGTTCATGAATGTGACAAGTTTAAAACAATAAGTGTAGACTTGCGCCTGAAAGAGGTTGCTAAACATAAGCTTTGTCCCAATTGTCTTCGCGGTGGTCATAATGTTAACCGTTGTTTTCGAGGTCCTTGCAAAATCTGTCGCAAAAAACATAATACATTGCTACATGATAGTAAGGATTCAAAGCAATTTACTGATAGTGAAGATTCTAACTTACCTTCAACTTCTGGGTCAAATTCCAGTGCCGCTCCTGCAGTGTCGCTATCAGCCGTGATGGCGAGCCAGGTATTGTTGTGTACGGCCCTAGTTGAAATAGTCGATCAACAAAATAATACATACCTTGCGAAGGCTCTTCTTGACAACGCCAGTCAGTCTTCCTTTATTACGAAAAAATTACAAAATAAATTAAACTTAGGTTTTACTAACAGAAATGCAGTCACTGTCAGTGGCATCAATAATGTAGTTGTAAATACGGCTCAATATTGCGATTTACAATTAAAATCTCGATTGAACGAATATCGGATCAATGTGTCATGTCTTGTGATACCACAAATTACCAGCAAACTACCAAGCGTGAGCATTGATCCATCGCAACTAAACCTACCTCACAATCTTCAGCTGGCTGATCCTGAGTTCTTCAGTCCTTCTGATATTGACATTCTATTGGGTGCAGATGTCTTTTGGGATATTGTAAACCCAAGAATAATTAAACTAGGAAAAAACAAACCTACCTTGCAACACTCTAAATTAGGCTGGTTAATATCCGGACCTATTGGTGTTGGAATCGGTAATAAGAATTCTAATAATATTGTATGCAACTTTTCTCAAAGTATTCAACAAACTTTAACTAAATTTAGGAAGATAGAAGAATTACCTCCTGTTAAAAAAAAAAAATTTATTCTAATTCAGAAGAGTTGTGTGAAATTAGTTTCACCAATAATACTAGGCGATTAAGCAACAGTCGCTTTTCGGTTAAGAGACCTCTTAATGTCTCCCTAGAAGGAGCTCTAGGAGACTCATACTATGCAGCGCGTCGTCGTTTCATTAATTTAGACCGACGCTTAAGAAAGGTACCGAAACTAAAGAAAGAATACGGGTAAAAATTTACACTTTATTTCCTATCTTTAGGTGCCCAGGCATGTACTCTGTACAAATTAGTTAAGGCTATGTACAACGTTTTATATACAATTGTAAAAACAAAAATAACAAAATAAAAAGTATGTTAACACAAACTTACACAATTACAAACTTCATTAAAATCATTAGCTAAAATGTCACAAAGTTATTCTTTTGAAAAAGATATTCATTCTTTAAAAACTACAGGACATTTAAATTGCAAATCTAATGTTCTATCTTTGAATCCATTTTTGGATGATGAAAATGTCTTGAGAGTTGGAGGACGCATCCAAGGTGCATTACAACCTTATAATAAAATACATCCTATTTTAATTGATTCTAAGCATGCGTTTACTAAACTTTTATTTGCAGAGGAGCATCTGCGTCTATTACATTGCGGTCCTCAACAATTACTTAGTATCATTCGTGAGAACTTTTGGCCTGTTGGTGGTAGAGTTCTTGCCACACAAACTGTTAACAAATGTGTTATGTGTGTACGTTTAAAGGGTAAATCCGTTCAAACTTTAATGGGTAATCTACCAGATTCGCGAGTAAATCCCTCATTACCGTTTGAGATCTGTGGCACCGATTTCGCAGGTCCATTCCATATTTCCAATCGAAAAGGACGTGGCGCTAGAGTTAGTAAATGTTATTTGTGTCTTTTTGTTTGTTTCTGCTCGAAAGCTTTGCACCTTGAAGTTGTTAGTGAGCTAACTACCAATGCATTTATTTCATGTTTACGTAGGTTTATTTCCAGACGAGGAAAGCCTCGTATTATTTATTGTGATAATGGTAAGAACTACGTAGAGGCAAATAACGAATTGCGCAGAATGCTAAAGGCCGCCAATAAGTCCGTAACTGAGTTCGGAGCGAGCGAGGGCATTGAGTTCAAATTCAGTCCAGCTTATGCACCCAATTTCGGTGGAATTTGGGAAGCTGGTGTGAAGGCTAAATTCCATCTAAAGCGAATCGCAGGCAACAGTCATCTTACATTTGAAGAACTTTCTACTTTGTTCACACAAATAGAGGCAATTTTGAATTCGCGTCCATTGACACCCATGTCATCAGATCCATTAACGCCCGGCCACTTCTTAATTGGGCGTCCGCTGACATCACTAGCATCTCCCAGCGTTGAAAAACTGACGGTCAATCGCAATCAGCATTTAGAAAGACTGAGACAACAATTTGGGTCCTGACGCTTACAACATTTTTGGAAGAGATGGTCGCAAGAATTTCTCTCCGAACTACAACAGCGAGTTAAATGGCGTCGATCTAGTGGCCCACCTATCAAGGTTGGAGATGTCGTTGTAATCGATCATATGCAGCCAATGAAATGGATTTTGGGAAGAATGGAGAAGCTTTTCTTCAGACGAAATGATTTATCTGCAGAGTTGCAGATATAACCACAAGCAAGAGAGTCCTCCGACGAGCTTTAAGCAAAGTCTGCATCTTACCGGTGGACGATTTAGAGCATCTTGGAAGCACGGCTTCCAAGGGGGCCGAGGATGTTAACGATCCTTAAGGCCATAAACGAAGAAAAAGAAAAAACATCAATTCTATGTGTCAAAATATGGTTGTCAAAATGTCTTCAAGGAAAAATTGTATTTTCACAAACTAATTATATCTAATTTCTAATTCAACTTTATCGCATTCTTATTGTGCTTCTGCACATTGTCTATTATACGCGAAAGAGTTGCTACCCAACTGCTTTGAGAAGATTTATTTCTTGAGTAAATAATTCCACTTTACCAACGATTTCCACCATTTCCTTGATTTATTTGCTGTTTTAGATTTCTGATTTCTGTTACATAAGGCGAAAAGTGTAATCACATCCTGCGAATATGAACTATCTGGTACATCAGAAACCAACTCTATGGGGGCTAAAAAAAACGACGAAACACTTCGAGAAAGGGTAGGTAGTGCCCTTGCGCTTGGCTCGTCTTAAGATCTCGAGATTCTTTAAAATATTATCTATTATTAGATAATCTATTTGTTTATAACAACTGTTATATGAGATAGTGTTTATACCTTATTCAAATAAATTATTTGATTTGAAAAATATCATTAATTTACTTAAAACCCCCTTTATTGATGCTACTTAGGACCAAAGCAGCTTTCAACTGGTGAAAGAATTTTTGAAATAGGACTAGTACATAGTTTTTGAGCCTATTCATTACAAACAGACAAAGTTTTCCTCTTTATAATATTAGTATAGATTTACCGTGTTTTCAATATTTGCATGTACCTATACAAAAAAATAATTTTGTTAGGTAGACATGTTTACAGTAAACATTCAAACATTTATTCTAAATATTTAAAGTAAATAGATTTGACTAGCATAAAAACAAACGTCATGATTTTCATGCAAGGCTATTTAATTTTTTTATTAAAAATGCCTTTGAAAGTAAACAAGTTGAGCGCTAATCCTAATGCATGAGGGATTAACGTTTTTAAATGAACATGTAGAAAATAATAACGGGCATACCTTTATTACTTGTGTTTTAATTTCTTGAAATAATTAAGCTACTTTAAGTAATGGAAGAGCAGTGGTGGCCCAGTGGTATCGGTCCCGACTTACGAGGGTCGTGGGGTTCGAACCCCGCCTGGCGCATTACTTTGTTTCATTTATTTCATCACCACTGCTCTCAAAACGGTGAAGGAAAACATCGTGAGGAAACCGGCATGTCCTAGAACTAAAAATTCGAAGACATGTGACATCCACCAATCCGCAGTGGGCCCGCGTGGTGGATTATGGCCTACTCCCTCTCACAGAGAGGAGGCCTGTGTTCCAGCAGTGGGAACATTATAGGCTGATGTTGATGAAGTAATGGAACGTGTTTTGAAAAAGCTTTTAATGCAAATATTTTTTGAACTAGCTAGTTCCTCGTGGTTTTAGGGTTGAACCACATCTGGCAGCACGGAATCGCCTTTTTTCGTCGCCCTTTCTCTTTCTGTCGCTAGACCGAGACAATGCGATAGCACGCGGCCGCCTCGAGGATTCCGCCGCGTGCTATCGCATTATGCTTTCTGTTGCTAACTTGATGTTATATAGCCTCATAGCCTTCCTCGATAAATGGACTCATCATCTCATCTGCCTAGCCTTTTCCCAACTATATTGGGGTCGGCTTCCAGTCGAACTAGATGCAGCTGAATATCAGTATTTTACATGGAGCGATAAATGGACTATAAACACAAAAATAACTTCTCAATTTGAACCAGTAGTTCCTGAGATTAGCGCGTTCAACCAAACAGACAAGTCCTTCAACTTAATAATTTAATTAAAAGAAAAGATTGTAATTTTATGAATAGTTAAATCGCTCGATGGATAGATGCTACTTTTCTTTAAGCATAGGCATATAGCTTGTTAATTAAAAGTCCTTTAAAAATAAAAGCGTGTTAAAAACGCTCTTTCATATTTTTGAGCGTTTCACGGTACACCTTCAAACATAAAATTTTATTATTGTCCATCCTTCATAACTTAAACACTAAATCATATTTTTATAGTGACGTTAATTGGTATACGCTAACAGGCATAAACATATTCATTAAGCACTTAAAATAATTGCACATTTATCATGCCATTTTATGAATAACCAGTTTTCGCCTGCGGTGTCTTTCTGCTAATAAAAGTTTAATTTTCTTCTCAGCGTAGCTATTATTTGCCTCATGAAATTTTCAGGAATCTATGGAAACTTTTTAACCAATCTGTTTTACTCTGAAAACAATTTTAAACGAGATTTTCGGAGTAAATGAAACGTAAATAGCCGGCCACTTTTGAAACTCGCATTTTTTGGTTGGGAAAACATATAATGTATAATAATAATAATACGAACTTCAGTGCTTTTAATTCGAATACTTGCTGTTCCACCAATATGTTTATGCCCATCAGGGGCTCATGCGCAAAACGTCTCTTTCGCAAAATGTCACCTGGTCGTAAAACGTCTCTTTCGCAGAATGTCTCTTTCGCAGAATGTCTCTTTCGCAGAATGTCTCTTTCGCAAAATGTCGCACCTGGGACTTAAGAATAAAATTTTGATTTTCAAATCCAAAATCATTTATTAAAATTATAGTGCAATTATGATGTTAAAATTTTGGTACTTAAATTTACTTTAGTATGTATTCCAAATAAAAACAATAATAATATCAATAGGTATCAAACATTTTACACACATTCAAAATTTTGATCAAAATAATCAATACTGTTAGTAAACATATCCACAGATAATATAATAGGAGCTATTACTAGAGTAACTAAACATTAACAAAGTATTGCAAATGGAAATATTTTTAATACCATTTTTAAAATGATTAAAAAATATATAATTAATATTTTCATTTGCAATACTTTGTTAATGTTTTGAAAATCAAAATTTTGTTCTTAAGTCCCAGGTGCGACATTTTGCGAAAGAGACATTCTGCGAAAGAGACATTCTGCGAAAGAGACATTTTACGAAAGAGACATTCTGCGAAAGAGACGTTTTACGACCAGGTGACATTTTGCGAAAGAGACGTTTTGCGCATGAGCCCCATCAGGCCCTATAGACAAACAGACGATGACAATCGTTATCGCTCAACAGTCATTAATACATTTTCAACTTTATACCCCAGCGCGTAAAGTTGTAAATCTATTGAAGTTCACAGATCGTTTTCGTTTGTTTCGTTCGTTTTCGCGCAGCAGTCTTTAATCGATTTTTAACTTTATGCGCTGGGGTATAAAGTTGAAAATGTATTAGTGACTGCTGAGCGATAACGATTGTCGTCTGTTGTCGTCTGTTTGTCTCAGTACCCAGGTGGCCTACCGGTGTAAAAACGTCAGTAGTTCCGCTCAAGGAACGAGATAGCGCTAGACGACTTCTATAGCTCTGTCTCTTTCTCACAACCTAACCACTCACGCTTGACGTCATGGTAGGCCACCAGTAGTTATAATTTCAAATTGATAGCGTCATGCTGATGCCGTAGCAAATGAATGGTTTTCGAAGTTGCTTAATGTTACAACTGATATGCTGTTGACTGTACGGATTTTGAATTGAAAATTAAAGTTTATATCACTGTCACCATGCATTCGTCATCTGCCTAGCCTTTTCCCAACTATATTGGAGTCGGCTTCCAGTCGAACCAGATGCAGCTGAATATCAGTATTTTACATGTAGCGATTGCCTGTCGGACCTCCACAACGAAGTAACTGGGTAATACGATACCCCATGGTAAGACTTGTTGTCAGACTTTAGAGCTTCTGACTAACAGTAACGACTGTCAAAGATCCACAAATGACAGCCGGGACTAACGGCTTTACGTCCTTTCCGAGGCACGGAGGAAACTCACTATGACAGATGGTTACCTATACACAGACCAACCTCGGCAAGCGCGGTTTTACGCGGCCTGTACGGCTGTAATTGTTTAGCCACGAGCTCCGCCTCACTGTCACCATGCATTAAAAAAAATTAGTATTTACTTACTAAATTCAAGCATTTTTATCTAAACCATAATTGTCTCCTAGGTCTGTGGTGGAAGCGACAGATGTGCAACTGAACATGCGTGTGGGCATCCATACGGGGCGGGTGTTGTGCGGGGTGCTGGGTCTACGAAAGTGGCAGTACGACGTCTGGTCCAACGACGTAACGCTCGCCAACAACATGGAGGCGGGAGGGGAACCAGGGTAAGTGGATATAATGGCAGGTGAGAAATCCGAAACACATTGATCTTCGAACAAACTGTGATGGATGGCAATTTGCCGAATAATCTTTGACCAGAAGGCCTATAAGTGGTCGCGGGACTATCGAATACCGTGTCCCCGAAACGTAAAGGGCTATTGAAGGACACCGTGGATTTTAGTCAGTACAAGTCTGATAGTCCCTCCCGCCCTGCCCTGAGTGGGAGGACTCATTTGATGAATTTAATGCGTTTAAAAAAAAAGAAGAACTATATAGGATAGAGGATGCCTTTGTCCCAGAACTGGGAACATTATAGCTTCATCATGCTGTGTAGTATGAATTTAACGCTGATTTAAATAGATCGAGTAGCTGAATCCAGCGTAATGGCACTGGATTCTAGCGCTGGATAGCAGAATTGGCCCTGGAATAAAGTTAACATTTTTCCATTCAGTACAGCTTCTAGTAACCTGGATCGGAATTGAGCACGTTCTTATTTATTAATCCAGTGACGCTGGATTCAGGTACAGGATCAATGTAAATCAATCATGATTATTTGTCAAGTTCGATCTATTCATGCGTGGTAATGTTCAACAATTGATGCAACCTGCGTGCTTCCATATGACTTAAGGCTCAGGTCTTGTAAAATTCACTCGCGCCGAATTATTTGCGTAACTTTGTTTGTGATTTTTGAACAAAATAGTGCAATAGCTTGAAATATTATTATTGCACATAAATAACCATAATATAAGTAACAGCTAGTTATTTTTTTTAAGTTGATTTAAGTGGATTATATACGGTAAATCAAGCGTTCAAATCAGCTCTTTCCTGCCCAACGTCATTTCGAGTTACGTTGGTGCACTCAATCTGAGACAATGAAGAATTAATTTAAAAATCTGAGCAGCGCATAATGACCGCAATATCCTCGTCTTCAAACTGCGCTGATTAGTTTTTTATATTTATCTTTCATTTTCTAAATTAAGATGGCAGAATATTATCAAAATTCTCGGATTTTATCTCTCAATAAATAGTTTTTTTCATAAGAACTATGCATCGTAGGTATGTAATATTTAGATTGTTTTGATGTCGACAGATCAATAAAGCAAATACAAAAAAAAAATTGTACCTAAAGCACTTTTTTTCAACAATAAAAAATATCTCAAATAACCTCTCAAAAAGTGTTTGTAAACGAGAATTGCAAGAGAAATTCCTTAGTGGCCGGTGGACGGCCGGAGCGATCGGACGTGAGGTCCACGACGAATTTTTATTGGTCCCTCTCGCTCGCACCTTCTCTCGCTCTAACGGTGATTACGCACAGTTACGCATCTCAGGTTGCTCTACTTGATTAAATGGGGATGGCAACTCAAAGCTAATCGTAGATGGCGCTGCGATAGTTGGTCCCTACGTCAGATTACTGTCAACCTTGCACAAAAAACAAACAAGATTTATTGTAATAAAAATTGAGTTTATATACATGTCGGAGCCACCGGTATTGTTCCGTCAGATTCAGGCATCATGTGGGCAGTTTGGGTCTCGTGCAATGAAAATACACTGGGTGCGGTTCACTTGGTTATTTTAATTTTAAATCACAAGTTAAATCAAACACAATTTAATTTAATCACTCACTACACTTATAATGGGCACAACGAATCGAGTACAGTTTCGGGATGTCTTCACACTGCTGCGGTCGGGCACTGAATGCGCTCCTCGCCGCCCCGATGAAACATCACGACTCTGTATAAGCGCGCGCAGACCACGTGATACTCAAAATGGCGCGCTTACGATTCGTTTGCTGTCCGTACTATTGACCGAATCCGACACGGCCATCCTGCGATTAACACGTCCTCGTGTGATCTTCTTCTTCTTCAGCCTCTTTCTACCATCTTGATGTAGGCCTCCTTCAACTCTTTTCACTCGTGTAATAATCACTCTGAAACACAAAATAGTCTACGACAGAATACTGTTCCACTCGGTCATTCCTGACCAAACTCTATATTCAGTTCTTTGGTGAAAATACGGAAATTTCAGAACTCTACTGTACCATTAAAACCAATACTCTTTAACTAAATCAAAAATTGGGAATAGCCAATTGAAAATACATCAATCACTACCCTAGGCCACTAACAAATACTCTAGGCCACCAACAACTACCCTAGGCCACTAACAACTACCCTGGGCCATGTACCACAGTCGTTCGAATATACTTTCACAACTCTATGCAAAAACTACCAATTTTCCAGTGACCTTCGACTTTCGAGTAAAACTTCTTACGCCACGGCTCTCTAGCCGACCAGCAATCACATTGCTTTCACACATCCAACGCATGGATCAAAACTTCTGTGCGCATCCACCACGTGGATCGCCCGTGTGCATCACCCGCTGACTACACACTATGGTCTCTCAAGACCCCAACCTCCGCCAGAGCCACCCGCGCACCGCGCATCCATGGACACCAGGATGTCAATAAGATACGGACTACGGCTACGAAACAGCTACTGGTACGGTTGAAAACAATACGGCCGATAGACCGTTTTACTCGACCTCTCACCACAACTTAATCAGAATCTACGGTAACTTCGACTGGTATATGACCCGTTGGCATGTTTGTAGGTACACTTAGAGTTCAAGGGTTTCAATGTGTAACGGTCACCATCCCAAAATCTTTATCACTCTAAACAGACCCTTGAATTATGGATCTAACTAAGACTGATCGGAAATCCCAGAGCATTCAAGTACCTTTGCAATTGTATTATCACAATGCAGCAATATTATAATCAAAACAGCAGGAATCAAATTCGTGGCCTGTGGCTAACACTAGCCCCACTAACAAACCTCTGTTTGTTTCATACCGTTCACCATGAACACACAATACACGACCTCCGCCAGTGCCATCCGCACACCGCGCTTCCATGGACACCGGGATGTCAATAAGATACGGATTACGGCTACGAAATAGCTACTGGTACGGTCCGACCAGCCGACCTAAGATTCCACACTATCATCCAACTCAACATCTCTACTTCAAAATGGTACTTGAACCTCAGGCATTCCCCCCAAATCCACAGCACTTAACCAGCACTATGCTTCACTACTTACGCAGTAGTGTAAATCACTGAAGTACTTAACCAGTTCTTAACATTGTAGCGCTTAACCAGCGTTACAAATCCTATCACTTAGACAGTAATAATAACAAAAGCTTAACCAGCGATATTAACTCACTAACGCTTAACCAGCGATAGTCAACATAAAGAACACAAGGCACCAGAGGCGTAAGTAAAAATGAAACGATTCACCTGTGTTGTAACGTGTCTGATGGTGGTTGCACGATGCAGACATCGACGCGTCGCGTCGCGCCTTGGACTGGTCCGTTGCCACTGCCGCCACTACTGCTCGTACGGCGCACGGCTATGTGACCTGGCTTGCCACATTTGAAGCACACCAAGGTCTTCGATGCCGGCTGCTGCGTCACTTTACTTGATGCTGTAGGTCTTCCCTTCGTATCCATCGCCTTACTTCTGCACTCAATACGCTTATGGGCGTTTTAGCACAGTTATAACACTTAATTGACGTTATTTTTCCTCGCTTGGTGTCACTTGTTTTCGATGATTCACAGATAGTGTTCATTTTTCGCATCAGATATGAAACGACTGGCGAACGTGGGTAATGTTTCTTTATCACTTGGTTTTTCACCACAATTTTTTTTTTTTAATGAGGGTACCCGCCTTTGCGAAATAAATCGTGTTATAAAAAGTACCTTAAATTCCTTTGTAGGCTATTTGAGATAGCCAGGTTGATGCTTCACCTTTAGCGCCTTGCTCGGCGTCAAAATAAGCTGGCATCCCTCCACTGCACACCCGTTAAAACACAAGTCGGTGGTGGCGCACCACGACCGCGCATCGGAATCCGGTTTGTCGGGGTCGAATTCCGGCAATAAAAACTCGTTTTTCACTGGCTGCGTTTTCAAAGTTGGCTGGTTTTGCATTTCAAAAAGTAACTAACTTCCACTGATTGTTATTGTCACTGTTCCCGCGTGTAATTTCATTAGCACGATTTGATCCCACTTCTGATGTCGGAGCCACTGGTATTGTTCCGTCAGATTCAGGCATCATGTGGGCAGTTTGGGTCTCGTGCAATGAAAATACACTGGGTGCGGTTCACTTGGTTATTTTAATTTTAAATCACAAGTTAAATCAAACACAATTTAATTTAATCACTCACTACACTTATAATGGGCACAACGAATCGAGTACAGTTTCGGGATGTCTTCACACTGCTGCGGTCGGGCACTGAATGCGCTCCTCGCCGCCCCGATGAAACATCACGACTCTGTATAAGCGCGCGCAGACCACGTGATACTCAAAATGGCGCGCTTACGATTCGTTTGCTGTCCGTACTATTGACCGAATCCGACATACAAAACAAATATGGAAAATTATTCGTCAATGCAAGTGCTTATACTAAAAGAAGAATTAAGACGCCGCGGTGCATCTACAACAGGAAAAAAAGTGATTTAATTGAGTGGTTATAAACTTGATTTTACCGTATTAAATCCAAGATTACTTGTATTTGAGGTTTAAATTTTTGAATTTAGGTATGTTTTACCTGTCCTCTCCTCTACCAAGAATATAATGCTGCTTCTGACTTTCTATTTTGATAAAATATCATAATGTTTTAAATTAGTAATTTTACCCCTTTTTACTATTTAGATTAGAGAAATATCACAATATATTTAATTTCTTAACACCACAACTATCACAAAACTCGTTCCAGGTGATAATTCTTCCGCCAGACGAACCATTTCATGATTTATAGAGCGATGTTATACTGGTACTTAACCTCCAATAGAAAAGTAGATATTATTTTGAAAAGTGTATTCGATTGTTTAGTTATGGTATAATCATAGAATTTCATTAATAAACTCAACTAAAGGCCAGTCTCGGCTTCGCAAGGCTGGATATTTGTTTATTATATAGCTTTTCCTTAGTTATAATTCAATTTTTGTTCTCAAGGCAGTCACAGCAGCTACCCATTATTTCTTGATAGTGTGAATTGTCGGAAATTCATATGTTCCATTATTTTTACAGCTTATTACACAACATCTAGTCATTTTAGATCAATAAATCGTCTTTTTTCAGAAAATTCCTTTGATTTGACTGTTCTTTTGGGAGCAAACTGTCAGTTGTCACTGAGCTTGTCACTTTGACACTTGCCTTCCCCATTAAAATATATTTTTTAACCGACGGAAAAAAAGGAGGAGGTTCTCAATTCGACATGTATATATATATATATATATTTTATTTATGACCATTCATTACTTTTTCTTACGTGGTCCAATTTCAAAAAATCATTTTTTTTTGTTGTACGTAGTGTATCTGAAAGTTGGTCCCATTTAAATATCAAAACTAAACGCGGCCTATATGGGTAGAAAAAAAGGAATTAATTGTCAATTTTCCTACAGAATTTTCAGTTGTGAACCGATTCTGTTGAAATAAAGTTAACATAATGTAGTCCTGAGGACATTATAATTATACTATAAAGCAGAGATATGGAGAAGTAACTAAACAGGTTCGAGCGAATTCCGACCTTAATGACATTTAAAAATTTAGTTTGTTTTTGCTCACATTCACGTTTGCTAACATTGCTCCTTCATTAAAATCCGGTTTTTGCATAAATGTCAGTAAGGTCGAAAATCGTTTGAACCTGTTTTTTAAATTGCTTAACGATAGTAAGTTAAAAAAACAGCTTCAAGCGATTTTCAACCTTATTGACATTTAAAATTTAGTTTGTTTTTTCTCACATTCACGTTTGCTAACATTGCTCCTTCATTAAAATCCGGTTTATGAATAAATGTCAGTAAGGTCGAAAATCGTTTGAACATGTTTTTTAAATTGCTTAACGATAGCAAGTTAAAAAAACAGCTTCAAGCGATTTTCGACCTTATTGACATTTAAAATTTAGTTTGTTTTTTCTCACATTCACGTTTGCTAACATTGCTCCTTCATTAAAATCCGGTTTTTGAATAAATGTCAGTAAGGTCGAAAATCGTTTGAACCTGTTTTTTAAATTGCTTAACGATAGCAAGTTAAAAAAACAGCTTCAAGCGATTTTCGACCTTATTAACATTTAAAATTTGGTTTGTTTTTTTCTCACATTCACGTTCGTTAACATTGCTCCTTCATTAAAATGCGGTTTTTGCATAAATGTCAATAAGGTCGAAAATCGTTTGAACCTGTTTTTTAAATTGCTTAACGATAGCAAGTTATTGTATCACATTCACGTTCGCTAACATTGCTCCTTCATTAAAATCCAGCTATGAACAAAAGCGTTGGTTACTCTGTCTCCAGGTGGTAATGGACTGTGCCTATGACAAGGAGTGCAGTCCTTGGATGTTACTGTGGTACCCCGGCCAGGGCGGGAGGATCTGTCAGACTTGTACTGACTAAAATCCACGGTGTCCTTCAAATAACCCTTTCATGTTCCGGGGTCACGGTAATGAGATAAGTACCGCGACGCCAGCAGGCTTTAGCCCTCTAAAGGGGGACCCCGTCATCATGCTGACGCTATTTGAGGCGCTCGTAGAACACAACGCGCCGTCGACCCGGGCATGGCCCAGGACTTTTTATACCCGACTGCGCCAGGAGGGTTATGTTTTTCGAGTGATGTATGTATATTTCTTTGTGTTGCTCTGCAGCCTAAACGGCTTGATGGAGTTTAACTTGAGAGGTGTCGTTAGATTCGTCTTAAACGTGAGAGTGTCACTGGGTACATAAAACTGGCCAAGTGCGAGTCGAACTCGCGTGCAAAGGGTTCCTAACTAAAAATATTTTTTTAAGATCTCTCACACTCTATCAAGTGGGGTGTCAAATCAAAGGATTTTAAAAATGGTTTACCAAAATGTATTTATAACGTATGTTTCAATTTAATTTGGACTGATAAATGCTAACAAAAAAATAAAAAATAAAAATAAATATTTAAAAAAACAAAAAACCCAACTGCGTAAAAAAACTAAAAAGAAAGTAACAAGTCCAGTAGTTTAGAATTCACTCATTCACACTCACAGTCGGGGCCCCTTGGGAAGATTTGATTGGTATAATTTGAATGGGCCCCGACTGTGAGTGTGAATGAGTGAATTCTAAACTACTGGGCTTGTTTCTTTCTTTTTAGTTTATTTACGCAGTTGGGTTTTTTGTTTTTTTAAATATTTATTTTTATTTTTTATTTTTTTGTTAGCATTTATCAGTCCAAATTAAATTGAAACATACGTTATAAATACATTTTGGTAAACCATTTTTAAAATCCTTTGATTTGACACCCCACTTGATAGAGTGTGAGAGATCTTAAAAAAATATTTTTAGTTAGGAACCCTTTGCACGCGAGTTCGACTCGCACTTGGCCAGTTTTATGTACCCAGTGACACTCTCACGTTTAAGACGAATCTAACGACACCTCTCAAGTTAAACTCCATCAAGCCGTTTAGGCTGCAGAGCAACACAAAGAAATATACATACATCACTCGAAAAACATAACCCTCCTGGCGCAGTCGGGTATAAAAAGTCCTGGGCCATGCCCGGGTCGACGGCGCGTTGTGTTCTACGAGCGCCTCAAATAGCGTCAGCATGATGACGGGGTCCCCCTTTAGAGGGCTAAAGCCTGCTGGCGTCGCGGTACTTATCTCATTACCGTGACCCCGGAACATGAAAGGGTTATTTGAAGGACACCGTGGATTTTAGTCAGTACAAGTCTGACAGATCCTCCCGCCCTGGCCGGGGTACCACAGTAACATCCAAGGACTGCACTCCTTGTCATAGGCACAGTCCATTACCACCTGGAGACAGAGTAACCAACGCTTTTGTTCATAGCTGGATTTTAATGAAGGAGCAATGTTAGCGAACGTGAATGTGATACAATAACTTGCTATCGTTAAGCAATTTAAAAAACAGGTTCAAACGATTTTCGACCTTATTGACATTTATGCAAAAACCGCATTTTAATGAAGGAGCAATGTTAACGAACGTGAATGTGAGAAAAAAACAAACCAAATTTTAAATGTTAATAAGGTCGAAAATCGCTTGAAGCTGTTTTTTTAACTTGCTATCGTTAAGCAATTTAAAAAACAGGTTCAAACGATTTTCGACCTTACTGACATTTATTCAAAAACCGGATTTTAATGAAGGAGCAATGTTAGCAAACGTGAATGTGAGAAAAAACAAACTAAATTTTAAATGTCAATAAGGTCGAAAATCGCTTGAAGCTGTTTTTTTAACTTGCTATCGTTAAGCAATTTAAAAAACATGTTCAAACGATTTTCGACCTTACTGACATTTATTCATAAACCGGATTTTAATGAAGGAGCAATGTTAGCAAACGTGAATGTGAGAAAAAACAAACTAAATTTTAAATGTCAATAAGGTTGAAAATCGCTTGAAGCTGTTTTTTTAACTTACTATCGTTAAGCAATTTAAAAAACAGGTTCAAACGATTTTCGACCTTACTGACAATTATGCAAAAACCGGATTTTAATGAAGGAGCAATGTTAGCAAACGTGAATGTGAGCAAAAACAAACTAAATTTTTAAATGTCATTAAGGTCGGAATTCGCTCGAACCTGTTTAGTTACTTCTCCATATCTCTGCTTTATAGTATAATTATAATGTCCTCAGGACTACATTATGTTAACTTTATTTCAACAGAATCGGTTCACAACTGAAAATTCTGTAGGAAAATTGACAATTAATTCCTTTTTTTCTACCCATATAGGCCGCGTTTAGTTTTGATATTTAAATGGGACCAACTTTCAGATACACTACGTACAACAAAAAAAAATGATTTTTTGAAATTGGACCACGTAAGAAAAAGTAATGAATGGTCATAAATAAAATATATATATATATATATACATGTCGAATTGAGAACCTCCTCCTTTTTTTCCGTCGGTTAAAAAATATATTTTAATGGGGAAGGCAAGTGTCAAAGTGACAAGCTCAGTGACAACTGACAGTTTGCTCCCAAAAGAACAGTCAAATCAAAGGAATTTTCTGAAAAAAGACGATTTATTGATCTAAAATGACTAGATGTTGTGTAATAAGCTGTAAAAATAATGGAACATATGAATTTCCGACAATTCACACTATCAAGAAATAATGGGTAGCTGCTGTGACTGCCTTGAGAACAAAAATTGAATTATAACTAAGGAAAAGCTATATAATAAACAAATATCCAGCCTTGCGAAGCCGAGACTGGCCTTTAGTTGAGTTTATTAATGAAATTCTATGATTATACCATAACTAAACAATCGAATACACTTTTCAAAATAATATCTACTTTTCTATTGGAGGTTAAGTACCAGTATAACATCGCTCTATAAATCATGAAATGGTTCGTCTGGCGGAAGAATTATCACCTGGAACGAGTTTTGTGATAGTTGTGGTGTTAAGAAATTAAATATATTGTGATATTTCTCTAATCTAAATAGTAAAAAGGGGTAAAATTACTAATTTAAAACATTATGATATTTTATCAAAATAGAAAGTCAGAAGCAGCATTATATTCTTGGTAGAGGAGAGGACAGGTAAAACATACCTAAATTCAAAAATTTAAACCTCAAATACAAGTAATCTTGGATTTAATACGGTAAAATCAAGTTTATAACCACTCAATTAAATCACTTTTTTTCCTGTTGTAGATGCACCGCGGCGTCTTAATTCTTCTTTTAGTATAAGCACTTGCATTGACGAATAATTTTCCATATTTGTTTTGTATGTCGGATTCGGTCAATAGTACGGACAGCAAACGAATCGTAAGCGCGCCATTTTGAGTATCACGTGGTCTGCGCGCGCTTATACAGAGTCGTGATGTTTCATCGGGGCGGCGAGGAGCGCATTCAGTGCCCGACCGCAGCAGTGTGAAGACATCCCGAAACTGTACTCGATTCGTTGTGCCCATTATAAGTGTAGTGAGTGATTAAATTAAATTGTGTTTGATTTAACTTGTGATTTAAAATTAAAATAACCAAGTGAACCGCACCCAGTGTATTTTCATTGCACGAGACCCAAACTGCCCACATGATGCCTGAATCTGACGGAACAATACCAGTGGCTCCGACATCAGAAGTGGGATCAAATCGTGCTAATGAAATTACACGCGGGAACAGTGACAATAACAATCAGTGGAAGTTAGTTACTTTTTGAAATGCAAAACCAGCCAACTTTGAAAACGCAGCCAGTGAAAAACTAAACTACTGGACTTGTTACAAAGAAAGTAACAAGTCCAGTAGTTTAGAATTCACTCATTCACACTCACAGTCGGGGCCCCTTGGGAAGATTTGATTGGTATAATTTGAATGGGCCCCGACTGTGAGTGTGAATGAGTGAATTCTAAACTACTGGGCTTGTTTCTTTCTTTTTAGTTTTTTTACGCAGTTGGGTTTTTTGTTTTTTTAAATATTTATTTTATTTATCATGGTAAAATCATCAAATGAGTCCTCCCACCCCAGGCCAAGCGGAAGGGACTGTCAGACTTGTACTGACTTAAATTCACGGTGTTCTTCAATAGCCTTTTACGTTCTCGGTTTACAAAGGGTATACAAAGCGCCGTCGACTCGGACATGGTCCATGGTCGGACAGCGAGTCGCCCATTACGCGCTTACGATGGCCAGAGATGACCATGACCGAGTCACCGTGGGCGTCTACCGCTGTGGCTGGGATGTAAGGTTTAAGCTGTCCTCTCTCTCACGCGTCCCGCCTCTTCCTTCGCCAGCATCACTGCTGCACTGACCTTTTTTTAGGTTTAATTAGTTAAACACGATTGTTATTATTATTATTAAAACACTTGTGTGATACTCGTATTATTACAAACCAAGTCATATTAAAACTACTTATTAAGCAACAATTTCGATAACTCCTTTTAAATAATCCTTAGTAGAGCAATGTTCTTACCGCATCAAAATAATTCAGTAGGTAGGATGTATGCGGGGGGTTGCGGGAAGGGAGCCCGAAATTTGACGTACGATCGACTGGCCGAACGCGATTCTATTTTGTGCAAACCAATACTGAAGCCTTAAGTTATGAGTCAACGTACTTTGTCACCTTTGACTCATCGGATCATCTCTACGAAACTTATAATAAGACATTTTATATTTCATCATTTGTTAGCAGATAATTTTCACGTAATATAGTACACTATGTCGATTCCCTTTCAGGCGTGTGCACATAACACAAGCGACGCTCGAATGCCTGGGCGGCGCGTATGAAGTGGAGCCGGGGCACGGCGGCAGTCGCAACGCGTACCTCAGGGATCATTCCGTACAGACTTACTTCATCATCCCACCGCCAAGACGGAGAAAAGTACGTCTAAAAGCCTATATAAAAGTAATCCTCGTGTTCCTCAACAAGCTTCCCGGGAACCCACGGGACTTCTGCCATTTATTTGATTAATTTTTCACGAGATTAGTTTTACCCAACTCTCTAAATGAGATTTGTTAAGAATTGTATAGCAGGGAATTAGGGATTGGCTTTTAATTGTAATGCTGTGTACTTAAAATAAAACTACATAGCAAGAAGTCCTTGTAACTTAATTATAATCTTTTGGGCGTTAATTGAATAACCTCATTGGTCCTTACGTTTTCTACATGTTTGAAGAGCTCTTCAGTGAAGTACATTGTTTGCAGATGTGCCTATCAGCTGGCGTGGGTCTCGGCTCAGCGTCTCGCCGGAAACTGTCCTTCAAAAACGTTTCCAACGTGGTGGTGCAGCTTCTGCACTCCATCAAGTTCAATGTGGACGTGCCATTCTCCAACATGGCCGCCTCTCCTCAGGAACTCAAGGCTAATGCCGCTAGGAAGGTACAACACGTATGTCAAACTCGAGACTGAACAAAAAGATACGGAACAGTTCCTCTTGAGTAACTACCGACGAAAATCGTTTGCGTCCCTACAAACCGGTGAATATCACAGCAAGGTACCAAGGGCGCCACCGATTTCCATATTTATCCATATCGAGAGAAACTCTTCCACAAGTTTACTCATTTCCAAATGTTCAATATCTTACTGTTTGCACTTTTAACTATTTTGCAAAAATTTTGCACCAAATGGACATGACTAAATAATACGAGTTCTATGTCCACGGCTTTGTCTCGCTCTTCAGAATGTTTGTCTCGAGTGATATATTTTCTCGTATCGGTGATCTACTCTCGACTTTTAAAGGTAAGTTCTCTTTTCTTTCATTTTATTTGATACCGTTTTTATATTTTTCCAAAATTCTGAATGTGCGATTTTTTTTTAAATATTGATGTACGTATTTTCGCCAATAACGTTATCAGTTGAAATAATGTGGTTAGAAATGTAAATAAAGACTAACCACTGTGAACTGAGATTCATCTATTGGAAGCATTTTTGAAGAGAGAGGGATTACAGCGATTCGGAGCGGAATTCAGTTTATTATAAATCCTCTGTAGTCGGTGTGGTCCCTCTCGGTGTGCGTGTAGTTCAGTGGGCTGTCGCTTCCGGTAGTCGGTCTCGCTGAGCTGGTACTAGCGCGCGGTTGTGGCAGGTGCTGGACCTGCGGCGCGCGCTGCACGCGGAGCCCGGCTCGGCGGAGGCGCTGCGGCTGGCGGCGCTGCGCCCCGACACCGTGAGCCACGCCCCCGCCCCGGCCTCCGCCCCGGCCCCGGCCTCCGCCCCGCACCACCACACCTTCGACGCCGTCATGCAGCACCACGCCCTCCGCACGCACGCCCAAGACGACATCTCAGCACATGTTAATATTATGCATACGCATTTACGCAATTACCAGCACCTTTTGTTTGACCTGTGCTACTTTTTATACAGTTATAATGAGAACTTTGCATCGATTTACGCGATCGTTTGAACTAATCTGGCACAGATGAACATGCATAGTGCGTATACGTAGTACGCGAACGCTCGCCGTTTCATGTTTAGAGAAGTAGAGGCCCCGTACCATGTTGCGGCGCGCGTTCGATACACACACATGCATTCTAGGGATGATCTAGTACAATATGGTTCTCTTAGGTCTAGTTTAGGAGAACACAATGAAGCCATATTGCTATTTCTCCCGCGGTTCTGAGATATCACGCTTCAGAGATGATAATGATACGCGAGACGCATCGTTGTCACAATGGCGATGGGTCTCGTATACTGTGTGTCGAATGATAACCTCGCTTAGTGGTTTCCTAGTAGTTAGTTTGGTTTGAGTGGTGGTTTTCGAACTAAATCTCTGCTGCTTTTGTTACATTTTAAGGTGTGCACTGAAGCTTTTTCACGAGTTTTACAGAAATAATTTTGCGAGGAACTTCAAGAATGTTTTAAGACGCTTCGCACCACATTTGCGATTTTCGTTTTCTGCCAATTTCATTTATTATATTTATACGACACGAACACACACAGACACAGTAATCAATTAGTCCCCAACACACTCTGACAACGCTACATAGAGTCTTACGCAAGTACGTACCTCTCAGCACAACAAATTAATGTATATTACAAGTTTCCGATTGTTTCCCAAATACTCATTTAGTTGCTGGTCTGTTCAAGCCTTCACTCACTGTTATACTTTATATGCTGTTATTACAAATTCAAATAAATCGAAACGATTTCATAATTTAACTTTATGGCATTCTCTCTATTTTTGACTTTACTTCAAAATATTTCCGATAATTCATCAAACTATCTGCACCATTCCAACCTGAACATTGTGACGAAGACTGAAACACACCAGCGACTAACTGGAGGCGTCTGCTCATTATTTTCAGATATTCCGACCCTGGACATTAGTTTCACAACAAATACCCGCTGAAACAGTAAGCGCTGACAAAATGTTGTTCATGTGTATTATTGTATTCCACCATTTACCGGGACACTACAACTCCCTAACTGACTAGGTTCGCAAGCTCCACAAGCAATATCTGTGGGTGGCACCTGCCGCGACTCGGTCGCATTCTGTTTCTATTCACTGATTCAATTACACGGAAAGGGGACGACTAATATCGGCGTGAGCACACAGACCACTCACTATCACTGTTTCTTACTTCGAAATTGTTAACTGTTTATATACTTGAGATTGTTTTTATAGAATGTTCGATAATAAAGCCGGATGCACCGAACTGTGTTTCACTCGCTACCCCGACTAGTCACCTCGGCACTAGAGCATGGCATGCGCCCCGATTGTGGACTAACTGCATGACCTCACGCCCTCCACATTGTTCACACACGTTTTATTTTGTGCTTGATTATTTCCACTGCTTTCTACTATCGTCTTTCTCTCTCTCTTACTTAATTTTCTTTCTATGAAATAATCAAACACGAAATTAGTTGTAAGTCTCAATATTACTATCGATCTGTCTCAAAGTAAACTCAGTCTGATTTCCTTCATAAAGTGACACTTCAATATGTTGCCAATCTGAAAGTATATGTTGTCTGTATTATGTTTGTACTTCATTTCATTACTATTCTAATAACGTGATGCTGCTTTGGATTCCGGATCTTTTGTATTCTAAGGTCAGTTCTAAATTCCAAATTGTGAAGCATGGAGTCGGCATGGCCCTCATGTGTACCCTGACCTCGGCCGTACCTTTGTCTTGTACCTTAACTTTACCTGTACCTGATCGATGTGTGACCAGATAGATGTTCCATAATGATCGTTGTATAAATCGGTGGTTAGAATCTTCTATAATCTTCAATAAGTCAGTATTGCTGAAGTGGTATCTGAATTTTCGCAGAATAAAGTGACGGAGAAGTTTAAGCGTCCGTTGAAAAAGCGCCACTCGTCTGTGTACCACCAGCCCACGAACCGGGTCAACAAGTACCTAGCGCAGGCCATCGACGCGCGCTCCGTGCACCGGGAGAAGGCCACGCACGTGCACCTGCTCACGCTCTGCTTCAAGGATGCTGATAAGGAAGCTCAGGTGATTCTCAGAAACTACCGTTTTATGACTGTCAATTGGTTAGGAATATAAATAACCTTGACGTACCTATGACGAAATTACATATGAATTTTATGCATGTGGCGAATTTACTTTCAATGTATGGGCTTTACGAAACTGTGGCAAATTAACTTTGTGGCCAACTTACAACAAACCTACCATTATAGATATCGTAAAACAAATTAGTTTTTGAGATTTATATTTCTTTTGTTTTTTTGACGTGTTTAAATTTTGATTGCCTGCAAATTACTATAAACATTTCGAATTAAATTATCTTGGTCTTACAAAATCCATAACCTGTACTGTAGGTATTGTAAAAATATGTCTATTGGATCTGTATGAAATAGAAGCATACCGTGTTCCAAAGATAGTGAAAATGGCACTTAATTTTCTTCCCCAGAAAGTTTTGATCTGTTTATTTCTGTTAACTACAAACTACTAGAACCTTGTTGACAGGACATGCATTTAAACTCAAAATTCAATAACTCCATTCCAGTACCGCGCATCAACAGACGGCGGATGGGCAGGGTCCCTGTCCGCAGCCCTATGTGCCTTAGTAGCCGCAGGAGCCCTACAAGCGTCCATCCTACCTCAGACCTATATACTCCTCATACTCTTCGTCACCGCCTTCGCCTGGTCTGCTGCAGTACTGGCCCTGACTTTGGCTGCGAGGTTGAGGCTCATACCCTGTGATGTGTCTAGGCCATTCACTCTGAGGAACGCTATTACTACGTTTACTATTGTGCTGGGATATGCTGTTGGGCAGGTTAATGTGGTAAGTTGCTTTGTCTACTCTTAAAAAATATTTAAAGGTACTCGTATTAAGCTGCGGTTCCACTGATGCACATGGCTAGCCACATGACACGTATGTGTATTCAAGCCATGTGATTGGTGAATGGCGGTACAGCTCGTCTCCGCTCCGTTTCAGGCGAACCGCACCCTAATTTCTAAGGAACAGATATTGTTTTGAAACAGTAATACAAAAATCCGTTCCCTGCAGTCTGTTATTTGCGATTTTGCCCGGTTATGCTGCTACGATTTTCGTTTCTTTCGATAACTTTATCAACGCAGACGCATCTTCGACGCCTTTCTTATCTGCAAAGGAGTTGAAGTTGTGTCTGCGTTTACTAGCGTCTAATTAATGCGTTGATGTTGAGTTTGTTCAAAAATGGAAATCAGAAACCGAGTTTGACCCATCCTCTCAAAATCGGTAAAATTCTGTCTTTACCGTGAAATATCTAGTCACATTTGGGATGACTTAAATTTATAATTCAATCCTAACTTTCCAGGTGACATGCGAACACATAGAACTATGCCAGAACCTAACTGGCAACACAACCAACATGGACGAGGTCCTAACAATGCGAGGCGACGTTGCCGCTCATCTCTGGTCGAGTCGGACGGAGCACCTGGCCTGTCCCATACCGCTGTACATAACTCTTGGTTGCTGCCTCAGTATGCTGGTGGTTGCCGTGTTTCTGAGGCTGCCCATCCTTGTGAAAGGGATCCTGTTATCTGTGATGACGGCTGGCTATATGGGAGTTATATTGGGCTTTCATAAGGCGCTGTTCGACTGTTATGATTTGATGACTGAGTGAGTATACATATTTTGCATTCTAATTTTAAAATGGGTCTGCGTCTTCAATCTTGCCCAGACAAGTGCGGCTTAAGAAGGAGCGAGTTCGCCCGAAAAGAATTGAAACTCCTGCGCACCGATGGAACTCAGTAATAACAGTTTGTCGCCGGATTACGAAATTATAGTGGGTTATCTTGCATGCTGTTTTAGTAACCATTTCAGTTCAGAAACTTATGATATCCTACATTATGTTTATAATCACACATTCGAGTCGCTTAAAATATAACTTACTGCAAACAAATTATTTCAAAATCATATTTTTTGGTTTAAAGAGTAAGCTAGCGACATATCGGCCTTAATTGGATTAAAAACGGCAAACTAATGACCTATAATTTGATAAGTACCTTTGTAAACAACCTTCAAAATGAGAAAAGCTGCTTAAAGAATTAACTTGCCAGCCATATATTATGAAAGTACTAATAACAGTAGAAAACCTACAGGCACAAAGAGGATTAGACCTGCTAATGAAACGTGAGCTGTCTAATCCACATAGTGTTAGTTAATAGATAGGTTAGGTTTCTGCATGAGTCATTGTATTGTGATGTCATGTCTGCTACTAGACTAGATTATATCACGGAACTGTTTTAGAAGGACACGGTCCTGGGGTCTACTCTTAAGTCCGTCAACGATGATACGGGCCCGTCCGAAAAAAACCGAGTGTTTTTTTTTTTGGATGCCTTAAATGACTCAATGGCCTTCAGCCAGAGGTTTACAACTAAATTACTACAAACTAAATGACCACAAGCTAAGGGTACCCTCTGTGGGGTATGAACCTCGGCGACACTGAGGGAGGACAGCAAGGGACATGCTGGATCTGAATGATATCATTATTTAGGGGGAATTTAAAACTATTGGCTCAGCAATAATTGAGTGAACCCTATTATTATCCAATTCACGAGTTTTTACAACACATCGGTAGTAGGAACAACTGTGCAATCGTGTTGCCATCAAATTATAGTTTGTGTCCCTAATTAATCTTGTGTCCTTAAGAAGCAAACCGCCCGAAACTTTGATCGAAACTACGGGTTTCGTGCTTAGAGAGTAGTACCCCTGAAACGCACTAGACAACCGAAGGAACAAGGTAGATTTTAAGACAGTCAATTCTGACCGTGCCATAAGGTCCACCCAAAGCGGGATTTGATTATTGTCCGCCCCAGAAATGAAAACAAAAAGGTAGCGTTTTGAAGAGTTTAGCTCCAAAATATTACCAAACCATGTCTGTGACATAATTATTTTTTAAACCATAAATGGTCTAAGATTGTAAATGCTTTAAATTATTTAAAAAAACTAAATTTTGCTTTCTCATTTCAGTTCAGGCTCAATCGGCTCAGCGTACGTGGCAAGCGCATGGACAGTAGCGCTCGCTTTGGCAGTGTTACTACACGCGAGGCAGACGGAATGGACGGCCAGGCTCGACTTCCTGTGGCAGGCGCAGGCTAGGGATGAGAAGAGGGATATGGATGCTTTGCAGGTCAGAACATGGAAATAAATACAATTACGTTCATGTGTTAACTTAAAAATTCTTGATGTTTAATTTCTAACAATAATATCTCATTAATTTAAAATCTCAATTTGAGGTCAACACCACAAAGTTTTTTGTAGCTTGATATTACTTAACAAAAGCTTTTTTTGAGTATTTTAATTCGAGAGTCTTTGTTATTTTATTTAACTGAATGAAAAGCAACAAAAGTTTCACGGTAAAGTTAACAGAGGCTTGAAATTAGAAGTACTGCCATTTATGTACAACCAAGTCATTTTCTTAAATAGGAAACAGTTTTAGACAGAATAACATTTCTAACTTAGACACTTTCATGAAAGGGTACTTTATTATTTCTTTGTGGCACAAGGGAAGAAATAACCATAAGAGGTGAACTGAACTGAAAATATGATATCACTGTGTAAACGATTAATTTCAGGCGTCAAACCGAAGAATTCTCTTCAACTTGCTCCCAGCGCACGTGGCAACTCATTTCTTGGACAACCAGTTTAGAACGAACATGGTAACTATTGACGCAGCTTTATGGTGCTTATGTGATGACTCACATGACGTAATGCGATACACTTCGACTGTTTTGTGTCACTGACCAACTTGGAACTAAAAGTCATCCTTACTTACGACATAATGATATATTGTGTGAGTTATATGAAACAAAGATGAAGAACAAAGCTATCATTCACCAGATACCTACGCCTTTTGTTGACTTCAATGTAACGAATGGCGGTTAAGAGTGTGTCATGCTCACTCAAATGTCTCGCTGGTGGGCACGCGTGTGTCGGATCATTTAGTTCCCTTCAAAATGATTGAGCTAAATGGTGCTGATACAATGCGTCGTTCGTGAACGGGCGCTATTAGTTGGGATTAGACTAATTTATATTGGCAGCGACTTTATGCCGTAGGAGTAAGAATGAATTTCGCTTCTACGATCGGTGACGCAGTCAGTCGAATCCATGCATGAATAAGGGCGTTAAATTAAAATTGCTTATTTGATGTTGGTGGCTAAGGAAACGCTTTCGGACGTAAACAGGAAAATATAAGTGATGTCAGTGGGGCAATTACTAATTTGTTTTGTTTACTTAAAATTATATATGTGTAATTCCCGTCTCAAACCTAAATTGATAGGAGACTCGCACACTATTATAGTTGGACTGCTGACATCACGTTTCATCATTTTGGATCACAATTTCTGAGCAACTACAGTTCACTGCATGATTAAAAATCGTGAAGATAATGCACTAAATAACTCATCGAGCAAATATGCATTCAATCTCAAATCATTTCTTCATTAATTTGTTTTGGTGTTCATTCGCATTCACAACGCTTTCAATGTGACGCACAACACACGTATGGGGTATAGTGACAGATATTTTCAATCTACTGAATATTTAATAGAATGCCTTATGCCTACGCATATAAAATTACATTTACCTGTTGACAATTATAATAATGTTTACATAAGACTAATCGACCTCAAGTTAGTTATTATTTGTAAATGGAATTTACGAACAAAAACACAACACTTGAATAAGATAGTAGCTGTTACTGGGTATTTAGGCATCCAGATTCAAGTAAACAAGGATCAGGAAAAGTAATACACTTGAAAAACAACATGTTGTATTGAATTGATTATTTTTCCGTTTTGAGGAAAAGATAAAAAGCTTTACTGAAACTTGAACTAAGTATTATGAGTCATTGTAGTCAGCTACAATACTCTTGGCGAGGTTGTCTAAGCATTATACCGTATACCATATACTTCTCTGGAAAACTCAAGGAACAGGTTAGTTTTTAGTCAGTACGATCCTGAAAGTCCCTTCTGCTCAAGGGCGGGGACTCATTTCAAATTATTCCACAACAAAAAAAAACTGCAGTAGTCATTGTTCAGGCAAATCTATCTAAATCAATTAATCAAATGTCTCTTTAATAAATTAATAAGAAGGTAATGCTAGAAAAAAATATGTATCACAGTAAATAGCTCCAAGAATTTTTAACTGTAACCCCCCTCCCCCCAACTGTCACTCCCCTGACGTGTCCGCATGGCTTGCACGCTGCCGTACTGTCGCTGATCAAGAGGCGTGTCCAGGACCTGTACCACCAGTCGTACCAGCGAGTGGGGGTGGTGTTCGCGTCCATCACCAACTACCACGAGTTCTACATGGAGCTTGACGGGAACAACCAGGGGATGGAGTGTCTGAGGCTGCTCAATGAGATCATTGCGGATTTTGATGAGGTGATTATTGACTTTCACTTTTATATAATAGTAGATTAGTAGCCAAGGGCTGTAAGGCATCAATTGCAGCCCGAGATATTTAGGCGCACGAGCGCAGCGAGGGCGCCTATAGTTCGAGGGTGCAATTGATACTTACACCCGAGCTAACTACTCTGCTTTACATCTCGAATGTGAGGTAAGTAGAAAAAAACCGGCATTACAAGAATAAAACTTTTTAAAGTAATCGTTTTCTATTCCCGCCTTTATTCAACTTTTTTTTTTCAAGAACGAAATTGAGCTTCGCCGTTCGATATTTAAAATTGATGACTAATAAACTCATACGAAGACAAGGCTGAATAGCCAAGCGACCTCTTTTGTCATTGGGCTGAATGCATGATGTCTGTTGAAGAGTTTTTTTTTAATTACTTACCGCCCTAGGGCTTTTCTAGTTACATTACTACCCTAGAGCGCTAATCGGTTACTTACAAGCCCCATTTGGGGGTAATAAGGACCTACTTACCGAATATGAGAGATGTAAAGTTACTTTATATGACATGTGACATCCGCATTGGGCCCGCGCGGTGGGTTATAGCCCACTCCCTCTCACAGAGAGGAAGCCTGAGTCCCAGCAGTGGGAACATTTATAGGATGATGATGAAATGACATTTAAATGACTTTATTTATTCTGTACTAAAGGCAATGTAGTTCTTATGTTTGTTTTATGATTTTGGCGGTATGATTTAATTAAAGTAAGCTGTAAGGCTCTCCGTCAATAACATGGCAGAACTACAAGAGGGAAAATATTAAAAGTTTTTTGAAAAATGGATGAAGTATCCTATCCTAAAATAATAAAAAATCCAGTTGGGATGAATCAGACTGGACCGGATTCCTAATACTGGATTTTGACAGATAATTCCATTCCTGACATACCTAATCCAAGTTGTGCTGATAAGGCAGGCAGATGAAAGGGATAGATTGGACTATAATGTCAGTCTGTCTGTCAGTCTGTCATCAGGCTGTATCTCATGAACAGTGATAGTTAGACAGTTGAATTTTTCAGATTATGTATGTTCTGTTGCTGCTATAATAACAAATACTAAAAAAAAAAACAGAATACAACAAATATTTAAGGGGGCTCCCATACAACATAATTGTTTTTTTTGCCGCTCGCAACTCGCACTTAGCCGGATGTTTTTTCATGTTGGCTGCCAAACAGATTTTTATTTCAACAGTTAAAAACTACCATTTTAATGTATGTTCTGGTCTATTTTAGCTGTTAGGTGATGATCGTTTCGGTGCAATAGACAAGATCAAGACCGTTGGTTCGACGTACATGGCGGCAGTCGGATTGATACCCGACCGGAAGATGACCGACGAGGCCAGCACTCGCAAGCATATGGCAACACTGGTGGAGTTCGTATTCGCCATGAGAGACAAACTGAAGGATATCAATGATAACTCGTATAATAACTTCATGTTACGAGTCGGTGAGTTACTTAATTGTAGTTCTTATGACAGTATGAATAAGGCTAAAGGTCGTATTTTATCAAATCGACTATTTTATAAATATCGTTTTTACAGGTATAAATGTCGGTCCAGTTGTCGCCGGTGTCATAGGGGCTAGAAAGCCCCAATATGATATCTGGGGTAACACAGTCAATGTAGCGTCTCGCATGGATTCCACTGGTCTACCCAACCATACGCAAGTGACTGAGGAGGTGTACCAAGTACTGAAGGACATGGCTTACCAGTTCGTGTGTAGAGGAAAGGTCAAAGTAAAGGGTAAAGGGGAGATGACCACTTACTTCCTCACAGATAGAGCACCAGCTAACGGAACTGTACAGAGCACATCTAATGGTCCCACACCCACTCCGCCAACTGCATATGGTGGTGTTGCTACACCTCTGGCCATGCTGCAGAACTCCGCAAGGAGAGCGGCCGCACAACCTTCAAGACTGCCACCCTTGAGGGAGTCGTCGGTAGCTGCGGAAAATGAGCCTCTCTTACCAACGAACGGGCATCAGAGCAATGGTAATAATAAAGGCAGTAAAGGTCGGAGGAACAAAGAGAGCGAAGACAGCCCCCCACCTCCGCCGCCCCATGGTACTCATGGAGGGGTGCACGGGTCTGCAGCCAGCAACCCCCGCTGGCCTCCCCCCCGCGCCCTGGTCCCCCCCTGGCCCCGCCCGCAGGAGGCCCGCCCCGCCCCCCCACACAAGCGCCGCGCCCCCCCTCGCCTGCCCCGCCCCCGCTCCTCTGAGTCCCTCCCCCTAGCCCGCTCCCCGCGCGTGCACTCCTCTGCCGACGAGCTCAGCTCTCTCACTCGCTCGCCCAGCCTCAGCTCCTCTGACGAGAGCTACTCGCGCACCACAGACGCCTCCCCCTCCCCCCCGCGCCCCTCCCAGTGGATCCCCCCGTCCAGACCACAGCGCGCCAACCCCAGCCCGGGGTACGACTACCCACCCGTACGACCTGGCAAACCCAGCGCGAATCACATCACCGAACTCTACGCGAAGCATAAAATCGCAAAAAAACCGTCCTTGGAAGACAAATTCCTTGACGGCAGTGTTGATTTCGCGAAAGAGGAAGAAAAGCTACAGAGAAGCATAATAAATATGCTGCAGGCATCTGCTGCGAAACGCGACGGCTGCTGTCAAACTGACAAGAAGGACGTGGCGAGCAGACTGGGGCAACGAGCGGACTCGTTTTCAAGTTCAGGCGGGAGACCTACGAATTTAACAAACTTGAAGCACCTTAACCATGATGGTAGAGAACCATTCGCTAAGCGGAGTCCGTCAGACGTGGCGTGCGTGCCGCCCTTCGAACGGGAAATCCAACGGCTGCTCGATGATAAGAATCTCATCAAAATTAATCAACCTAAATCGGAACGGAAGGAATTGAAACTGGAACTTAGGTAAGCTTTCTGAAAACTCCAATATTATTTTATTATGTTTGAGATTGAAACCTTCCTTATTTAAATTACTGACAGACAGTTCCACCAATTTTTTGATGAAAGATATAACAATGATTGCCATATTACTTCTCCGCAGGGGCGCCAACCCGGTGCCAGTGCTGGAGCCGATGGTGTACTGTAACAACAACAACAGCAGTCCGCTGCACGCCGTGGGCCTGGCCGCCATCACCCAGGTGGCGCGCCACGAGGAGCCCGCGCGGGCCTGCGACTTCCCCGGAGTGCTGCCGGGAGACGTGGTCGTGCAACTGCCCTCGCCCAACCACGAGAGACATCGACCCAGGTATGGACTTATCCCTTTTTCAAAAATTGCCATTCGTCTTTTCAAAAGTCTACGAGACACATATCATTCCGTACCTATTTATTCCAAAAAACGATCGAACAGCCCACTAGATCAAAAACTGAACTGCTCCATCCGATGAAATTTGGGTTGGCGTTTGTATTTTTTCTTCCTTTTTTTCCCGGTATTTCTTCATATCTTTGAGGTTATCAATAAATTTTGTCAGAACCTTTAAAATAAATCAGTGTACTTGACATTTATTTTGCATCCATAGTTCGCCGTGCGAAAGAAAACCAGATCCCGTTATAGTTCGGGAGAAGGAGAGGGAAAAGGAAGCTCACGAGAGATTACACCACCGGGTAAGAATCATTATATCAGCTGCTAACTTTACCACGAATGAACGACATACCAATGCCACAATTCCACTTCTAGGTAGCCACTTCTCATCATAGAGAAATGGGTATCTACGGGGAGAGTCAATCAGAATGGAGCTCGTCGTGCTCGGAGGGCGAGGGCGACGGCGAGTGCGGCCAGCCCGAGAGCACGGGCTACACCACGGACGACCCCGCGCTGGAGAACGTGTCCATGCTCAACGAGGCGGGGCTCACGGACGCCGAGGCCGCGCTCAGTGACGTCAACTCGTGCTACTTCGACCGTGACGACGACGTGTCGTCCCGCGCGTCGTCCCGCCTGCTGGACTCGGAGGCGCTGGTCTCGCTGGAGTCGCTCAGCGCCATCTACGACTCGGACGAGCCCGCGCACCGCTACCTCGCCAACATCCGCACCGTCAGCGAGTCCATCACCAGGAACTTTGGCCAGCCCGCGCACGTCACCGACGGCGAGAGTGATGTCTAGTGATACTGTGATATGTCGCGAGTTGTGATAACGTCCGATTTTACTAACGACTGAGTTTCGTGAACATTTCGACTTTCTCTTGTGTACTGCCTTTTGGTCAATTGTGATAATAAAAATCTCAAGTTAATGAACTCTCATGACAGAGACTCCGACGTATTCGACTTGGAACATTTATCGGAGGAACGGTTCATTTGGCTCTCTACTACTAAGAAATGAATACTCAAAACGTTTGTGTTCCCCGCTGTTTGTTTCTGAAGGACGTTTGTGGTCGTATAGACGAAGCGAATAGTTTTCGCGTATGCGGATTATAATTGTTTTATCATAATTGCTGACGTGCCTGTACTTTGATGATTTTGTACTATGTAAATTGTGTCAATATGTACCTATTAATGTTACACTGTATGATATTCATGTACAGCTGAATGTGCCATGTGATGGCGTGATGCATCATCTGTAGGAGTATGCGATGATCTCTACAATTATAAGGTGCTCTGACTTAGAATTATTTATGGTTTGTCTTGTGATAACGGTATAGGAATTCGAATTTGAGCGACCAATCTGTTAATGTCAGTGTTCTAGAGTAAGGGCTGGTCCCTGTCCTGTGTAGTAGTCTCTATGTCGTCAGACGGGAGATGTAGCGGAGTGGTGTGAACTAACTATACGTAAGTAACTATAATGCATTTCAAACTATCTATAGAGTAAACGTTGTTACCACAGCTGGATGATTGCTTTGTAGTATTCTTTTATCTGCCTTATGTATCTGTTATAGTATATTATGTATTTGACAGAAGTTTCAATACTCTGTCTACTTTCAGAAACACTATTCGATATAAATAAAAACCCTTTTTTGGCATTTTCTTTCCGTAATCTAGTCACTCTGGTTATCTAAAGTTTGGTCGTATCTTTAAGAATATAGTGCCATTATCAGTCTCCGTTATATTTTCTTGTGTACTTTATTAAAGAGATGATGTTGAAAGTGGAGGAGAGGTAATATCATGTAGTTTTTAAGTAAACAGCCGTGAGACTTGAAAGTACAACCAATATATAAACATCACTAGCGAATATTTGTTGTAGAATATTCTCTGTATTAATAAATATCAATTATTTTTTATTATTTAATTGTAATATAAGTTATGTCAATTTCATGTAATAATTGTTTAGATTAAAACAATTTTAAAAAGTATATATTTCTCATTTGAGGCACAATATAGCCTCTGATTGTAAGTACATAATACCTACTGATGTGTCGCAGCGTTACTTGTTTAAACGTGTACTTAATTCGGAAGCCGATACACGATGATTTATTGGTCATGAATATTATTTTTGGGCAGTTTTTTTTTACTGATTGTATCAGCTCTAGTTAGAATTTTATGATTTTTGTTATTATATATTTGAAGTATGTACTTACAGTTTACAAATTCTTTTTTGATTAAAAGTAACTTTAATTATGGCTTGCGCTTCTATTCTAGTATTTACATCACAAGTTGATGTCCGGCTGCTTCATGTGGAGTGAGAGATGTTAATGTCTGAGAATTGTAAATAGGACGAGCACGGTATAGTGCTCCAGTGAGATCTAGAGATTGTTAATCTTTGTAAATATTGTTATCCACCTGTCAAGTGCTATTCCACTTACAATACATACCTATACCTAAGTATACCACGCTGTGAAGATATATTATTTTTTGAAGGAATTCTCTTGTTTGCTATTTTTATTCTCAGTATTTCGATTAAATGTTTTTCATGTTAATGCATGTACACATAGTGCCAAACTATTTTTATGTGTATGCTTGTAAAAAATATGAATTATTTGTTTCGACGCTTGGATAATGTTGTTTTTGATATAAAAGTTTACTACTTCATCTTGATATACATACAGACAGACAAATGTTTCAAATTGACAAAATAAATCTGACGTCTAGTGTACCTTGGTAGTCAAGTAGTTGAACAACATTTTGAATGTTTTTAATATACTCATTGAGGAATTACTGCATCTTTATTATAGTGATTCAATGTATCGGTCGCAATATAAATGATAAAAATTCTTAGAATACAGAAACATTTTCGATTTTTGCTGCAATATTCACATTAACGCTAAATATAAAATTAATGCTAAGAATGAGTCTAATTACTGATTCTGACACAACCATGACCTTCCGAGCACAAAATGTAACAAAAACTTTTGTTAAGCTTTAATGTGAATAAATAACAGCTTGAATACAGATTACCTACATGTTATTATCTCATAGAAATTATTATCATGTATCATTTTGTGTAGAATACTTTTGAATTGCGCCTTATGTAGCAAGTGTATTGTGTATTTTTATTTATTTAAATTCAATTACCTAAGCAATATTAATTACTTATTACAAATTAAAAGTGGTTTACATCACCGGATGTTGCTTTTTTCTTTACATCCTTTTATGTTCAATGAAAATTATGGAAAAATATGCCATTGATTTTTTAATTAATTACCTTATTTTAATGATATTAGATGGACGTGTAAAATGAATCAGAGATATTATAATAATTATCTAGTTGTGGCAAACTAGGACAAGTACTTACTTCACTGCACAGTATTTAAAATGAATAGCCCTTGTTTGTTTATTTCATATTCTTTTTGAATAATTTAAAATACTGTTTATACAATTATTGCAATACGAATTTCAGTGAGTTGTAGACAAGACATGGGTAAATCTTATATCTACAGAAACATTCTTTTTTTTTGTAAAAGGATCTCGGGAATTTTCAAGGGTTTTGATTTTTTTTTGCACGAAATCCGAATTATTTTTCTAAAATGAACATAATTATCCTTTTTATTCCTTCAAAAAAAAACATCATCTGCCAGTAATTGTACTGTCAAAATCAAATCAGCCGTTACAGAGATTTGACGAAACAAAGAGACAGACAACATTTATTTTTATTATATCTACCCTATATAGCACATAATAAAAAAATATTTTCCTATGTATTTAGAAAAAAACTGTTATTTGGATATAACAAACAGACACTACAATATTATTATTTTTGTTAGATGTTTTAGCTATTAAGTACTAAAAAGTTACCTGTCTAACAGCTTATAACTTTGAAGAGTATATTTTTTCTAAAGCTGTCATGTCTCATAGGTTTGCGGGTCATGTACAGGTGTGTCGGTTACGACCGTGTTCCGCATACAAATGCCCTTCGCCTTGAACCAAGTCGAGCATCAACGGATATTGTTACACCACGTGGTGTTTTCATATTACATACCTGGCCACGTACTTCTAGGAAATGTTATAGTAATAAAATTCATACTAGCTGTTTCTTGGGGTTTAACCCTCGGCTCCCAATGGCCATAGCGTGATGTTATATAGCCTTCCTTGATAAATGGACTATTCAACATAATATAATTTTTCAATTCGTACTTAGTCGTTCCTGAGATTAGCGCGTTCAGCCAAACAAACTCTTAGGTTTTATAATATTAGTATTGATTTAAGAGTAAAGTATCTACCTAAAAAGATAATATCAATAGAAAATTTGGCAAAGGTCTACCTGAAAGTATACCAATATAGTGTTGTTTTAAAAAATAATGTTTTTATGAAGTTTACTAGATATATTCAGTTCCCATTATTTAAAATTATAGTCTTGCTGTATGTCAATCTGTCTGCAGTGATTTAAATATAAATGGGTCCTCTCTACCAATCAGATAGATAATGTTTTATTGTGCGGATGCACATAATGAAAAAGTGAACTGCATTCCTATGCAAAGCACACACAACTCTGTACCATGTTATGTGTGTGACCATTTGTGTGCAGAATACTGACTACAATAGTTTATGACTCCTATTGTTTTGGGCATTGGAAATAGTTTAAAAATAGAGGAGGAAAAAATATCAAAAAAGAGCAAAGGTGTGACTGGCAAAAAAAGCTTTGTACAGTTAAAACTATGCTTTCTTAGAAAGAAGAAAGGTAAATTCTGTCTTGGTTGTATCTGATAAGTTATCTACTGCATAGGTTGGCATGGTGATATTGATTAAACAAAGGACAAGTTAAGTACCTACTATGTTATTGTAGCCTGTACATCTTAGTTATATCTTGTTGATTGCATGACATCAACTCCAAGTTATGACTACTTTGATACTAACATTAGTACTGTGATTAAGTTGTATGTGTGTGAGTGGCGCGTCCACAACAAATACCAACGATGGAGTAGTAAGTTGTAAAGAAACAAGCAAGCTGCTCGCTTGTGAAAGACAGGCTGTACACTACCAGTTAGGACTTATCGCGAGTTTTCGCAACTTAATGACTCAGTTAGGCAGTAATCAGGGACAGTTTCATTCAAAATAATGTGTAATAGCCGGTATGCGAGTGGAATACAAACCGGAGCGAGGCAGGTATGACGCGGCGGTTCGGCGGGCGCACACAAGCGCACAGCTGCGGGCCGCCGCGCCGCCGCCCATTGGCGGAGCGCGGGAACCGGTCGCGCGTCCCCCTCCCCCGTGCCGCCGCCGCCGCTACAAACAACTTCAAATTCTTATTCATGTTCCTTGCCACGACCGTTGCTGCCGTTGAGAGCGCGCGCACTGTGCGCCCGTACTTCGCGTAATCTTATCGATATGTGCTCGATGTTCAATGTGAATCTAGTGTTTGATGTGTGAATTTAACAATAAAATAAGTGCACGCTGGACCAGTGCAAAGGAGCGGCGAGACGCTGCGATTGCGCTATGAAAACACACGCACGATCTGGTGTTTTTGTTCTTTTTGTATCGCGAGTGCTTCGTGAGCGGCTTCGACGGGCTACCTGTGCCATGTGCATCAGATAATCTTGTGCTCCTATTAGTTTGACGACAAACTAATATGCTAGCTAGTGGATATTGCGTCGGAGTGGCGCAGTGTTGGTGAATCATAGTGAGTGACATGAAGGTGACGGTGTGCTTCGGGTCTGTGCGGGTGCTGGTGCCGTGCGGTGCCGGCGACCTGCTGGTCAGGGACCTCGTGCGGGAGGCCACGCACCGCTACAAGAAAGCTACTGGACAGGTCAGTCTACACATCGTTCATACTGCGGGTAGTTCTCGCGGGTTTTCTACTGTTTTTATTGGTCAGATCAAGTTTGTTTACCTTCCATATTACTCATATAGTCAGAAAGGTCAGAAGTTGATTTGTGTCTAGGTACTGGTTACGCAAGGACATAAGCACTACCTACCTAATAAAACCATTACGATGCCAAACTACCCGCAGATGTTCTGTTTTCGTTGCGTCAAATTGGTACTGACGCCAGCACATCAAGCTACCACAATCTGTCAGATTTCTTTAAAAGAATTTCTACCTTATCACAAGAGTAGAAGGTTAACGTTTGACTGGTAAAATCTGACAGATTCGGGTAGGTGACCTGCTGGCGTCTGTACATAAATATCGAAGTAGGAATTACTATTTACTTTCATGAAGGATATAATTCAGGATGGCCTACCCTTCCTAGAGTAAGGTTTCATATTTTTATTCTGTGTGACTAATAATTTATTGATTGATGATTAATCAAAAATGACGGTTTGGCTGTTAAAATCAAGGTGATTGCATACTGTGACCTATTCACATCTCAGTCCAAGTCTCCAAGATGACTAAACAATAAAACAGTGAGACAGCATCCTACGGCTACGAGTACGTACCCACCTAACAGATAGGTAGGTACCTAACTTTTTTGATAACAAAACACATCGCAGTTGCTTCTCACGTTCTACGCATTATCCAACTCCAAAATAATGTTCTGTGACATTAACATAAATCGAACCATAATGGAAGGTAAATCTGTCAGACCGACTTACCAACACCGTGTTTTTGCCCTGCCCAGCTCTATTGCCCAGTCACCTGGTATTTCACGATTACGATTATCGATATTCGCTATAAAGCTAGCCCGAGAATGTTGAGATAGGTTGTGTTGCAACCACCTCTTGTTTTTGCACTAATGATCATTTGGTTATGTGGAATGTACGGTGTTTGAAACAAGAACTGCTTTCGCGGCAATGTGCCCATACTGAGCGGAGGCTGGAGTGCAACATTGTCCCTCCACTAAGCTTGCTGGATAGGTAGCTACTTGTCAAACTAGATCCAACCATAAGACGTTCGAATTTCATAATTTGAACGCCACATTCGACAGCTCATTATTTGTATGGCCAGACCTTCACTGGATGTCGATCTCGTAATTGGATGAAGGTTGTCTCTATTTATGACTTTGGGAATGTTTATGAACTCCTTACATAGTCGGCGCCAAGTTTTTGCGTCAAGCGCCCCTTGTAGCTAAATACTAGTTGCGTAATTTATTGATATTTCAAGCTGAGACAGGTGTATTCTTAATGACAATGAGCATTAGACATTCACCTGCAGCTGCCCTCCAGCCTACATGCGTTCCTAAGTTCAGTCCTCGTAGGAAGCGGCTGACCTTGCGAGCTGCCATTACTCCGTCATACATTCCACAAACATACCTATTGTTGATATTACCTGCATGCTGGTGAAATCATGTTTTTGCAACTTCCTTGAAAACTTCACAAAAAAAAGGTAAAACTTCCTGTTAGTGCGTCCCGGATTATGCATTTAATACGTCCATTGGTTAAATCAGTTTTATAATCACTTTTAAGTGCAGTCCTAATGCCAGGAAACTCAGGACGTGTTAAGCAACCTCCTTTAGGTTTACTTAGCCTAGTTATCGTTTCCCAGAAGTTTAATAAGTATCTTAGGTACTTATCTGTTACTTCTACATAACTAGTTATCTATATAAAATACTGCATTGTTGAGCTAGAATGACGTGCTCGATCCATCTTAGCAATTTAGCATTGCATCCGAACGATGCGCGCGATGGAACAATCCTCATGCAATATGGATAGATCAAGCCAGATTGCAACAAACACAATAAATTACTATGTTAATAATACAGGTAGGTGTATAGATAACAAGTTAGTTTTGGCAAACGTTTACATTTCTGCTCGAATGGTGCTCGATGATTACTCAACGCAAAAGGTCGCGAGCGTACTTAACGACCGGTAAACTATACTTGCTGCTCCACCGGTGAAACGATATGATATCGAGACACGCTTCGGTTTCTAATATTACTCGAAACAGCAATAAAACGATCGTACAACTTGTACCGTTTTTTTTGAAGATTGAAATGATTCTTCTTTACACCCACACATTCGATTATTAAAGGCAAACAAGAGCATCAACTAATAAAATGTCAATCTTTATCGATAGTGTCTTCTGGATCTAGATTATGATGATAGGTGATGTGATGACGAAGACATTCAAGAAACTAAATACGTGGACGTCAATAACCTCCATAACTAGTTGACCTTTTAAGGCACGTCGGGTGCCTTTTATTATACTTATAACAAAAAACTCAAATGTTATTTCTGCAAGACTATTGTACCGTCACGTATTATTTTACCTTGGAACGTAATAAATTTTCAGTTTGTTAAAACAGCCAAAACTCTCGAAATAAGTTGATGGTAAAACAATGGGACCGTTGTCGCGGCCAGGTATGCGAGAGGAACGCGCCTTGAAAACTCGAAACACCTATTGTACCGTGCTGTATGGAGTGGCACGCCACCGCCACGCTCACTACAGACCACAGATCTCGTCCAACGACCGGTTCTCAGAAAAATGACGAGACATTCTTTTGAGATATGAGTACGAGCGTTCTATAAACTAACTCATGGTTTAAATCCGAGCGATTCTCCTGCAACTGAGAGCACATGCAGTTTTATTGGGTTTTTGAAGATAAACAGGCGTAGATAAGTGTTATTGGAAAACGATAGCGAAGTCGGTGGTCCTCTGCGTGCCCATCGTAAATCTTGTAGAATAACAATGAGCACTATTGTCTGCTTCTCAAATTTTTCCCTTACCATTGAGTATTTTATTTGTCAAGATTCGTCTGCCCTTAACTCTTTTTATACGTTCCATGAGCTTATACGTCCTTCCTACCTACAAACACGAAAAATGTTAATAAAGTATGTGCGTGATCGTGGAAAAAATAACAAAAACCGTTTCTCATACGGCCATATGTCGGGCTTCCCGACAAGTGGATTGGATAGCGTTAAGGGTCTTTGTCCGAACCAAGAGAATTTTTTTCTTCGTTTCTTACTAATGGTTTGCACATGTTGCATTATCTCAGAAGTATATCAAGTACTAACAGATTTGCAGATTCATAGCACTTGAGATTGTTTACACAAAATAATGCTCAAAATGTAACGTAAAATATAAATCTATACATATAATAATACTGTAGAAAAATCGTTTTTGTACATCAAAATAAAATCCAAAAAAAATAGTTAGGGTGTTGAAGGACAACCAACAGAACCCATTTCCAGCGTTTTTAGAATTTTTGTCTGTTTGTCTGTTTGTCGGTTTGTCGGTTTGTCTGTTTATTTGTGGCTCCATCACGTAAAATGTACGAAGGCAATGTAGATAACCTTTATACACAACGATTGAGCGTAACTTGAGGACTAATTTAGTTTTTGTTTCATTGCAATCGGTTAAGTCTGTCAAAAGATATTTGAATTTAAAGTGTTCCAGACCCAGAAGTAAAATTACGGTCAGTTTACACCGAGACGCGCAGTTCAGTAGCGCGATCTAGCTTGGAATAGAAAAACTACATACCTATTCAAATATGGTGTGGACTGGAGTGGAGTGGTTTGGAGTGGAGTAGAGTAGAGTAGAGTAGAGTGTAATGGAATAGAATGGGATGGTTTGGGATGGAATGGAAAGAAAGAAAAAAAAGGTTTTTATTAGACTCACACTAGAATGGGAATGAGTGGGATGGAGTAGGATGGAGTGGGATGGAGTGGGAGGGAGTGGGATGGAGTGGGATAGAATCGGATGGAGTGGGATGGATTAGAATGGAGTGCGATGTAGTGAGATGGAGTGGGATGGAGTGGGATGGAGTGGGATGGAGTGGGATGGAGTAGGATGGAATCGGATGGAGTGGGATGGAGTGGGATGGATTAGGATAGAGTGGGATGTAGTGGGATGGAGTGGGCTGGAGTGGGATGGAGTGGGATGGAGTGGGATGTAGTGGGATGGAGTAGGATGAAATGGGCTGGAGTGGGATGGAGTGGGACTGAGTGGGATGGAGTGGGATGGAGAGGGATGGAGTGGGATGGAGTGGGATGGAGTGGGATGGAGTGGGATGGAGTGGGATGTAGTGGGATGGAGTGGGATGGAGTGGGATGGAGTGGGATGGAGCGGGATGGAGTGGGATGGAGTGGGTTGGAGTGGGATGGAATGGGTTGGAGTGGGATGTAGTGGGATGGAGTGGGATGGAGTGGGATGGAGTGGGTTGGAGTGGGATGGAGTGGGTTGGAGTGGGATGGAGTGGGTTGGAGTGGGTTGTAGTGGGATGGAGTGGGACTGAGTGGGATGGAGTGGGATGGATTAGGATGGAGTGGGACTGAGTGGGATGGAGTGGGATGCAGTGGGATGGAGTGGGATGGATAAGGATGGAGTGGGATGTAGTGGGATGGAGTAGGATGAAATGGGCTGGAGTGGGATGGAGTGGGACTGAGTGGGATGGAGTGGGATGGAGTGGGATGGAGTGGGATGGAGTAGGATGGAGTGGGATGGTGGGGGATGGAGTGGGATGGAATGAGATAGAATGGGTGCTCTAATCCAGTAGCAATTCTTCTGAATCCGAACGACAGAGGGCGTTTATTATAATCACCTCAAATATTCTTGAAAAATAAATTCGAAATACAGGGATTATATGAAAACGATATGATTTATAAAAAACGTGGCGAGAATTAAGCGCTTCGCACTAAAAAATACATTGTTAAATTCCGACATCCACGCGAACGAAGTCGCGGGCACAGCTAGTTACATCATAAGTTTATTGATTTTCCGTTAAAACTGATTAAAAGCTTCAACTGCCACGAGTTTTGGTGATAACCAAAGGTGGAGAGGTCATCGTATTGAATTCCCATCTTAATTAAATGAGTTAGTTTTAATCTTATCACGAGCGGTTAACGCAATTAGGTAAGTAGGGCATGCATGAAGCAACTACTGAAGTCACTTTACAGACGCTATCACACTTTTTTATGTCCCTGTATTTGTAAACTAAATTACGTCGTATAAGACGTACAATCTTTTTGACACAATTCTGCTTCTGCTGCTTGTAGAAGAGCACTTTTTTGGTGAAGTTGAGGCGTCATTAAATGCGCCAATGGAACACGAAATAGTAGGTGGCGAAATAGTTGAAAATACCAACTTAATAACCCTCGCCTCAAAGCAATTCATCATGTAAACGAGAGGTACAATACATAGAATCTGAAGTGGAACACTACTTAGTTACTTTCTCTCACATTCACATAAGGAAATTTGATGATGGAGCGCGTCAATCCACGATCTAACAATCATCACGAGAGTATATCTTTATTGGTTTTCCCTGGGCAGTAGATTATAGAGTAGTTGACCTCTGTGGCGGATGCTGACCATTTATGAAGAGTACTTGACATAAAACCTCATAGGATATACCTCCTTAGACCACCGAGTTTACTGCTCGTAAAGCTACCACAGTTTAGCCTTATTAAATTGAAATGGTGGTCGCCCTAAACTACAGAAATATAATTGTGATGTGTAACTGTACTATAAGTTGAAATGCTTTGAGGAAGATTAACAAAATAATTGTTTGCTGTTTGTGACGGTTACCTATCATAAGATCGAAAAACGGTTGACCGAATTTCATTTGCCCTAAAACTTTTCAACTATTACCTTTTGGTTTTTTTTTACTTCATCGAAGTCACGTTTGCCACTGTTTCAGTTAACCTGTTATCTATTCATCTTTTTTCGTTTCTCCAGCATTTCATTTGGCCGACAAACTTTTTACCGATGTTACACTTACTCGAAGTGACGGTTGTCCGGAGTATTATGTTTCCAAACATTCATTATACCACTGTTTTAATTGCCATATTTTTATTTCACCGAACGCCTAGAAAATTTTGCACACTAATTATTGCTGTTACATTTTTAGCAGGCGCAATTGAAATGTAGGTAGACAACACAAAATAATTGTGCAAATGTCGTATACGATAATATAATTCTGAAGGGTATTGTATTATAATTAATGACATTTGCTGTTAATTACATAGTTGATGTGCGTCGTAGTCCCGACAATTGTTTCAAGCAAGCATGCAGCATGCAAGCAAGCATGCAGCATGCAGCATGCAGCATGCAAGCAAGCATGCAGCATGCAAGCAAGCATGCAGCATGCAAGCGAGCATGCAGCGTGCAAGCAAGCACGCAGAATGCAACATGCAGCAAACACGCAGCGTTCCAGCAAGCATGCAACATGCAACAAGCATTGTTTCTGTCATGGCTCCGGCGCTGCAGGGTTTTGGGTGGCCCCACGCGAGCTTATCGTCGCAGATGATTTGAACGCTCACCACCGCAGCTTCGGCTTACTGGCCGGCTTCGCCGGCCAGCCTCAGCCGCGGCGGCGGTCGTTCCAACCACCTGCTCCTCAGCTCGCGGGCCACCCCACCCCTCCGCGCCTACGCGATTTTAAATTACACTCTAGGGGTAGGGCAGACAAGATTACGTAAAGTCGGCTTTGCAGCATTTCGTTTCCGCCACAATGTTTTGTAGCAAAATATATTGAATTTTTATGACAGTAATTTAATTTTTCGGTAAAATGTTGTTTCGGTATGGTGAAAATATGGCAAATAAATCAGTTGGCAATTGAAAAAAGTTTAAAAGAGGCTTCGGTCAATAGTAAAAAGTTATTTTGTTAATCGGCGGAACATACTTCGGTATAATAATACTTATGGCTAATGATACTTCGATGATCTGAAAATATGGCAAATGATGCATATAGCAAAAGAGATGTCTGTCAATAGTTTTCGGTATAATGAAATTCGAACAAACAAAATTCGGTAAATTGATCGGTTCCCGTTTGTGACTCTTAGTAATTAATTGCCTCTGATGTTTTAAAACCGTTTACCTATAAGGTCAATAACATTTTGTATGTGAGAATACTTGTCATACATCTGTAGGCCTTGTAACTTTAAAACTGATCACCATGATCAGTAATACACTACTCTAGTTTCCCCCGATAAGCCTCAACTTTAGGCCATATGATCAGATTCGCAGTAACCAAAGCAAATAAATTTCCAGAAGCAGAACAAATACCAAAAGCCCATAACCAACTAGAACTTGGCAACCGATTCAAGTTCTCCAATGCGTTCCTTCAGCTTCAAGTAACACTTGTTTGACATTGTTCTGGTATTCACGGTATTTCGAACAATGATTCGGTGCTGATGAAAGTTATGATCAGATTTGTCAATAATGGCCAGCGTGTCTGTGCGTGGGCGCAGGCTGGCCTGACTCACGCGCACGTGCACCGCGGCCATGTCATGTACCATGTCCAATTATGCGACAAATAGCTACTTTGCATTACCTCTGAGCCTTAGCATTCCTGACGCTCTGAAACCTGATCTTTGTTCAGATAGAATGTCGCCCAGCCTTAAGATGATCCCTTTGTTTAACATTTGCCTGATGTTACTTGGAATTTTGATGAGAACACACACGAAATTAGGTTCTAGATCTTTTGTTCTTGTGAACGATTGTAATTACAGATGACTCAAGTCTCCATCTCATAATAAACTTAGGTTTGGGTTTCCAAGAATATTCTACGAACGTTCCATTGCAATTCCTAATACTTATTGGAAAATCATAACAGTAGATTTTGTAAATCAAGTGACATGACAGATCAAATCGAATTTAAAATGCCACATTAGAAAAAAATAATATGCCACATCAACCTGTGCTGCCTGCTATGGGATAGGAGGAAGTCGGTGGGCTATGGTGACTGAAAAGTTGTATGGTTCGGTTGTCATGACATGGATATGTGAAGGAATGAGGAAAATGTCGCAAGGAAAGTTATAATTAATAATAATAATAATATAATAATATTCCACAACTATCACACAACGCCATCTAGTCCCAAGCTAAGCAGAGCTTGTGTTATGGGTACTAGACAACTGATAAACATACTTATATATTTCTAAATACATACATATTATAGATAAATTACACCCAGGCACAGAACAAATGATCGTGCTCATCACACAAACATTTGTCCTGGGTGGGAATCGAACCCACGACCTCCGGCATAGCAGTCAGGGTCACTAACCACTAGACCAACAGGCCAGTCAAAACATTTTGTTACGAATGTGGATGGCTTTATGAATGGAGGAAGACCGACGATAAACGATGAACTTACTGATTGCGCGAAAGATGACAAAGTTAGAAAGGTGTTGACTATTGATTTGACAACTACCTAATTAAAATGTATGGACGATGAGGGAAGATAAGGACTGTAGAATGAGATTAACAAAACAAATCAGTTCATTAGCAAATAAATCAAAGAGTTTTGTAAGCACCAAACATAGCTAACAACGAACTATGATTAACACATTTATACTCAATTATGTGGTATTTCCTCTAACAAAGTTCTTGGTATTTTAATTACCCTTACTCTATTAATATACTCTACAAATATGTAGATGTTTTTAACAGTAAGAATTGAACTGATGAACAGCATAATACAATTGCGTCTTAACTCCAGACGAATTGGATGTAAAAATGCTGCCATTCTGCCAAACAGAATCATGAAGCGAGGTTCAATGGTACATGGAAAAGTCTTAGTAGCTTCTAATTATTGAACAATTGTTTTTACGACCAACTGAATGATTATTACGGAGACCATGAGTCACTTTGACGCACTGTGGTCTCAACCACTAATCGTATAAAACTAAACGTAGTTTGTAACGCACAAGATATTCACATGTGTGTGATAAATCGTTAAAATCGTGTTTTAGTGTTAAGCAAGGCGATCAAGCAATGATTACTTGTCTTAGATTTGTTTACTGCGCACTTCATTCAAATAGTTCACATGCTACTGCGACACGATTAGTGATACCAATTTTGTCGAATCTCACACTAAAGAAATTGAAACTTGTCTAGTAACAGTTTGAGCTAGATCCCCATCAGCCTGCTGTTATCTCTACTTTTCTTCCTTTATCTTCTAGTCTAGTTGCCTTTTAGGCATCGGTGCTGAGTTTTAGATCCTCAACCCTGACTACCAATTCTTTATGATTATATTATAATTTTAGCCAAGATAACATGGATCGAATTTCAGAAATTAACAGTATGTTTAGCTTTCTATATTTCTTGTTACTTGTTCTACTGTAATATAAGTCTAAGCCATCCTGCAGTTAGACCAATAAACAAGATTAGTTCCACTCACTCAAACACTTGAGTCGTCCAATATTGCATTGCTTCTAAAATGGGAAGCAGCTACTGGGCACTCGGCTTGTTCAGACGCTCTTATTGTAAGCACCATCTATTTTATGACATTGCAGCCCTTCTGTATCGGCCCCTTTATGGCACTCAACGGTCTAACAAAGTGTATCTTTAGATTCAGTTGTTCAAGCGAATTTGGACCTAAAACCAGTATTTTAATCTTTGTTACTACTTATTTGCATACCAAAAATTAATGTATTCTGCTTTCATGTTAATCATCAAATTAAATTAAGTTTTAAGTACTAACCCCTTTATAAGATGCACCTGAGGCTTTGACAAGTTTAATGACAGCCCCTTCTAAAATGTTTATTTTGCTTTCAATAACTTCCTGTCATAAGTTATTCCATGTTCCGGTGACGACGTCGCTAGTGGAGAATTCGGTGTTGAAATTAATGGCGGTGGTAAATTGGCGGTTGTAGAACAGGCTGTAGCTCCAATTATAACCGTTGGAGCAGTTAAGTTGATGGCACTAAAGCTGCATATTTATGTCAGTCTATTAAAGATAATTTATATAGATTATATACCTACTTGTAGATATTACACTATAGCACTAGACAAAGTGTTTAAACCATCTGTCTATGTAGCTATAAAAAGTTAAAGTTATAAAGATTACGTCAAGAACTTAATAGGTATACTTATTGAAAATTACCGCACATACCTTTATCGGGATGTAATCTAGAACTTGTGATTGATTGCGTCATAAACACGCGCAGACGCATGCTGCTGTAGATGACGATGGTAAATAATGCAGATAGAAAGATTCAAAATCTTCTTCGAGATCATAGAAAGATTGCAAAGACACATTTTATATGCATAAAGATTAGGTAGCTGACCAACCTGCTAAATTATAAAAATGTCTCTTTAATTAGAATGCATGTATCTTTTGATTGAGTATTACAAATTAAGTATTTAAATTTACCACTCGATTATACGAGTACCAAATACAAGAATCATCAAGATTGGAACAAGATAAACAAATGCTCTCACAAGATGAACTGATGAACATGTATTGTTTTCGTAATGCTCTCCAAATACTTTTGATTTCGACAAAATACGGTAATAGAAGATTTATCTCAGTAACACGTTACGACCGTGGTAAAATAATTTCATATAAGATGATATAACAATGGGCAATAGCATGCATATTCGTTCAAAGTTCATCTATTGTTCTTGAGCAGTTTCGTCAAAAAATTACCTACATTTAGCAAAAGAATCTAGTATTTCACTATTCGCACTTTCAAGGTCAGTTAGTAGATTTGTGTAGCTGTTATGCATGATAAATAAGAAAACTTCGTTTTGCTTTAGAGTAGACAAACATAATCATAATTAATAAGTTATTTTCGGATTTCGTTTTAGCTGTAGATTTAGAGCCAATCTATATTTAGCAGATCTAAGCTGCACTTTGCTTTGTAGTGCGGATGCAAGAATAATCTGATGTGACAGGATCTGCAGATGCAAGCCGATTTATACCGTGTTTCCATGTCTCCTTTATAGTCAAGATTTATGTTATTACAAAGTGAACACACAGAAAATCAAAGGCCTACGATTGATCGCCAATCTTCTTAATATAAATAGACATTTCCTCATTTTCTACTTCAGTGGTTGCATTTTTTACCCTCTTATCGAGAACACGCAAATTCTGAGGAAGTGATGCAATTTCAGCATCCGTTGCTTTGGAAAAAAGTAACATGGCTTCCATATAAAAACTGGTTTCTAGTTCGCGAGAAGATTTAAGTAACCACAGGGTATGTATATTGAGTACTGTAAGTAGTATAATATTCCTAATTGAATGTTGAATATAATCTGTCACTTCTCGGAACAGCTTCTGTTATTTCTGTGGTTTTAAACATCTTGGAGTTCCAAGCTCTATAAATAGCCAGTGCATTTATCTACCTGTTTGTTTCCACTCAGGTAAAGCCGTAAAACAGCCCCTCTGATCATTAATGGACTTTTTTTTTCTACAACCTCTCTTTTTCGACTGGTGTAAAAACAAGTGAATGTGTTTTTGTCGTTACCCAAATCTATCCGATCTCGAGATTAGAATGGATGCCAGCCAGTATCGTGATGGATAATTCGATTAAATTACCAGTCATTAGTGCTGGGGTCCACGGTACACCGGCACGATTTGTTGGACACGACTCTTGTACGTGAACCTGTAATGGTATCCGATGAAACAATGCAGTTGATTCGTCAATAAATTAAGTTCTAATTTTAAACGTGGTTGGTATACTGAATGGTACCAAACTCCCGTTTTATTAGTCTATGCTGTTTTGGAGTTGGACACAGATAATAGATGACATAACATTTTTGAATAATGTGTGTTATTAAGAGGTTGTTTTGGTCCAGCCAGACATCAACCATTCCGAAATTAACTCCACTCGTCATGCACCAGAGCTGGCCACTTATCCAGACATGTTTAAGTCAATGGAAACTTTATAAATAAGGATGTATGGAGAATGTCTTTCGCCTAGAGACTGTTTTTATTCGGCGGGGTAATTACACGGGGAGGCGACTCCCGGCTCGGCCGCCGAGGAATGTTACCTGCTATCCTATTCCAATTTATGGAGCCCTACTATTGCCCTTACTGTCTACAATGATACAGGGATATTTTTATTCGAAGTGGAACTAAGTGGTGAAGGGCTTTTGTGTTTGTTTCGGTGTAACTTGTAACGCTTTGGAGGGTTTGTCTTTCATTGCTTTTAGCTTTTTACGTCTCTATAATATGTCTCTTCACCTGTTCAACAGTTAAGTAAAACTGTGTTAATTACAGATTTTGTTCCTTTTGTGTAATCTACATTCTTATTTACACAAAAATAGAGCACGATTACGGAAGTTCATTAACTTACTTCGTCGAATTGCCATAAAGTTATGTTTTCGCAAGTCATTTCCATCTAATTTTGTATATAGGTGACAAGAAGAGACCGAGCTCTTTGAAAATTGCACTCCTTTTCTTATGATTGACTTTTTCTTTAAATAAAAATTAATCTCAGCATGCTGAAAGTGTTCCCAAATATTTTCTAACAACACAAGTAATATTGAACGTGCACAAACTTTAATAATCCACCCATTATAGAATCATAAACATTTTCTGCAAGGTAACTAACATCAATCAGTGTTTGATAGATCTAGAGAAGTGGGCGTGGTACGCGAATGCCTGCGCGCAAATCCTACGCTATATGCGCGTGGGCAGCAACGTCACTTCACAAATTATCAAGTACGAGGAATATTTCGTCATAAACAATGCGCAATTTTGCAGTATCGTGATAAGTGCACTAAGTGCATAGGGCTACAGCCGTACTACGTCAATTTCGGCGAAAATGGCAAAGAAAATACTCAAATTCGTTTCAATATTGAACAAGTTACTTAAGAAATGTTAATTGATATTATAAGACCTACTATTCGCACTTTCATGCTACTGTTACTTGTCAAAATATTTACAATATGTAGTAAGAATCACACTGTTAAACACACAAAGTGCGTCAGTTTCCTTCCCTACGAACTGACGTCATCTGTTATTTGTGTTGATTCATAGTTTATGAACCGCTAAACTAAATTTCAGTACGTAAAACTGTTTACTTGGAAAAGCCAATAATGTTAATAAAAACAAGTTATTCTTCATTACGCATCGTGAAGATTCCACTGTAACGTGTACTTACCATGTTTACTTTCAATCATGGATAACAGTGATGTTGTAATAAATGTTCAATTATACTGCAACTAGTTTAGTATCCAGTTTATGTATCCTTAGTTTCGCAATGTGATTTCAGCCATTGTAACTGTTGCTCGGACTTGCTTGATACGAGCAGGTCGCTTTGTTGAACACCAGTTAGAGAGCCAGTTACAATAATATTCACTGGTTTATATTTTGTAGAACAAAAGCACTGGTAACAATGTGGAAACACAGTGTGAAGTATTTGAGCACGGTGTATTGTCCTACGACCTACGCATTGTGGTCGCGTGTCGGTTTCCTGCGTTTCCGCGAGCCTTCGTGACCTGTTACTGTTAGTTAAATAAATAAATGTACTTCTAACTGAATTGTGGATCTGCAAAATTTAAGTTATGGGGTCGGTTTTGAATAATGTGTTCCAATTACTTTGGTGAATATTTTGGCAACAAGCTGGCGTCATTGATCCAATTAATTGCTGCCTAAACCTGCATAATGCTGATTTTTCAGCCTCGCCCCTGTTTCGACATCAACAAAATCACAATCTGCCTAAACAAGTATTTTATCTTTTCAATCAACTCAACCTGTTGCAGTCTGTAGTTGAACGTAGGTCTCTCCATTCTACATTCCGCATCTAGTCCGTCTCATCAACTTTTATTGTTTAAACACCAAGATTTATTACAAATTCCTTCAACCTAAGGCATATAAGACTCACCTCCAGTCAAAATAGTATTCCTATCAACGCGTCTGACACCACAATAGGAAGACCATCCAACATTACACATTATGAATCATAATCTGATGGTCAAGGTCTACAATCTCTGTAATCAATGTCACTGGGGTGACGTAGCGAACCTGCATTAATCTATGAGTTTTGGCCCTACGACTATACCTGCCATTCTTGAATGAGAAATGATGGATGGGTCGGTGGCCTATGCTTGCCGGTTGTTCAATCAATGTTACAGCAACATTGATCATCCAAGAAGCTTTATTCAGGCTTAAATATTGTCTGTCTTGGCATTTAACTTTTCTTTGTTTTATTTTGTGCACAGCAGGCTGATAGAAGTATCTTCTAAAAATTCGTATGTTCGTCTATATCTTCATTCATGCCTGATGCCATTTGCTTTTCAAATTTCATTTCATTTCTCTACTTGCGAGAGCCTGATTTCTGGTCTGAATTCGTGGCTGTTTTTATTTCTAATAATCCGAGTTATGTAGTCTGCTCATGCTCATTACCTCTTCTAGTTAATTATCCGAGCTTTGTCATTATGACTGACACAACAGTTTTAACTGCACCTAACTAAGGGTTCCCTATACTTTAATCTTATGTAAACTCATTGTGTTTCGTTCTCTCACTATTACGATAAACATCGGACGGCAAACAACAGTTGTTCTGGGTTCTGTGATACAGAACAATACAGGTAGTGTGGTAGATTGTCGCCGATTTCTCATCATCAGCTGTGTTTGTAAACAGAGGTTCACGAAAATGATTGACGTATGTTACTTTCTCGGTTATGCACACTCCTAACCCTGGGGCATGACGTCTATTTCTATAAGTGGCATATAATAAAATGGCAAACCTGTTATTGCCAAGAATTAAACCCATCATGAGTGTATAAATTATGAAGCTTAATTGTTATTCCAAATAAGCTCATTCAAGGCTCAACTAATGTTGAATTCGTATGCACATGTAATACCGAAACTCAGACCTGACTTTGGATTCAGGTTACCTATTGATTGTTTGTTATCAATGAAAGTTGTACGCTCCACTTCATTTGACCGATAACAGATATTCGGCATGTAATTCCGAAATAAAAATAAAATGGCGAATGAATAAAGGTGTGTGTTAATGTTTACGGAGTTTGTTTATGATGTCAGTGTGTATGATAGGCCTGGTTATAAGGTGTGGTGGTAAATTGAGGCCATTAAGGTTAATGTCTTCATAGGTGCAGATTCCCAGAAATCTCGCACGCTTACCGGTGCCAGGGGCCTTGCACGATCTTCAACACCAACTCCAAACACTATCAGCTATCCTAGAAGTAGTATTTGTTCTATTGTTGGTACAGATACAGACAGAATAGAATAGAACAGAATATGGTTGATCTATGAAGAATACAGAATACAGAATGGACTGAGAATTTTTAGTATTAAAACGACCACTCTCTGAGAGAGACGGAAAACGATTAATTGATTCATCTTCGATCCTCTATCGATAGGTAGTGAATGACATAGAAAAAGACGATGTGACCAACTTGTTTGTTTCAAGTCTCTCTCACATTTTCAGCCCTCTTTTATTTTAAACTTTTATAAGGCAGGCTCAGTCCATTCTTTATGCCTATAGGCTTAGGCAGTCAGACTTCTTTTGTGTTCACGAACAGCATATTTCATACCAAAAAACCATACTTCTTTCAAAATGTGTATTTAAGCTATTCTCTTATTACTTAGATATTACGAGAATCCCTGTTAATAAAATATCATCCTTAACTTCCGCGGGATAAGGGGGCAAATAGCATCCATAATAGATTGATGTGATGTGTATATCTCACGTTGTTGACTCGTGACATGGCTCCTGTCGCTGTTCCAGGAACATGCGGGTATTGCAACTTTAACGAATAGGATTCCCACGAGGTCATTAACAGGTGCACCCTTGAACCTGTGGCTTTGAATGCTGGTTTCAGTGGAATTTTGGACTTTGTTTTTATTAAGATATTGAGTTGCAATTTCCTTTACAATGAACCATCCTGTTCTGTTTTATCCTCCTTCCATTCAGTGGTATCTACAGACGGGTTATTAAAATTAACTTTTCAAGATCTTTTATCCTTAATACAGCAGTTTGGTCTCTTCTTTTAAACTCATCGATGTCATAGTCCAAGTACGTTTGGCCTAAAAGCTAAAATTCAGCTATGCGAACTACGCTCACAGATCCTGTCAACAATTGCACAGCGGGTTCAAAATAGCCACTTAGCAATATTCTTAATGATTCACTTCATGAATGAATTAAAAAAGAATAGCCGTTGTTGGAAACTCACGAAGTGAGTCATTAGGAATATTGCTTAAACTGGTCGTTTAGACCCACAAGCATAATTAGATTTAGAACTATGTAAGTACTTCAAGGATACGTTTCACAGCCATACCTACATTGTATCCATGAAGGTTAAAGTCGAATCTATTGATCTTCGGCATCATTGATATTTCTACCTTTTTTGTCTCTCGACAATAGGTCGTTATCTACCAATGAAGTTAGTTATTCAATATTGTTCTGGTATCAAAATGGACCTATATTCCACTTACCATATGAACAGTACTGTAATTTAATATGGAATGATAAGAGCTTAATTATTGGGAATCTAATAATAGTAAATTAATCAGCACATGGTTGTATTGTTGCTTATATTAAAACAAATGTGTCTATTCGATTATTCTTAGTAATGGACTTTACCAAACTCGTCGTTAGGCTGAATCATAAATCAATTTAGATTACCGTCGACACTCCAAGAACTTTTCGTTGGTCCAAGTTTCGTTGAGCATTGGTTCGATTCCTGGTTCGGGTTGTTCCGCTAGGAATTTCTCTGTATCAACCACGGTAGACATTTAATTTTAAAATTCAATCAAATGGAATGCTTTCGGTCAGTCGTGACGAAATTCCATCGCCAAGCAAAATCAATCCATATTAACTGTTCTACAGACCTAAATATTTGCTAACCTCTAATGGTATTACTCTCGTTTTCTCCCACGGTCACCCATGGTTGCGCACCCCGCATTGGCAACCACGTAACCATAACCACGTGAAAATGGTGACCAAGCGAGCGATGCGAACGCTTGCACTGTCCGACGACGATCGCTTTACGGGATACGAATTTCCGGTCGATTTGAAAGTGAATATATTTTTTATAGCATTATTCAATTTTTGTAGATGACCATGACCATGTTGCATTTCGTTGATTGCACTGTGCCACGAAGTATCAGAGAAATGTTCTCTATTTTTTAGCATTTTTATTGTGTAACTTCCTCGGACGCATTTTTCGATGAAGAATGTAGTATGATTCCGATTTCTGTTAATATTTTTGCGTTCGGAAATACCGAATGTAAAAATTAAAATGCATAGTTTTAGGCTGAGACTCCACCAAAGCTGAGACGTGTGCTGTGTGCTGTGTAATGTGCGCGCAGAGCTGTTTTTCGGCACGGGTGACTCCACCAAAGCTGTGTGCGGTGTGCGGCGAGCGGCGTGCTGTGAGACGTGAGCTGCGAGCGGCGTACTGTGTGCGGTGTGCGGTGTGCCGTGTGCCGTGAGCTGTGCGAGAAGAGATGTGTTGAGTGCTCAGTACGTATTCTGAACAGGAAAGATGATGTCGTTATTACCGCTACAAAAAAGTATCTCCTTTTACTTGAAGAGGAAGAACTACAGTCTGAAGCAGAATTGATAGCTTTATACTACCTAAACAAAAGAAAACATCGGTTTTGGAGAAGAAGTCAGTTGAATTACCATACCAGTCATGGAGAATTTTTTACTCTGTTTAATGAGTTAGATGATGAAAGTTTTACCAAGTCCTACAGACTACCGAGGAATACATATTTCATTTTAAGACTAGATCTTTTCAAATTCACCATTTGTAATGAAATATTAACAAAATATTATCAATGGAAAAAAAACATCAATGTATTTTTGTAAAACACAGCATACAGCTCGCAGCACACATCTCACAGCCCGCCGCACACATCTCACAGCTCACATCTCACAGCACGCCGCACACATCTCACAGCTCACATCTCACATCTCACAGCACGCCGCTCACATCTCACGTCTCGCCATACAAATATGACACAGCCAGCACGCGCGGTCTCCACTGAAGCTGTGCGGAATGGAGCTGTGTGAATAACGCAATTCTATTGGTTGTTCAAAACACATCTCGACTCGCACAGCTTTGGTGGAGTCTCGGCCTTACGTCTGCGCATTCCGAATTGAAATGTCCGGTTCCAATAGCTGTTTTACTTATTGATATTTTGCCTTTATCATTCAGAAAATTAGTTTCGTATCATATAAGTAGGTTTAATATAAAAGTTACCAATTTGCACCATTTCAAAATTCTGTTCCCTGAGATACCTATAAATAAGTTTGTCAACGGTTTCACCTCGACTTTTTGTTGTGAGTGAATTGTTATATTTCTTTTGGTGCCTAAGTAACGAGAGTTCCACGTGCGAAGGTCAGGCTTTTCGCGGACAGAGGCAGTTCATTGACCTCGCTACCATAGTGACTAGTGATGTGATTGTTATGCATGAAACAACCGACGACGCTAGGACCTGCTGAGACTATGAGACTTGGCGCGAAAAAATTCAAACTTTGAATACGAATACTAAGAAACGATATTACTCTATTCTAGAAATATACGGTCTGCATCAATTTGCACGACGACGACACCCGACGGCATGACAGTCTTTCTTTGGTACGGGTATTGACCACGTCATTTTCTACGAAAACCATGCTTATTGTAACAGTAGAAAGTAAAATGCTTAGATCAGGTTATATTATGTATCTCTATGGAATTTCTAATAAAAATATGAACATTTTACTATCGTATAGTTGATCTTTGGTCGCGGGATTTATTTCCTTACCGTGACCCCGGAACATATAGGGCTATTGAAGGACACCGTGGATTTTAGTCAGTACAAGTCTGACAGTCCCTCCCGCCCTGCCCGGGGTGGGAGGACTCATTTGGTGATTTTAACTTGCTAAAAAAAATCGTATAGTTGATCTAAATTCATTAGATGCTTGAATGAGTAATCTAATCTTATTCCGTCTGTTCCTTGACTTCTTTTAAACTCGATTGTTTCATGTTTTGATTTTGTTTCTTTGCAAAAAAACAAATGGGTATGTGGTCCTCCACACTGCCACAGTCAATGTATCAGTAATGGCATTACTCCACCGTTTACGGAGTATTTCTCCCTTTTGTATTATGTTTCCCGGTCTACATTACTCTACCTACATGATGACAATAATAATTGTCGATCAATGTTGTAAACATAAAAAAGTCGTGAAAGTTCGATTGTTAAAGATGTGTCAGATACTCGAACTTTATGATGCTTTTCATTAAACGCTACTATTGTCTCTTCATGCGAAACAAATGGGAAATTGCGTTTCTAATGCATGGAAATAGGGACGTGGAAAACGTTTATATCAGAATAAAATAATGTTGCTTGTTCTGCTATCGATTGGAATACTAATTGCCTTATTATTATTCAGTGTCTATTGCTAAAACAATGTCTACGAATCTAGAATACTTTCGGCGAGAAAATCTTTACTCCTTGCAGACTTTAAAAATTTCTTGTGGCCGTAAAATGTTAAATGTTAATTAATAGCAAAATCTAAGACTAGATTATGCTCAGTACCTACTTCTAGCTAATTCGATCCTATTAAAGAAGACCTTCCAATAGTTGAAATCCTTTCGATTGTCAAAGGTATTCGTTTTTGGACATGGGTACCGGGTACTAAGGTGCAAACTAGCTACTTACTTATTGAAATTTTATCCTAAGATTGTGGATATAACGTACGAGTACTATTTAAATCGTACTTGTTTATTATATTACTAGCCTGTACTGTCCCACTGCAAGGCAAACTCCGTCTATTCCTTCCAACGGTATCGATTGTGCGTCTATTTCCTTCAAATTCTCAAGAAAGGCATCCAGTTCGTCCCGCCATCTCCTTTTTGGTCTGCCTCGACCCCGGTTCGCCGTTTCAGGGCACCAGTTTTAAGCTTTAAAAAAACACTTACTTATCAATTTTAAAGCTAAATTTTCTAGGTCAATAAACTTTGATACACATTCAGATCCAGTTTTAGAACCTTGCATGGCAATTTATGTTAATGTAAGTGAGCGTACCAAGAAATCGATAATACGTCATAATATTATACGACAGTATGTATGCTCATATAACTGAGTAATCCAGTAAAGGGCTTATGGTACTGATTCCTGATACGTATAGGGCACGCGAGCATTTTGTAGGTTTCTTTCTGATTCTAATAAAAGTCAATAAATGTAACTGAGTTTTCCTCGTTGCAATCACTCAATAGTTGGTACTACCCGTTTATTTTTGTAGGACTTCAGCTGTCATTGGGTACGGTTAAGTAGCCTACACACGGCCCTAAAATCAGAGGCGATATCGGGGAAGTGGTGGGGGAGCGCCCTAGATCGTTCCCTAAATGCTGAGACAGCTGTCAAAATGCTTTACGCTCGTCTGAACTCAGCATAGTTTCAGCTGATAATCTAGTCAGCATAGCTGACTGTTCAGCATTTTCTGTCCAGATTTTGTATCAGCTAACCGTACCCATTGTCCTGGATTTCCCCACTACGACATAAAATAGATTGTCAGTTGATTTGTCAGTTTTTGGCGCCAAGCAAAAAATGCAAGTGTCTAAGTCAAAAAACCATATCATGTAACTACTTTTTTTTTAAAGATAGATAGCTGGGTAACTTTGTTGTTAAATAAAATACTACTTTAATCAGTTATTCAAGTAACGACTACCTACGTAAGTAATTGATATAAAGATAAAAGAAAATTAATTAAAATAAAGTGCTTTATGTTCTTTAATCCTTGAGCAATGGCTGTTCAAATAAAATCCATTACAAAATTTTAAATAATCCAAATGCGAATCTGTTTCTTTTCTTTACAAACCAAAGATATTTTGTCATACAATGCAAGATAGATGGTCCTACAATTTTATTGTTCCGTCTCTTTTTCCCCACACTGGGAAATTCTCCTGTATTATGATTTTTATACTGTGCCTGTATCGTAGGTACATACAAACAATACAAACAATACTGAAGCTCACATACACAAACACCCAGACACGGTACAACTACTTGTAGGTCTTACAAATGCTTTTTTTCGGAAATCGAACCCGCGACACGCTGCACAACAGTCAACCATTCAGCTACTGTCCATACAGAAGGTCTATGGTGAAAAGTTACCGACTGACAGGTATATGATATTCAGTGCCATCTGTTGGCAAGATACGAAAGCATCATAAATATTTTTATTTTCTAGAGTCTGAGTTAAACATGAATAGGTCCATGAAAAGAGCTTAAAACAACTAAATAACAAACGTGTTCTAAAGTTAAACAGTAGTTAAAACATCATTGTTCTATTTATTTACTTGACCATAATTTGTAGACCCGGTTGCCCGACCTGTCTTGAGGTTGGATAGATAGCAGGCATTGTAGTTCTTTACAGCTTGTGTAGATGGCGCTGGTTTCAATAACTGATTCTTGTTTTTGTTCTGATCGAATACAAAAATAAATGTTTGATAATTTCTGATGATACTGATGTAAGTATTTCATTAAATTTATACTATTAAATTGTATTCACTTATATCTATCAATAACACGTTTTTCACCACATTGTTTGGGATATTTGTCAATTTGGCATTCTATTCAGTAAAGTTATGAAAGTATGATAGGAAGGTACTTCTTCTGCTTGACCTTGGCCAGTGGAGGTGGTGCGACGACGGTTGGCACCCCACGCCGTCGTTCCGGCTAGTGCCCTCGAACATCCGTCGCGCTCCGCCACGCGCCTCGCGCGACTGCCCCCCTACCTCGGGGTTGGTGCCCCACGAAAGTGCCCTTATCTCATTACAAATTACAATACAACCTCCGGGACTCACATCCGGGCTTCAAGGATCTCTAGTTCGTTAACTGATAAAATTGTCGTAGTGGCCCACAAATGCCTTGACTTGAACAAGTAAACTGAGTTAAAGCTCTAGTATTATATATTATCTATGGTTAAAGTCAAATGGTATTAGACGATTTGGTGCCATTTGTTTGTAATGCACAGGTGGGAGGATTGTTTACACGGCGTGCGAGCACCTCTCAATGGCTCGGCTACCAGCAGGGGAGGGGGAGCGGTGACCTGCCGGCCCTCCCCCCCGCGCCGCACATTCGCCGCCGACCGGCGCACGCGCAGAAAGCCGAGCCAGTTGCCCGCCGCGCAGCCTCCAGCTTGTTTACATCAATATTAAAATGTGACGTTTACCCCTTTACTTATTAAATAAAACTTCCGATATTCGATGTTTTTTGTGGTGCATGTGATACCCCTGTGAACACCATCTCGACAAGTGAGGCAGGTTGGAAACGTAGCTGTTGTGTGACCAATGTTCCCATTCTGAAGGCTTTGTGGCATTGTACGCTTTTGCCACTCAGTAATTTTACATTTTCACAAAAGTTGCACAGCTGGTTCCTGTGATAACATGGCATGATGGCAGACAATGGAATGACGTATCCTTTATTTTTCACGTCATACATCCTGAGGCTTGCATGTTTGTGGGAAAGGCACTGTTTTACAATTGTTTAAAATTCAAAGGTTTTCACTTTATGGTCTCTCGTTGCTGGAATCAAAATAATATTGCTGGCTGATATTTTAATAGAATTTATAACTTTCCATTATTTTGAGAATGTAGTCGTGTATGCTGCTAAGTAAGTGCGACCATTGTTACCTGGAAATTGCAAAACGAATAGTTAAGAAACTCAAGTTACTGTTCAGGTTTCTGATTCAGGGATCGTTGCACCTATGTACATGGCCATAATCAAGGCATTGTGATTGGTCCGCAGCACATGAAGCATAGCATGACCGTTGAACCATGGCCGTAAGTGCTAGGGACCTAACTCTAAGTATGCAGGGTATGAATTAAATATAATTAACGAAGCGCTTGAAAAAAATACTGATTCACGTTTTATTTACACAGATGTAGACGTCGGCAAACACATTTTAGCTCTTGCAAAAAAACTTAATGAAGTATCAGCGATTATTCATTTGGAATGCACAACGGCATCAGTTGAGGCTGACACACTTTATCAACTGTTAGTTCAATAAGGCAAAGAAAATGAGCTGCTATTATTGTAAATTTCTCATAACGCGAGGCAACGCGATTACGGTTACTAATCAGTATCATAGCCACGGGTTTGTATCGCCATTGTTGTTTGTTGAGCGATCTGGTAACATAATAGTTACTGCGGCGACGATCTAGATACCCAGATCTCGAGGTAGAAAGCGTCTTGAGACTTCGCGACACTACAAACTAGCTTATCAAATGTTATACTTATTTCAACTCTTTCTTCGTCCCTATAACTCGATTTTCATCATCAAAACTTTTGAGTTCTTCGAAAAAGGCATTCTTGTTTGCATCATTCGCGTGCCTCACAAATAGGTTAAGACCTTAAGCCGTCTTATAACTTGCAACAGTTAATAAGCATTACTGGCTGGTAATTAAGTCGCTCAGTAATGCTCATCTTATCGTAACTTGAAAAAAATCCCACGTAGTTTCGTTGTTGACAATGGTTTCTATTTGAAACGTTGAGTGATGTTGTTCTTAATCGTCGATTGTTCGCTCGGTTGCATTCAGTCAATTTAACATGACGGTAATGAAGTTACACCAGTTAACGCCGTAACTGTGCAGTACTCTACTCACACTTCAAGGAAGGTGATAAATTGAGAAATTGACTAAACAAATGGATGTTTCTGAAGTTTTCTCTCTTTTAACACCAGTTTTCTCCACTCATTTCTCGTGCCCACATACATGCCTTTATAGAAAATGTTATTCCCGTCGTAAAGTTTCAAACGCGTGACAAAGGCATGCAAACTGGTGGAGTCAACGTTTTGCAAGCTATGCGCTAATGTCCACTATGTGGTAATTATTCCTGCATGTAGCTAGTCTGCCTTTAGTTGCAGCTCTCCGGGAGTTTTTGTGGTATTTCATGAAAATGTACATTGTCGTTTATGCATCATTGCGTTGCTTTGAAATTAAATAATGACCATGTAGAATGGCATCATTAGCATTTCTGAAATGTTAAACATATTGTAAGGCAATTTAAATGCAGGACCGTACTAAGCTGTATTAGATTGCAACTTGTTTAGGATTAGGTCTAGCTAAATTAATACCATCGCGGATTCCGTTGTGCAACTGGTGACATCAAAAGTAAATTGGATGGGCAATTCAGTTCGTCGTTGTTTGCGGATATTACACTGGAATGGAAGACTAATCAAAGCTTTGTACTGAGTTACAAAACCGTTGTTGTCCAATCTACCGCCTGTTATTGGATATGAACTACAGATAGTGCTAAAACAGACACAGTCTCTAATTCATCATTGATTGTGAGTGAGTTTTCACTCTCTGCGCCTATAACGGAAATGTTAATGTAGTTGTCTAACAGCTTCACGCATTTGGGCCTTTTCAATGTACAAGTTCTGTCTATATTGTGTAAGTCATCGAAGATGGGCCTGTGTGGTGGGCAGAAGACTTTTCACAAATTCTTGTTCTTTCGTAGGTGGTTGTCTAGTCGTTAGTCGGCCTTTTTATGGAGGCTAACTCACCGTCGTAAGTTAGCTGTGACGATGGTGTCTGTACTTTAAGTTAAGATTTCCGAGCGACCGTTGATCGTAGATACGGCAGGCATGCGGCATTGTGTGTCTGGGAGTGAGGCAGTGAAGGTGCAGTAGGTTGGAGGGGCGGTGATAGTAAGATAACGATGGCAGCGATAACGTGGAGGCCGCGGAGAACGCCGCAGTGCCGCGCGGTGCCGGCTCAGCGGCTCGGTCGCCACACTCCGCTATTTTTCAACACTTTTTGCGCGTCTGGCTACAAGCTTGACGGTCGTGTTATTCTGGCTTGTGTACACGTTATATCGGTGTTGTCAGTGAAATAAGTTTTTTTTTAATAGTTGAATAAATTCTCATTACTTGAAACTTTACTAGTCACAGTGCCTTTGGAACTTGCCTTTAAACAATTACTTAAGTATTTATTTTATTTTTCATTTTGGGTGAACAGTTGAACACAACAGTTACTCGAAAACAATGCCTATCTTCCCTGAATTGGAACTGTAATTCAGTGCTTAGTGGTAGTTATCGTGAAAATGAAGGAGTCCACTCCTCGGTGTGAGGATGTGGCGGACAAACTGGTGCGTCTGTTTGGATGGAGACAGACGTATCCTGTTCAGAAACTACAGAGGAGTATACTGCCCCAGACCACTGAAAGGGTAAGATTTATGATACCTACTAAATTTTTTGGAAGAAGTAAGTAGGTACCTTAAGTATTTCTTTAGTAGATCGATGCGTAATTTTTATTCTGAGAGATTTTTATTCTGACTGACATTGGCTGATGTTAAAACGAAAAAGTATTAAAAAATTCAAAAAGAGAATTTCATCATGTTCTTTCTTTAAAAATAGTTTTAAAGCCAAGGTATTTCCAACTTTATGATAAAAAGGTGCTAAATCCATGCTTGTTTGTTTTCGTACGATACCCCCTTGTTATTTTAGGCGCCAATTTGTTGAATCACTCACTTGATGAAAGATAACATTATCATTAGGTACTATGTACACTACATTATGAAGGAAATTAATCAAACCAGGTTAGCTAATCTAAAATAGATGTGGTAGACGGTTTTCTGGTAAATGTTAATGTTTATTGTAATTAGAAATCATGATAAAGTCAATGATAGTGATACTGTGGTGATACCTACCTAACTATGGAATATTATGCTAACATTAAAAAATATTAGGATGTTTTTGTTTTTCCTCTTATCACTTTCCGCATCATTTATGATAGTGATGCACTTAATTTCCTCATAAATTCTAAAAGAACAGTATTGGTTTCATTACTCTATAGATTATGCTTCGTGGATTTGTAAATTAATCATCGTCCATGTCCCTCTGTCACTTTAAAAATGTGGGGCCTGTTCAGCACGACGTCTATTTCTATCACCTCTTGAGATCCACCTTCGTAGATATCCACAAGCTCGGATAGTAGATGGTTCACAAAAACTACATCGGTATTCGCTACCTATCGGGATGTTGCACTTTGTATTGTATACATATAGAAATCCGTATTGTCGGTCTCTTTGAATTCTCGGATTCGATTCGTCCTTTATGAACTGGATGATCTGATGAACCAAGAGGAAGTACTCGTACCATAGATAATATATTATAGAGGGGAAATACCCTTTCTATTACAGATTGCTCTACTTTTAATCCACACCTAGATATTGTGCAACATGTGAAAGATTGCAGTAACAATTTACGGATTAAGCGGGAAATTCCACGCCTTTCTTTATTATAACTCCGAACACTTCCTCTAATGTCGCCAGCCTCGTTACGTACGCATGTCGATGTTACTATTGTTGCCAATTACTTTCACGAAGCTCATTTATGATCTGAAAGTCGAAAGTACTTCATTAAATCAACTCGCTTATAAGTCGCAATTACGTCGCCGATGGTACTCCCTGTATATTCACGCGATACGGACGTTGAACCTGTATATGAGTTGCATACGGAGTTAAATTACTCAATAAGTTTACTTCTACAGCCAATGTTGCCTTGTCAAGGAAAATACAATCTAGTTGTGTAAGCGAATTTTGTGGAATACTAAATTGTTTGTCGCTTGGTGAATATTTTGTAATGTATGTTACAATTTACCAATTAATATGCAGAGGAAGGTAGACAGGAAAGTGTCGAAATGTCGATCAGCGAAATAATTTTCCTGGCGGCGATTGTGATTCGAAAACTGTTGAGAATATTTGGCAACTACTGGTGCTAGTAGCTACTCCTGGCTGTGGACACCCCATAAGTGTACTTTTTCAGTTCATCAAGAGATAGGTAGCTTTGGGCTTTCGTATCAACGGTTACAAAGATGACGTTAGGAGACAAAACAAATCTTGACCAAATTAACCCTGTAATAAATGCACTTAACACCTTCGAGATCACCTCATCGAGTAATTCAGAATTCACTGATCTGAATAAAAGGATCACAGTCAATACAGTTGATTAATTACCCCATTTACCTTGAGTTGAGTGTAATCAGTGACATTCCACGCGGGGTACGTTTAACGACCTGTATGGTTAGGTGGAGTCATCTGATAACACCTGTTCTGCAGCACGTAGACAGTCGCAGGTATTTATTGGAAGACAATAAAAGAAGAATCAACAATTAAAATAAATAGTACTTAGTTCAATATTACGGACGATTTAGCGTAAATGTCATCGCCTCCAGCACTGGAGTCATGAAGTCATCGGGTACAGACACTGCACATCATGCTATCCCAATCGAACATAGACCTTCTAGTTTTCTGATGTAATTGAAAATCTAATAAAGAAAGAAAGATAACCTAACCTATCCGTTGCTGTGCTGGTGTCTGGACTAGTCTAGAGGTAGAGGCAAGCACAAAGAATAATAATAATAAACAACATACCAACTAATAACATTTTTGGTTTCTAAATATCTGCTAACTCGTCTCGTAGGTTCAGAGAATGTCAGTCACTAATGGAATAGTTCGAACTTTGAGTTCATAGTTTATCAAGTGATCGATCAAACGTTACTTGGTAACTGCCACATTAATTGTCCACTGTGTAAATTAAGCTTCGATCTTTGACCCTACAGACTTAAAGATTACCTGCTGTTTAGAATTTTGCTCGCGACAAAATGCTTTCTGAAGTTAGATTAATGACCAAAAGGCCTATACAAAATGATCCTGTCAGTAATAACGAATATAACGATGATAAAAACGTTATATTAATCTCATTGACATTTGTAGAAATGTAAAATGCTTTAGAAGTGACCATCAATGCTTACTTGTAAGCCTTTTTGGCGTTTTTAGAGACAGAATTAAAATCCAAAATCCGGATCCTGATGTCATACAGAGTATTGACCCGTTTTAAAGAAGGCCAGCATCCGATTATACATTCAAATGTTTAGTTTTAAATCACTAGCTACTTCTATTCCATAGACAGGTTTCATAAACATTGATCCTTAGTTAAATATTGAATCATGACCGGGCTGGACTTGTTTACGTACGCGATGGATTTCTATGATAATTATGTATAAACATTGGCCAAGCCTTTAAAACTTGTTTGTGCTGATATGAAAAAGGGGGCGTGATGAAGGTCTTTTAGAATCAATAGATTGTGTGTCAACTGATATTTTAATGTATCATGGAAGTTCGCAACTAAAACTCCTTTCGTAGCCTGAGGTTACTACCTCAGGCTACGAAAGGAGTTTTAGTTGCGAACAAACATGAATTGTGTCGTAATTAAATGCCAATCTTTTCGCACATGTAATGCTATCAATTTATCATTGATGCCGTCAACGAGTCCTTCTAGTTTTGAGAAATGAGGTTGTAATATCAATCTTCTGCCTTGCATCACTTGCATGATATACATATTTAAAATCCTAGCACCTAACAGTTATGCAACCTTTCACTAATGTAACATCTCTTATTAAATCTTCTTTGCAATTGGCACTTGCTGAAACCTGAAAAGGCACATCAACGATTACCGGACGTCATTCGACAATTAGTTTTTTTGTTTTGCCTTTTTATGAATTTCTTGTCATTCCGTGAAAGGAAGCGTTTGATGAACTTCAATGGCACAGATAACCCCCTTGACAGATTCCTCTTATAAGCGATCTATGCGCTTCACACGTTAATGCATTTGCCTTCCATTCTTGATCTCCGTGTCGACCAGACAAAAAGCCGTATCTCAGGAGACCTAATACCGTCATAGCACAGCCCATAGATAGACAAACTATGTATTATTTTAAACTTACCTCGTGAGTTCGTGACCGTGAAGACAGTTTGCAAAAGAACTCTAATAATAAAATTCTAAAGCGCAATGAATCATTGCGAGCGTGACACGCTAATTATAACTAATCTGGAAAAACCGTGCAGTTTTCTATTGTTTGTGATCAACTGGTTAATTAGGAGTACTTTGCGAGTAAGATGGAGTGTGCTGTCATTTGCATATGGCGTATCTTATAGGTCACAAGACTGATATTATCGTTAGGTATTATGAAGCCAGTTGTTGTATTGAGCAAGAGTTGCGAGTGTTGGTAACCCGTTTCTATTAATAAAACTACCTACTTTTTATTTTTTACCTTAGTATTACCCCCCTCCATTTTGCTTTTTTTCCTTTTTTGGGTAAGAAAATTTTCAAAGAATCCTCTCGCCCTGGCTGCTGAAGGGACTGTCAGAGTTGACTGACTAAAAACTAACTTGTTTTTTCAGTTGCCCTTTGTATTTCAGGACCGCGGATCCCTTGTAATAATCCCCCATCAGTTTGCTGACAGCTAGAGACGCGCGTAGAACACGCGAGAAGTGTAGGTTCGTGTAGAGGTTAGATTTGCTCGGCGAATTTTTTTGTTTAGATTTGGCGTAGACTTCCGTGGGATTAGTTTTGCTATTCTTTATAAGATATGCATTGCAGGTCAGAGGATGAGCGCTTAACTTTGGTGACCCATCCAAAGATAAAGCTAGACAAGGGTTGCCAAATACAGATCTCGGAAATGTGACTACCATCTGATGGCAGCCAGCCCCTACCACCACGCGCGCTCTTTGGTCAATTAAAATAGTGCGTAGATTATTTGGTTTGCCTAATAGAAGCACAATGAAAACCAACTTATGAAGAGCAAGTAAATATTGTGATTGCGACCCTCCCCTTTGGAATACTTATTATAATCCCATAATCGCCTTACGAAGCCTTTGAAACTATTTGAATAATAATGAATCCGAGATTCTGAAAATAGGATTTGTGCCTTATTTTGTTACAAAGTTTTTACTTCCCAGAATTTGATCCTTATAGCAACACTAGTGAAATAATATAGGGTGTGATTTTCAAAATCAGTGGGTTCGATTCCTGGCCAGGATTGTTGATTTTTCTAAAATCCAATGATGCAGTTTTAGTTTTCGTCAAAATCGGCCTCGAGACTCCCAACGTTTTTCGATATTCATCATAGTTTCGGATATAGCCATCCACTCAGTGGGAGTTAAAAGCGGGGCTGACTAACTTGCGCAGCAGACGTACTTGGGTCTGAAGGGACAATGTCCTGCCGAATGTCCGATAACTGGCGACTTCTCCAATTTCCAAGTTCTCTAGCATTACATACGGTCAAAGGTTGTTAATGAGAACAGACTACTTAGGTTTAGGTCTAAGTATCTTCTCTCAGGCCCATATCAGAACGCACAATGGCTTGAATCTAGTTTTAAGTAATGCTTTAGTATCCAGTGACGTTCTGTAATACGGGCCTAAGTCTAGGTGGACCGTCGACATCGTGAGAGTCGCGGACAACCTGTGGATGCCACTGACGGATGTCGGATGACGTGATTTTGTTCTACAGTGGACGTCTTCTGGCTGATGATGAGTTTACTGTTTAAGTCAGTAGAAGTCTGTTTGATCAATAGTACCAAGGTGAAGGACATCTACGAAGATTACCACATACAAAAAAGGGCTTTAAGTACTGCGCAACTTGAAAAGGCTCTATTCATAAACCCACCTGCAGTTTACTTATAGAGCTTCCACAATTTATAAAGGAAGGAAGCAATTATTACTACTAAGATGAACGTTCACTACGATGTGTATATGGTATAAGCGTGGGTTGATATCACAGTCATTACTGAACCGTTAGTATTGGACACTCGTCCTGAACATGGAGCTTTGGTCTACAAGTCTAGTTAGTCACACAAGGCGAGGCGTATGATACTGTTTTGATCTAATTACCGTCGTTAGCTTGAACTCTTGGAATAGTGGCTCTTAGAAAACAGCACGCAGAAGATGGCTCAGACCTGTTTAAAGGGAAAAGTCAGAAGTTTGTTTCTGCCATTAATTAAAGAGCATTTCGTTTTGTTTCGGGGTTTGTCTTGGCGAGTATTCTAGCCTTGTCTAACTAAAATTAAATATCGTTGTTATCAAAAATATTTACAAAAATGATCAGCCTCTCAATAATTCAATAACGGGAAACATAAAAAGTCGTGTAGAGGAACGTTACGTAGCTCTTTTATAAACTGTATGAAGAGAAAAAAGTTGTCTATCTCTAACGCCAGTTATGAGGAAATTCGAAGAAAATGTTACGGAAAACTAAGCACAATAAACACGCTAGTCTCTACAATTCTGACTTGGTCTGTTTAATTAATTTCTTGTATTTATTTGAGAAGAAAACAGATTTATTCGTGATAGTTCTTCGGTTAGACGGACAATAATTCAATGTTCTCAATAAAAAAACAACGTCACAAATTAAATCTTCATTGTAAGATAAGGCATGATCCGATAAAATTTTATTGTTCTAAATGGTGTGAAATTACAATTTGATAAAATCTGATAAGTAAAGTTTCCTTACTGTTAAAAAATTCAAAGTAAAATGCTCCGTTAGGTAATCGCGCTGTACTTAAACTTTTTGTTATTGCAAACCGCGAACCTTGAAAATTATTAGAGGTTCAGTATTATTTTATTTGCGGTCATTGCTCATTGTTGAAGATCTTTCTAATCGACAGACAGACAAACTTCAGTAGGACGCTTGCCGCGGCGCCGCGCGTACCTATGTCGATTCTCTGTACGCTTCACACACGATAAAAGAAAATAGTTTCGTGATAAAAAACCCAATTGTGTGCGTGATATTAATGAATATTTATAATCAATTTGTGATCTAATTTTGTTTGTAATTTCGTGATTTATGTTCGTGTGAAATAAGTTGGAGAAAATCAAACAACTGGATTGGTGTGCACGGACTGAAATGATGCTTCAGTTTCATCTTCATGAAACTTGTTGTTGGAGCTAGATCTACATATTTATTATCCTTTAAAATAGATAATGTACCTAATGCCTACTGTGATAGAAATGTAGGCAGGTGTTGATATGAATAGGCATTAAAAGTCATATTATATTATCTGTTGTAATTTTAGCGAGTCGAACGGATAAAGTTAATATTTCTCGTAGGCAATGACCTAGTCTGATCTGAATGTATGGAAAATGTGAAAATCTTAAACTGTTCGAGAATTAATATCGATTGATTTTCACCTTGCTACTAATAATTGCATGCTATTATCTACCTATAGGTGACATGAGATTGTTGTAATTACAGATCATTCTCCGATCACAATAGACATTTATATCTACTTAGATACCCTTTTCTTGAGAAGATTTCCAGCTAAGGTTTCCATCATAAATAACTAAACTTAACTGAATATCTCAGGAACCATTGGTTCGAATTGAAAAAATATTTTTGTGTTGGACTTGGATAGTCCATTTTTCGAGGAAGGCTATAGGCTATATAACATCACGCTATCACTAATAGGAGCAGAGCAGCGAGGGTAAATGGGGAACTGCTAGTTATAAATACGAAAGAAAGATTTTCTGATCTTTTTCACGCCTAAACCACTGGAAAAAAATAGACAAATCCACCATTGATCCCGATAAAAAACTGTCCCGAGAAAAACAACAATAACGTTCTTATGATAATATAGATGGCACCACGTGTATTTAGTTTAATAATTATTGAATTAAGTATTGAAAGGAAACCAAATTGACAGCCAAATTCTAAATGAACGCGAGCGTAGCTTCGGGTAAAGCTAGTAAATAATAAAGAAAGACGGATTCAACAAAATCTTGCATAGGTGTCATTAAAGTCTTGGTACCTACAAAAGTAGGTAAATACTTATATTAAAGCCAGACAGTAGAATGATGAATGCAACGTTTTATTTGCATAACAATTTCGCGAGTTGCCTTGAGCCATGTTTACTTACGTATAATACTGCCTAGATGACCAGTTGACCGATCAACTCGACTCATGAAAACAGAAACTTGCAGGCAAGTTGACAGCAATTTATCAAAGTTGACCACGCAAAGTTACTCACAAACTGTAACTTTACTCATCAAAATGTATTAGGGGCACATTAATTACTGTTAATTACGGCACTGAACTGAACTAGTGAAGGTATTTGTTTTTGTTAGATAGCTGCTGATATTATAAATTCATTTCGTGCTCTTTTTTTTTTTTTTATTAATGATAGGTTCGCGTTTGACCACTAACTCGCCTGATGGTAAGCGAAGATGATCTTGTCCATAAAACATTGTAAAAAATCTTGATTTAACTTTCTTTGCGTGTTTATTGGCCAGTATTGAATAAATCTGATTGACATTTAAATACATAATACTTGAGATTGATTTATGTAAGAATCCCTAGCATGATTTTTCACGTTTTTGTGTTGTAAAGTAAACTGGAAGTTTGACGTGAATTTGATGAAAAAAAATAGTTCCACGTTGGTAGACACTAGATGCGTCTTTTTTCATTTTTGTAAACAATAGACACAGTAAATACTTCAAGTAGGTACCCTGTAAATAAAATACAGAAATCTTGTGGCCACTGCCTACCGTCTGTTGTAGTGTTTTTCGAAAGTTGATAAAAACTACAGTGCTACCAGTTAACAGTTGCAGCCCTTCTAATTAAAACAACGCTCAGAATGGTCTCGATTTGATTGCTGAACAAAAACCGCATATTGACGCAACGTGGACCATTTAACATTCGGCACACACGGTACATGCCATAAAGGTCTGCATTTCCGTTGGCTTATACCACGTTAGGGCATGGACAAATCAGTCAGCTTAGATAATACTTCATGAATAGTCATTATGGGCGTACCTGATCAGAACAGTGAGACTTTAATGATAATAGTTCGAACTATGCAGTTTAGTTTATATTTTCTTTCTTTCCTGAATGTAAGCGTGCGTGTTTTCACGCAGTTATGTCGTAGTCTGTCGACAAATATCGTTTTTCTGTAACGTCCGAGTAAGTCTTCCCCGAAGGTAAACGGATCGCGTGCGCGGGCGCCAATTCACTTCAACACATTCTTGGAATACGGACGGTTGATCATGCGTAGTTCGAAAGAAGGTTACAACTTCATTTGTTATCTTGTAGTGGCCATTTCGTTTGTTTATACGAGTAACAGTTCTTTTCTTCAAACATAAGGAGCGCTAGATTTTTCATTAGCACCATTTTTGGTCGAAACGGTTGTCATAGTCTTTTCCTTTTAGGACAAAATGCTATGTAGGTAAACTGTTTTGGAGTTACTTGCTAGGTCATTCAAATCAAAACATTTGTAACAATGCCAAGGTAACTAAACTCATTTACGATCCAATTTGTCTAGTTTTACAACAAAAATGACACCGCTATTGGCGTCAACGTTCTTGCTAATTCTGTACCGTAGTAGGCGATATACTCCTCCAGATACAATTGAACTTTAAAGGCATAACGTTGAATAGTGTCTCTTATGGGCGCGGGCGCAGCATCTGGTGCGGCGCGTGAGTGCTCTGTGTTTGGTCAGTGGACCGCGAAGGTCAAGGCTTCACGCCACTGACCTACCCTGGCACTCCTAAACGTCAAACGCTGACTAAATATAAGTAATATAACCTCAACGATCCAGTTGTTTTTTTCTCTCAATCAAAGCATCACGAAATTAGATCTCACTTTTTTATTTGTACGAGTAGTATCACAGAAATGTTCTCGTTTCACGGTTTCGATAACCGAAGTTAGTGAAATCGATTGGATAAAGTATTGTGATGGTGGAAGTTAAGATGATGAGGTGACGAGGGGCGGGCCGCGGTGGCGGATGGCAGTGCGATGGATGGTGGGGCGGCTTTGGAGCCCGTGCCTCCACCGAGGTTGAAGAAGCTGGCACGGTTGGCCGCTTCTAAGCCACCAGAGCGAAAGTCTGTCACTTGGGTATGATGTTAACACGTGTTCTTATCATTCTTATTTAATCTAATATAATATAAATGTAGGATAAAATAGAAAGATTCCGCTTTCAGATCCTTGCTTTTCTGTCGAACAAAGCCTTTTATTTTCAAAGATATGCGGCAGATAATTCGTGTCCTCCATGATCGTTTTTATTGCGGCGAACGTCTTTTCAAAAGTTTGTACTAAAGATTGATGTTCGCATAAAACCTTTTGATATCATTGAACGCGAATCACGGTGACAGTTGAACAAAGGCAGACGAACAGACAGACAAAAGTGGAAGAATAGGTAGGCATACAAGTGCAAACTGAGTTGAATGGAGCGAGAAGGCTTCTGCGATGCGAGGCGTGGGAACGTCAAACGTTCCTGCTTTATTATCTCGCTATAAGAAAAACACACAAATTCGAGAAACTAACACATGCATTTTCGCACATTATTATGTAGGTACTGATAAGCCACTTAATTTTCGCAGCGCGAGAAAATCCGTTAGGTGTCGTATAAAGTAACGATGCTTCGTTTAAAAATGCAGTTTGCACTGCGATGCTTTATGTTTATATTTCTTGCCACTTTCCCAGACGAAACTGCAGCGCTATGGTTTCCATTAAATAATATTTTTATTGCAAGCTGTATAAATTAAACAAGTAAATCATGTGAAATAATTTCTGCAACAGCAGGACTATTCAACTAACAAGTTTAACCATGTTGTGATGCATTAATATTGTTGTATTTTACAACACAGTACACATTTTAAATGTCAACATAGATCTTGTGATGATACTCGACGACAAGTATTCGGTCAAGCAATCTTACTTACACCATATAACACACAAATCTTAAAATAATTTTTAAATAGCCAAACTTCTCGAAAGTTTCAGATATTATCCAATAATTGTTCGGAGGTAGACAGCCACAGACATCTTATTTTTGTTTAAAATATCAGCCGTTCTAAACATATTTTCTCCATTTTCCAGGGTCCAGAGACATGGGTGGGTGTGCGAGCGTTGCGGGCCAGTTCCGGGGGTATCCTAGACCCGGATGACCGGGTTCGCGACGTGGCTGATGACCGAGAGACCCTCACTGCAGAGTGCACCAGCCAAGCGCCGCAGCCCCGCGCCGCGCAAGCAGATGGCGCTAGTGGCTCCTCCGCCGGCACCGCCTCCCCTGACATGTTTCGGGTAAGTCTATGTTTAACAAAACCACAAAGCTAAAAAAAAACGCAAAAGTCTATCAAATATTGTTCGATACAAAAACTTTTAACATTTTCAAAATGCATTCTTTAAAAAAAAGTTTTGATTTTCGAACACCGTTGTCAAATGGAAATGGATTGGAAGGTCCGGTGAACACATTGCATTCATTCATACACAAAATAATAAATTAAGTAATCATTAATTATTATTACATGCGTAGGTACTAAGCTAATCTATGAAATGTATGAAGATAACCAATAATCCAATAATTATGTTTAAACTACAGGTCGCAGTTAGGTACTTACTTATTAAGTCACGCCAAGTACAGTAGTAGACTAGGTACCTATATTTTGTAAATCTATAAGTATAAAAAATCTGACGAGCAATTTCAATATGTGTATAAAATAAAAAGACATTATTAGGTAATAATATCAAATCAGTTACTTGCAAAGCGCAAAAAAAAGTTAGAAGAATATATAATTCTAATTTGCAACATCTAGGCTGAATACGCAATGACCTATGCCCTAAAGTCGCGTTCATAAAAAAAAATAACAGAACTAGAAAGCGCGGGATTCATTCTGTTTTGTTCGAAGATCCTGTCGAAACTTGTTGTGCTGCATTTTGATTTGAAGAGTGTAATAAAATCATTTCGTGACATGTCGATCACAAGAAAAGAGTCTCGATTATCTTTTAACTGCAATCTCAATATGGGCTTGTGTTTTTCTCAATGTTTTTGTGCTCAAGAACCCAATAAGGTGAGTAGAAAATACATTTTTGTGTTGTTATAAATAAAAATCAATTACAACTGCTGCTGTACAAAATGCCTATCCAGCATAATTAATTTATTGAAATGAAAAAGAAAGGATTGGTTGTGTGTTTGGTGGCTTATAAACATTGTAGTTTGTAGTAAATATTACAGTGAATTCAGTAGGTAGTAATAATTAGCTGACCTAGCTCCTTTGCTTATATGGTTGAAATATGTTGGAATACGAAACGATAGAACTACATATTTAGATACATTTCCACTTGAAAATTAATTCGATTAAAATTATTTTACGTGCATTACATGTTGCTATGCTATTTACTTCATATTTATCTTGCCATTTATTTTATTATCCTGTTATTATGTAAGAAACGAGGAATGTGTATGTTTCACGGTTTATTTATGTATAGCTTATTGTTTATACCTACCGCACCTAAGATTGCTCAAGCAAAAATAAAGTGTCTAGGTAGGTAGCGATAAAGTAACGGACGATCATAAAATGTCCTAATTAATTGCTCATTAAAGTAGGTACCTAGTGTATAAATTAGCGAGGTGCTGACCTTATGCTTGATGCCTAGATGGTATTTAGAACATACATAAATCTTAGTATTTATCTAATAATTATTATTGAGTGCGATTTCTGCCTCAACAAAGAAGTTGGGACATGTAACAACCTGTGATGTCATTTTATTTGCATCAAGGTCTATAGTCTTCACTGTTCAGAGCAGACGCCCTTAGTTTTTTTGAGGCTACCTCCTCTTGAAATGTTTTACTTTAGTAGGAAGGTACAACTACCGTAGCTAGACGACTGAAGTAGGTACCCTCATTTCATAACAAAAAACTTATCTATTCAGCTTGTGACCTAAATTGCATATCACAGTGTAAATAGCAACGCATTGCGCAGATTTTGTACCTACCCTAGAATGTAAATATTCAACTGAAAACTATTTAACTGTGAAATGCACAGAAAATTAAGTAACTTAGCACGTCCATGCGACAAATACACTTCTATTACCTACATACGAAAAACGTACTGAAAACACAATATATTTGCAAAGAATACAGTCAAACTAATTTACGTACTACATATACATATACAATCTACGGCTATGTAAGGTAAACGGCCCAGTAACCGTGAAGTTTTGAACTTCACTGACTTTGCAGGTATGCTATGGTGAAACTAGAAGACTTACAAAAATAATAATTACATGACTAGAGAGATAATTTAAACGAGTTTTATTGTATTATTCTTTTTTTTAATTAGTATAAATTTTCTTTAACAATGAAAGAAAAATAAAGAATAAAGAGCTAATTGTACCAGTACCCGGTAGATTTGTACTAGTAAACGTTAAATTGTCCCTGAATCCGGTAATATTCAATGCGAATTTGAACTCTATTGGTTTACGTTAAAGTTCACAGAAAAACTGTTTTTGCATTTCTGTGTAAAATAAATAAAGAAGGGCTTATCCAAAGAAAAGACATTTATTTGTATTATTGAACATTTTTCAAATGTATTAATGAAAATTATTAAGAGAATAGTTAACATCACGAAGTTTAAACTAAGTGTTCATAATGATAAGCCTGCCGGGGTCGCGGGACTTGTTCCATTACCGCGACCCTAGAACGTAAAGGGCTAATGAAGGAAACCGTGTATTTTAGTCAGTACAAGTCTTATAGTCTATCCCGCCCTACCCTGGGTGGGAGGACTCGTTTGATGATTTTACCACGCAAAAATAAAAAAGTATTCATAATGATACTTAGTTTAAACTTAAGTTTAAACAATAACTTAATTATTAACTAATATCATTTTGAATTGGTAGCGGGACTTATTCCATCACTGTGACCCCGGAACATAAAGGGCTATTGAAGGACATCGTGGATTTTAGTCAGTACAAGTCTGACAGTCCCTCCCGCCCTGCCCGGGGTGGGAGGACTCATTTGATGATTTTACCACGCCAAAAAAAAAGTATCATTTTGAATACGCGTAATTTGTCATCGAACGTTGACTGTGAGATACCGAACTGCCTGGACGCAGCTGAAATTAAGGTTCCTTTTATGACTGCTTATTATTATCAGCCTATTGCCGTCCACTGCTGAACGTAAGCCTCCCCCAAAGAGCGCCAACCCTCCCGATCCTGGGAAGTCCGCATTCATCCGGATTGACGAATTATCGACCCATCTTGTCGCAGGGCGTCCTACATTACGTTTGCCCATTCGCTGTCTCCACTTTAGCACTGACGTGACACGTGGCGGGCCCACTTCCACACTTCCACTTCACCATGCTTATTTTACGCGCAATGTCGATTACTTTGATACTCTGGCGAATGACTTCGTTCCGAATTCTATATATCCGCCATAGAAACTCCGAGCATTGCTCTCTCCATTGGAAGCTGAGCATTTGAGCAACCTTAAATTTGTGGACACTTACACTGTAGTATTTGTCCTACCCGGAAACACTGGTTATGAACCCTGGTTTTGAGGGATTGTGGAATCGATGATTCGAAGATATGACGTAGCTTCCCGAATGCCGCCCAGCCCAAGCGTATCCTTCTGGTTGCTTCCTTCTCGAAGTTGTGCCGGCCCAGTTGTATAGTTTGGCCTAGTATATGTATTTTTGGACAACCTCGAGAGCAGCACCATTTACGATTACAGGTCTCTGATTGACATGACATTGAACATGAGTTTGGTTTTGTCTAAATTCATTCCGAGACCCGCACGTCTTGAAGAATCGCTTAGGCTGTTCAGCATTACTTCCAGCTCCTGCAGGATTCTGCCATGATGACAATTTCATCCGCAAATCGGAGGTTTGAGATGTACTGACCGTTGATATTTATACCACGTTCTTTCCAATCAAGCGTCTTGAAAACGTCCTCCGACGCGTTTGTAAACAGTTTCGGAGAGATGACGTCTCCCTGTCTTACCCCTCGACGCAGTTGGATTGATTTTATGTTGTGTTCTTGTACTTGGACGGTCATAGTTGCGACCTTATACAGACATCTCATCACCTCAACGTAGCGGTAGTCGATGAGGCATCTCTGCATTGACTCCAGAACTGCCCAGGTCTCGACAATATCAAAGGCTTTTTCGTAGTCCACATACACTAGGCACAGAGGCTTATTATATTCCTCGGTCTTTTGTATTATTAACCTGAGGGTATGTATGTGGTCCACGGTGCTGTAGCCTTTTCGGAACCCGGCCTGCTCCGGCGGCTGGAAGTCATCGAACTTTTGGGCGGGACGATTCGAGATAACTCTAGAAAACAACTTGTAGACATGGCTCAGGAGTGAAATTGGGCGGTAGTTTTTAAGAAGCGTGTTATCGCCTTTTTATTAGTCGGGTAGCCCAGATTGAGTCATGTTATTTTTCCAGGTCCATGTCTTTGTCCAAAACCTAATCAATTTGACCAATCACTCACCACTCACCTATCAATCAATCACTCCCAGAAGCGATAGTAAAGATGTTACACATCAAAAACTAAGGAGGCAATTGAATCCAGGTGATTACAACACAAACAAAGAACATAGAAACTACATTCTGTTGATTCGAAGGAAAAGAGATCTTAACGCAAGGCAACAAGAACGATGTCGGGTTTAAATGCAACTTTTAATGTCCGGCTCAATATCCGGCAATGTATTCCACGGTTTTAAAGGAAAATGAGACCTATTTCAAGGCAATAAGTACGCAATAGCGGGTTTCGGTACAACGTGTATTACCGGATTCACCATGTACCAATATCCGGTAAAAAAAATACGATTTTAACGGGTACTAGGTCAAGAAGGGTTTGTTAGTACCAATAGATGTGAACGGCATAATAATTTATTTCTCAATTAGATTCACCTCAATTTATAGGTTATATCGCAACATAATCTAATCAAATATATTAGAAAATTAACACTGTTACCATATCGTTATCCGTCGCGGTATGGCTAGCTCATCAATGCGACGTGGTGGTTTCGTAGTTCACTGACAGAACTTCGAACTTCCATAATATTTTCACAAAGCAAACTTTTGACATCTCATGGTTTTGACACCATTAAACTTTTTGGGCAATGTTGCCATTACAATTGTACAAAATATTACCGAGAAGGTATTGCCATTCGCAAACTTTACTTTATTATTGGTAGAAAAATGCAATAATCAAAAAACTGTCTTGTTAACGGATACTGGTACACTAACGGGAATAGGTACTTTTACCTTATGTATATAGCCTTACATAGGTATAACGAACGATAACAAACATGGTATGAATCATAGACATAGGTACTCGTATAACGGGCGGCGCGAATGCCTGCATTCGCGTTTACGCCTCTTTCATACAACAGTCATAGGTATTATACCTCTACGTAGTACCTACCAGTACCCATTTAGTAGATAACAAGCTAAAACTGGGCTAACAGGATTATAGAGCTCGCAAGCAGAGTGAATACGTTTATATCTAGTTAAAGGTTTAAAATAGACTTTAATATAATCGTCGTAGGGGTCTTTTTGTAGCCTTCGACTTTGTTATGCCAGATTTTTTAACTGAAATCGATCGACTGCTTTATTTAGTCTAAATCCAATCAGTGATTGTTCAAATGCTGTCTGTTCATCAAAATCACATCATAAAGTTAAAACCTTCGAACAGTTCCGCTTCTATTTCGTGTTTCTACAAATCCCGTTGCCATAATTGTATTGAAATTCGACAAGATTGTTGTCTGTCTGTTTATCTGTACTGGTCCTTAGAGCTCTTCTTGAATGTAGGCCATTGATTTTACCCGATTTGTGTTTACTTCTGCTGCACATTTAACATCACCAATTTAGGCAATATTTCTTGACTTTCTTTACTTTTCTTTTTTTATTACTATATTTTATCACCCTGTCGTCAAGTTGGCACAGCGTGCCGTATCCAGATTTTACATACGATGATCCATCATCCTCCTTTACCTTTGTATTCACCGCGTTCTAGTTCTTTCTGGGTTAGCTAGCTCCATTTTAGGTCTCATGTTTGCTTCTATGTTACTTTAAGGCCAAGAGCAATCTATTGTAAACAAAGTCGTCTTGTAAGGTCGCAGGTTTATTAAAAAGCTTTTTTGCGGAAAGAAAAATTCGATTCAAAGCTCAAGTCCTACACGCAATCGGAAGCTATGTATAAGAAAAAAAAAAAACAAACAAAAACTAATCTAAATATCGATTTAATCATTGATCGATAAAACATTGTACGTCCAAGGTTTGCATGGTTTACATACAGTTTCTATAGTCCGCAAAGTATTAGAGAGTGAATCGACCGCTTCAATAAACAGACTAAAAGCAATTTGTATTGAATCTCATAATTGATTATCGAGATCGGTCACGCTCCAATGGTACAGTAGAACGCAAGCTCAGTTCGATGTACAAGTAACTCATTCGTTTTGTTTGTTACTGTAATTATTACAAGAGAATGATTTAATATTTTAATTATGGCTGTATGTTCTTTTGAGTTTCGTGCGTCAGAAAAAGTTGAGGTAGATTAGTTAATTACTTTGAGACTTCTACTCGTGTTTCTTATCTATTCGTAATATTAACATTACCTACGTGTTGTATGTTTACTCTGACGTTTTCAACCTTGTTGGCTTAGTTACCTATGTATTCAATGCCATTATAAAATATTAAAAAAAAACTATAAGGTCATTCTGGCAGGTATAATAATAACTGCTAAATGAATGGCTTGTCGCACTGTCCCCGCGGACATGATGCCGTTGCACTCAACTTTAAAAACACGTTAATAATGCAATTCCTTGATAGCTAATGACATCATTGGCATGGGTACCATAGGATTCCCGGATTTAATTAGATAAAATTATTGTAAAAATAATTTTCTTCTCCGTGTCGATGCCACTCCGACAGTTTTTTGTTTATTTGCACATTGCTTCGCAGTGTACAATTGTACATGTTATTTAATTTACATGTTTAGGGGATTTGAGGGCAAGACACAAGATGGTACAGATACTAGCACATCGACTTATCCCAATTTGTCAAATTTTCCGGAATAAGAACCATTTGCTTTTAGCAATAAAATTAAAGGTCCATGAAAGAAAGACAGATTGGTGTAGATTGATGTACTGACGTCTACCTACACAATTTTCACCATTACTCAACTACAGATTTCCGTCGAGGTACTATTTGACGAAGACGAGACGGACATCTTCTGGCTGAAAATTACTTCCCACAAAAACTGCTCACCCCAGTCCTATCGCGTTTGCTGTAAAAGCGCTATCTATGTAGGTAAATCTAATCTACTGTATTTTTTTAGCAGCTTCTTATGATTCTCTTGTTATTGTGTCCAGGGTGGTGGCGGCGTCGGCGGCAGTATGCGGGTTCCCGACACCGACTCCTGCGTGGAGGTCGGTGCCGCAGACCTAGAAGATGGATCCAATGGCCTGCAGGTGCGGCGCGGGAGTGAACCCACGCTGCATCAGGACACCCTACCTCCTCAGAGACAGGTATAATATACACTTATGTAATTGAAAGGGATTTTGTGGCAGCCTCAAATTCTAGGTTTTTCCTGTCTCTTACTAGCTTTGAGGGAAACTGCATTCCTTTTTTAGCCTTTAATTAAACTTACCACTGTAAAACAATCCGTCTAATGATCGATTACACAAGCCCAGTAGATGTTACATGTTGTCGAATCCGCAGTGTTGATAAAATAATTTTACAATGTAAAGTTTCTGCGTCGAACAAACCATTGACGACTACACAAAAGTCGAGCCTTTGCAACTACTGAGCCATTATAGTTCCTTCACTTATTGTGACCGAATTGAAATTCAAATTAGTTTGCTATTGACACTTACTATCTACAATATTCTAACGATGGGTGGTCGACAAACAAATAGTACCTATTCTAATTCTGGCTACACATAGGGTTTTCTAATCAATCAACACATGCTCATTTAAAACCCAACAGTGTTTTAAATAATCCCATAGATTGATCGGCTTTGATAGATCAATATTAATTGGCCTTCATCCCGATATGGAACAATGCTTATTCAAGAGGGACGTCATAGCATTGTCCTGAATAACTTAGATATTCATAGTTTATTATTTCAATCGGTATTTGCGACTGAATATTTCAAATGCTGGTTGACTGTTCCACTGCGGTGTGGTATGGTATATCACGGTATCGATCTCTGCCTAAATCAAATCTAAATGACCTCAGGTTCTTCCAAGTTTAGCTGTTGTCTATGTGAGTGTAAAAAATGAAACGCAGACAGGAGAAATAAGAAACAGTTTCATTGTATTTTTTTATTTTATTCCAGGGATCCGAACAAACGAAGCGATGGTCAGCTGCAGTGGTGTGCCGGGACGACAGCAATCGGGTGACGCAGAAGGTGCACCCACTGCCGGATGGCCGGCCGCCGGACGTCGCCGTAGACCGGCACGGGCAGCACTTCCAGAGGCAGACCAATCGACTCTCCATGCAGTTCTCTGGACCTGGGTAAGACAATCACTCACTATATTTTTTGTGTTAGTAGAACTATTATAGTAACCGTCAAATAAGTCTGGAATAAAGGTTTTCTGGAAATAAGGAATTTAAAAATAAAACAAAAGATCAAGGTCGCCTTTTACCACGGTATGTTTGTTTTGATCGTGTTACGATACTTTCTTTTTCGAATGGTTTTGAAATATTGGAATACATTGGTACACGGGAGTCAATGAATTTTATTGCACACTTATCTGGCGGAAACTATAGGTTGTGGTGTGATCTACCTTCTGAAGACTTCCCGATGGGCTACAACATGGGGCTCTTTAAAAAAAAGGGGGAAAAATGTTCTGCAGGGTCGGCACTGCGCATTCCTGTCTAAGCAAGATACTGAGACCAATCCACCCTGTGCTAACGACACATAACGCGCATTACCTCTGCTGTTGTAGGCTAGGTTAGGTAGGTGAGCGCGTCTTATCAGTAGGGCCGTATACTTATTTGTCATCTGTAAAATAGTAGACTGGTTTTCCGAGCCAGATTTGCCTTCCGCAGCGTTCTGCAGCTAGATGCCCAGAATTGCTGTATGAATGGTCTTTGATGGGTTTTGATGATGGCCCAAATTACGCAGTTGCAAACATTTATTTTTAGTGGTAGGAAATTGTGTGGGATCGAAAGTCTTATTTCTTAAAAGACCTATTCTATCTTGTTGTAATCCGTAGATTTATCCCTCAGAAGCCACTTTCATACTTATCTGACAATTGCATATGCAAAAGAAAGTATCTGCAAACAGAAGTGGCTAAATTAAACTGATGATCAATTTCCATTATATTTGCTTGCTTTTAAGAGCCAATAAACTAACAAAAGAGGGTAATGATAATCTCTTCCACACACATTTTAAAGCTTTATGTATAAAGCTGTTATGTTAGTTTTACATAAATTATAAAACACTCCACTCCCACCTTTTTGCTCTTATTATTTTTTTAATTTTAGTCTAGATTTTCAAGGTGCATTGCTTTGACATTAATTATTTCAAACGCTGTTAAAAAATATTGTAAAACATTTTTTTTTTAAAAGAGTAAGTATGGAGTTTCTTGCCCATTCTTCTCCATACAACCTACCTTAGCGAATGGGTGTAGAATCAATCCCTTCCCTTCCTATTCCCTTTAAATTTAAATATCGACGTTCAAAAGTGCCTCTTTGATGGCCTAATTGGAATAAATGATTTGACTTTGACTTTGACTTTGACTTTGACATAACAGGAACTCTTCACAGACAGTAAAATGCAAATATTAATACATAGTTGGTGTTGTAATTACCACTAAATTATTAGGTGTGCTGCGATTACAGTTCTTACCTCTTTTTATAACTGTAAATTAGTTTCTTATTGCATTACTTTCAGCTTCCTTGATTTTAACACGCAGTCTTATTATATTTGCATATTTTTATCGGTTACTGTCTTTAGAAATTACGGAAAATACTGATTCATATGTATAGGCTAACTTCGAGTAGGCTATATTTGGGTATGGCAAGCTTATATTCAGCTAGGTACAAGGCCTGGACTAGGCTATACCTTTTTTGTGGAAAATCATCAAATGAGTCCCACCGCTCTGGATGGAGAAGGGCCGTCAGACTCATACTGACTAAAAAACACTTTGTTACTTTGGATGCCCTTTGCGCGCACCCATGTCCGCAGTACAGTCCCTCGGTGACAAGCATACGACTCTGATCAATTTCTGCCAGTTTTGGGCTAAGCTAATACCAGCTAACATAGATCTCAATTACAATGGGCTTGGTCTTGGATTCAATCAAGCCTAGAAGCAAAGAAGTGACGTAAAGCAGCGAGTTCACCTAGAAGGTACTGGAACTCCTGCTCACCGACTGAAAAACTGTTTGGCTCCGACACGATGGTTGTCATAAACCAGTCGGATAAAAAGGGTTTTTTTTTATTTCAGAAGTGGTGTATGGCTAGACGCAGCAGAGCGGGTACAAAGCTATGGCAGTAAGAGTCTACCCAGAGACGCGCGGAGAGAGCCTTTAGGACAAGATATGCCTGTCAACAACCATCAGAATCATAGGTAATTATTAATTTGTAGTTAGTGGCCAGCATTACTTGACCCACTTTAACATTATTCTGCTGTATAAGATGGGTTGGGTTATGGCCTGGCGACTGTTCTTATTCTGCAATCAGTTCACTTGATATTGATAATGTCGACTGATGATGTTGCTGCCACATCTTGTTATGTTCTGCTCAGTTGTAAGCACGACTGCTGAGCGTTGGGTCTTGAGTCCGATTCTTGAAAAGGTTAAAATGGGTTATTGGGTTTTGCTATGACATATTATTTCTATGTAGCAGTCCGGAGTTTTGAAGTTGGCGGTATGATACGGCCTCGCGGCTCGATGCCATATGTTGTGTAAAAGTTAAAGTTCTAAGTATATTTTTTCTTTTTCTTCCAGGCCATCGTAAACACGGGTCTGTTATTCAAGAATTTATTTTTTAAACCACTTTTTTGTTCGTTATATTTACAGGGTAGAAGACATGCTGCGATGGGTGTCAGGAGTCAACAACGTAGCAAGTGTACATCCTGTGCAAGAACGACCTCTAGATCTCTTACCCGAAGGTATGTTGCATAAGCATAGAAAAGGAAATTATAACTTAAATTCCTTTCATCGAGTCAGATTTATGTTTAGTTCTTCATTTTGTCCAAATATTCGTTTGTAGTAGAAGTATTTTCGTCATCTTTTATAGTTGTCCTAAGTAAAAATTCTTAGCAAACCTTTTTTGGGGAAACCAAAATTCGGCTGAGAGTAGAACTTAAACATGGGCCTGAAGGCTTTACCACGAGCTCTTAACGCGATCCATTTTAGGCTGTGGGAAAGAGACAGAGCTATACAAGTCGTCTAGCGCCATCTCATTCCCACAGCCTAAACTGGATCGCGTTAAGAGCTCGTGGTATGGTCTCTGGATGATGAGAACGGTCCTTCTTCGCAACCTCACTAGGAATTTCTTCTGTTTTTGTTTACAAACATTTGTACACAAACAACAGACCCGGAACAACTACTTGTAGGTCGGTCATACAAATATTTGTTCTATGCAGGAAATAGATCCTATTTTTTTTATCGAGTTAATGTCGTCAAATTAGTCCTCCCATCTACTGTCAGACTTGTACTGAGTCTGACTAAAATCCACGGTGATCCTTCAATAGCCCTTTACGGTCCAAGGTCATGGTGACCCGGTAAGACATTCCCGCGACAAGGAGTCTTACCAAGAGCTCTTAACGCGATCCAGCTTAGGCTGTGGGAATAAGACAGAGCTATACAAGTCGTCTATCGCCATCCTTTTCCCACAGCCTAAACTGGATCGCGTTAAGAGTTCATGGAAGGCCACCAGGGGGGTATTTGAAACGTCTTAAAACCAGGCTTATTCCGGCGAGTGAAAGTGACCGAGCTATACAAGGCGTGTAGCGCCATCTCGTTCACTCACTGGAACAAGCCTGGTTTTAAGACGTTGTAATACCCCCCCAGTGCCTCTATGATGAGTTATCATACGAAGACTCGATCATACGCATCGATCGCGTTTGGCGCTCTCATTGGTTGAGAGTTCATACAACCTTTGGGCGGGCCAATGAGAGCGGCAAACGCGGTCGATATCGATTATCGAGTATCGTAATGACAACTCATGGTATTCATACAGGAAGTAGATCCTGCGACATGCTGCTGAGCAGGCTATCGCTTAGCTTTGGATTATCACAGAATCAAACTAATAAATCCTTTAATTATTTCTCCAGGAGGCAGCAGCGAGCGTGCTATCTCCGGCATGGATGTCCCGGTGACCAGCTCCAAGTCCTCGGGCGCCACTCAGACGGTGTCCGTGACCCTGGTGAAGGGGGAGAAGGGACTCGGCTTCACCATCACGACCCGGGACAACCCCACGGGGGGACACTGTCCTATTTATATCAAGAATATTTTGCCTAAGGTATGTTATTGAATTGAATTTTTTGGTTTTGCTTTAAATTCTGGAGTCATTTCCTTTTAACTAGCATCAGTATTTTCATGTCCCTATTTGAGGCTAGAAATATTGGTGGCGTTGCTAGATAATTGTTATGTAAATCGATATTTGAACCGCTGAGGAGTTAGTTTCAATTTGTAAACCGTGAAACTTTTTGAGGAATATGTTCAAATAATCCTTACTCAATTCGTCCAATCATTTTCTATTTTATGTTCAAGTTTGACCACTATATATCCTGTTGGTGATAAAGATGTGGTCGACGACGAAGCACAATTGTCTAGAAGTAAACTATTGCTTTAAAAAAATATTAAAGAAAAATAAAAGGCAATCCGTACCTATTGACTGATTATCCTTCACAATAGCGGCCCATCCACTAACGTCCATTCCTTCTGACTTGTCCCGTTGTGCAATCTGTACAGAAAAGCGACGGGATAAAATAAAACCGTTGAAGCCACTAATTAAACTACTTTCCAACGTTCTTCCCCCTGACTTTATCACTTCCCCCTTTATTAATTTATCACAACACGCCATAAAAAAACAATCTTACAGTTACCAAACACACCTTTAAGTACATCGTCCTTCGCAAGGGTTTATTCTCGCTCTTGCAAATCCACTGGCGTTCATTCCGTAAGGATTGCAGATTCTGGCAGGAATGAACGTTAGTGGATGTCCCGCTATCCACTCCCAACTATAATACAATATCGTCCTCTCCCAGGGTGCCGCAGTATCGGACGGTCGTCTCCGCGCGGGCGACAAGTTGGTGTCGGTGAACAAGGTGTCGGTGTCGGGCCTCACACAGCAACAGGTGGTGGCGCTACTGAGGAACACGCCCACGGACTCCACCGTCGAGATCGTTATTGAGAGGACCGTGCCTAATAGGACGCAGGTAAACTTTATACAGATAAATAGTCCCGAAAAAAAAACAGCTGTTCAGTACATTTATATTTGCCTAATGTACTGAACAGCTGATATTTTTTTCACGATTTCGGCTTTGCTCCATGATAAAAATTGTTTGTTATCATGAGCACAATCACGCGTTTATGTATCGTACACTAATTGCCAGTCACCCTATATATTTGTACGAGTATATGGTGAATCTAGAACCAGGCTTGTGAAGCCCTTGTATGACCTCTGATGTCCAAATTCATGAGTAACAACTAAATAGGATCAAGGGTGTTGCCAGTCCGGTAATGGAGCTGAATTATTCTGAATATTGAAAAATATTGAAATTATTCTGAATATTTCAATACTTTCTACAGTATACATTAAACCTTGTGAATTTATTTACGTTTTGTCATAAGATGCGGAATTTTTTAATAGGTAAGGAAGTCAATAATTGCTCTCACTTTGGTCGCTTTGCGGCTAGCTACATTTGATCTCTAGGGGGGGCTACTGCCCCCTCCTGCCCCCCCTTGGCGACGTCCTTGAATAGGATATCATAAAAGTAGTTTACTCTTTATAATTGTCATCGCTTACTTTGCTTCATCCTTAATTATCACAAAAGTCCATGTATAGTTTTTTTATTATACTGGTAACAATATTGAATTGGCAATAAAACAATCATACTCTTATAACATTTTCCTCCATTCCAGAGGGTAGAACCCCAACAAAGTCCAACGAAGTACACAGAGAAAGCCATCGGCCCTCCTCCCACTAACGAACCCCCCAAACCGTCCGAGAACGGCCGCGTGTCCAGCATCGTGAACGCGATCAACCAGAACAGTGCACACAGCTCCATGAGGGGCAGGATACCGAAGAGTTCCTCCAAAGATGATCTGCTGCACAAGGATAATAGTAACGATAGTGCGCTGCAAGAGGCTTTGAATTCTTCGTCTAATTCTGTGAGTAGTTTTACATACTAAACATGATTATAACTGGGGAAAGAAAAATTCTGTTGCAAGTGGGATTCGAACCCGCGTCTTCTGGATAAGTACTCCAGACGCCTAAACAACTAGGCCATTGCAACCCACACTTGCAACTGAATTTTTCCTTCCTCAAAAATAATCTTTACGATGCGCGTCGCATGCGTTATTGCGTTTAAAAAGTAATTAATTAGTTTTAACACTGTTTTATTTTACTTGCAATATTATTATCTAGCTTTTTGAGGTAAAATTTAAAATTGCAGTATGTAAAGTTAATTGTTGGGGTGCAGCAACGAAATTAATGCGAGGACGACTGCATTTTGCCTCTTTATACTTTTGCCTAGCACGAATTGTTGGCACGACTTTTCCTCAAATTAACATCTGATTCCAAGCTTGGTAAAATGCACTAAGTAATTTAAATATCATCCACTACGTGGTGGTGTTTTTGAATAGTATGTACTTTAGGAGGTTTGGACCAGTAAAACTACTTTATAAAAATAAGTCGGGTTTTCCTTCCTGACGCTATAGCTCCAGAACGCACTATTCCACGGTTTTGCATTCGTTAGAAAGGTCTCGGGCTCCGTGAGGTTTATAGCAAAGAAAAAAAACGAAGCCATCTGGTGGCGAAACGGAGTTCGCCGGGTTTGCTAGTAGGTCATAACATCATCATCTGCCTAGCTTTTTCCCAACTATATTGAGGTCGGCTTCCAGTCGAACCAGGTGCAGCTGCATATCAATATTTTACATGGAGCGACTGCCTATCGGTCCTCCACAACCCAGTTACTGGGTAAAACGAATTAAGGTCATTATAACGAAACATAAATCGTATATAAAAAATTCCATACAAAATATTTACCTCCATTTTCACTTCCAGATCCTAGGTCTCCGTAACCGGCTGATACTTCGTCTGGACGTGCCGGTTCACGACTCAGAGAAGGCCGGCCTGGGCATCAGTGTGAAGGGCAAGGTCACCGTGGGACCTGACCCGCAGGACCTCGGCATCTTCATCAAGTCTGTGCTCAATGGAGGAGCTGCGTCTAGAGATGGAAGGTGAGATTTAAAAGACTTATCCACATGACATCTTAAAGCGAGAGTTGTTCCACTGTGGGAGTGAGACAGATATATACAAGTCGTCTAGCGCCATCTCTTTCCCTCGCTTTAAAACGTCATGGTAGGCCACCTGCTAGGAAAAAAGGACAATCATACTTAGAATGAGAGTGAAGAGAGAAGAAATAAGTTGGTTTAGTATTATACATTCGTTTTGGCGTCTATTTTTTTTTTTTATGTGAGATGGGTTTGCTCTTGACCTTAGTCACAGAATAAATAATAGTACAAGGTCGACGATGGAGCGAGCTTACCCAAAAGAAGCCTGTTCACTCTAACTTTGAAGAGATTAGGGTTGTATGCTAGAATCAACGTCAGATTTCATACATACGACGTGAAATCCGCATCATCTTCCAACCGCGCGGACTTCTGGACTTCTGGTGCCGTCTGAAAATTGCTTGAAAGTCTTTAAATCGTTTAACTGCTAGGCACAGCCCGTTTTAGTTCGATTTTCACTGACCTTTCTAGAATATGACAAAAGTTATCTTCCAGCCCTGTGACTAATTTATGAGTCAACGGGAATAACAGGTTGCATACTGGTAACTAAGAGCTCTGCTGACTTAAAACTGTGTTAAAATTAATTCCAAAATTAATCTTGTGTGTTTCTTCACCTCTAGGTTACACACAAACGACCAGCTCTTGAGTGTAAATAGCGTGTCCCTAGTGGGACAAAGCAACGCGGAGGCTATGGAGACGTTACGTCGTGCGCTGCTGCACGCACGACCACAGCGGTCAGGCAGCATCTCACTCACCATCGCTAGACGGACTGGTATGTATCATATTTTTTCGGTACCCAATAACGGCCCATCCACTAACGTTCATTCCTTCTGACGTTGTGGAAACTACAGAAAAGCGACGATATAAAATAAAGCCGTTGAAGCCATTAATTATACCACAATTCTATGTTCTTTCCCCTGACTTTATCACAACACGCCTTGAAAGAATGCCTTCTAAGAATGTATTTTCCTGCCAACAGATAGTATGGATAGCTTAGCAAGGTGGAAAGACGACACACCTCCAAACGGCAACGACACAACCAACTCAAACGAAAACTCACAGAACTACAACACAGTGATATACAATGCGAGCAGTGACAAAGAAAACAAACCAGTAGACAATTACAACCAAAAATATGATGCTAACCAAAACGAAGGCTTTGACAGCCATGACGGAAGAAGCAGCAAGAAACACGCCTCAATAGTCACTATCAATAATAATAATAGCTGGGTCTCCAACCAATCAGATGACAGCAAAGGGTACTTAGAAAGAGACAAAGATGCACCTCCCCATGATAACAAAAGAGACAGCTTTGAATGGAGTAAGCTAGATGGATGGAATCCGGTCATAGACCGACTAACTGGATTAAGAAATGAAAGCTACTACATGGCAACACAGATCGATGCTCCAGTCATGAACGGTCACCACTATAGGCAAAATTTAGGTCACGTTCACATGCCAAGGTCGCCGCCTGCACATCATAATGTTATTATTGAAGAGGATTATGGTACTACGAGGTAAGTTTCTAAGGCGTATTTCTCTTTGTAAAATCGCAATGAATGTCCATTTATGCGATTAAGTAAGACTGCCATAAAGACACTAACAATTTTCAGTAGAACTACCATAACGATCGTTATCCAGCGATGTCCGCAGTATATTGAACTAAACGTTAGCCCACTCTTTCTTTAAAATTACGTTTAGTAAATTTAGATCTTCCTAGATTTTCGGTCTTGTTTGAGGGGTTCTTTAAACTTTGTTTAATATGCTATTTTCTTGTTACCTAGGGGTAGCGGCAGTGGTTGCGGCGGCGAGTCAGGCAGTGAGAGCGGCGCTGGGTTCAGTCGGGACGCTGTGGGACGACGGTCCATGTCCGAGAAGCGACACGCCGCACTAGACGCCAAGAGTACAGGCACTTATAAGAAAATCAAAGAGATAAAGGCTGTTAATTGTAAGTATTATGTCAAATTGTGGAAGATTTTTGATCTTGGTAAAGCTTTTTACTTCCTCACTGTGGTTGTTTTTATCTAAATATTGGGTTTTGTTTCGAGAATAGATTAAGGGTACCCTTTTACGTTTTGAAATACGTGATTATTTTCATAAGAATGCTAAAATGCGATATCATCATGGCTTTCTACTCAATAATCACGGCGGAGTTCGTCAAGGTTGAATACTAGGACCCACTCTACTCAATAATCCGATAAATGACTTTTGAGAATTATTTTTGTTCTTAGTGCTAAGAAATCTATTTCATTGCAGCGATGTTAGTAGGACCATCATTAGGTATGAGAAAATCATCAAGTCTGGAGTCATTGCAGACTGCTATACAAGAGACACAAAGGAATCCGCGAAACGAACCGATCTATGCACGAGCGCACCCACGTGAGTACTCTTTATAAAATTTAAATCATAATTAAATTGTTTATATTTTAGTTTCTCTTGTTTATTTTTGAAAATTAAATTGTTATTTTTATGTTTGTGGGAATTGATATTTATTGTGTAGTAAGTAAAAAGAAGAAGAAGCTATTTTTTGTTTGTAAATTCTTTAGAATTACAGAATACAGGTTTTTGTTTTTGCAGCTTTGAGCTTTGTTCTTTTAACCTGTTCGGGCCCACGTGTTGAAATACAGCCCCCTTTTATACTTAAACAAGCAGTATTTTATATCTTGTATTCAAATTCAGTTATTTATTAAGTTTACATCTCTCAGGAATACCATTACATAATTATCCACTGTTTCTGAAGCTGATATCTTCTTAAAACTTAGTACTGGTGACCTACCATGAACTCCTAACGCGATCCAATTTAGGCTGTAGGAAAGAGATGGCGCTAGACGACTTGTATAGCTCTGTCTCTTTCCCACAGCCTAAACTGGATCGCGTTAAGAGCTCGTGGTAAGGCTCCAGGATGGTGAATTGTGTCAATTATTGCAGCATTAAAACACTGGTTGACAGACGACAACAATGGCCCCGACATGATCCGAGGCTCGCCTCAACAGTCATCTCTTTCGCACAAGAAGCCTTCCTTACTCAAGTCATTATCGACTATGTTTAGGTAAGTTCTTTTTATTATACTCTTGCTTACCCTTCATCTACAACACCTGACCAGGGGGGGTATTACAACGTCTTAAAACCAGGTTTGTTGAGTGAGTGAAAGAGATGGCGCTAGACGACTTGTATATCTCTGTCACTTTCACTCGCCGGAACAAGCCTTTGTAAGTTTTAAGACGTTGTAATACGGCCGCAGGTGGCCTACCATGACGTCTAGGCTGAAGCCAGACGAACGTAATTTTTTGAATTTGAGTCGCGTAAGGAAAAAAAATCCAGTTCAGGCAGAAACGGGTTGTATCTCAAATAAACAATAGCATAGTGTAATAAAATAATAACCGGGTATGATCGGGATCCTCACTGGCAAGCAAAAATAAATAATAAGTCGTCCATAGAAAAAGTACTTCGTAGTACCTAGTAATTTGTTTTTTTTTTTACTTGGTAACTTATTCCAACAAACACATTTAGCATTTTCCATAACTTTGCTGATGAGTAAACTATTACCTATCTTGTACTCTGTTGCTGGTCACAACTTTTTTTTTTCTTTTAACGTGGTAAATAATATCATCCAATGAGTCCTCCCACCCAGGGCAGGACGGGAGGGACTGTCAGACTTGTACTGTCCTGTGTCCTTTAATAGCCCTTTGCGTTCCGAGGCCACGGTTACCTAATAAGACAGTCCCGCGACTCCGGTGCTGGTCACAACTAAGATGAAAACTAAGTATTGCACTAACCATTAGAAATTGCCATGAGATACTTATACATATAATATTTCGGTAATAATAATGCTGCCAATACAATATTGTCGTGGTCGCGGGACTTATCTCATTACAGTGACCCCGGAACATAAAGGGCTATTGAAGGACACCGTGGATTTTAGTCAGTACAAGTCTGACAGTCCCTCCCGCCCTGACCGGGGTGGGAGGACTCATTTGATGATTGTACCACGTAAAAAAAATACAATATCGTCGTAGCTATGAAGTTATGAGGGGTAGAAACAACAACAGGCTGCCCATTTCAATTCCAGAGGTACCTACAGTCAGATTTTTGAACATTACAATCGTTTGTTTTTGTTTCAAATAGCTCATTGTTGTTAAATGCTAAATTGTTAACTAATGCATTATAATTAAGTAAGTAAATAATTCGTTTTGCAATATCTCCCACGTTTTTAGGGTTCCGTAGTCAACAAGGAACCCTTATAGTTTCGCCATGTCCGTCCGTCCGTCCGTCCGTCTGTCCGCAGTTTAGCTCAGAGACGCACAGTACTAGAGAGCTGTAATTTGGTGTAAATATACGGATTTGTTGTGCCGAAAAAGTGGTAAAATAAAATCTCGTAAAATATTTTTTTTTAGGGTACCTCCTGTACACGTAAAGAGGGGATGTTTTTTTTTTCTCGCGTACCCCTTAGTGTGGGGTATCATTAAATAGGTCTTTAAAAAATATTGATAGTTTCCATTAACAATTTTTTGATAAAAAAATTCGTTTGTGAAATATTAAGCTTTAAAGTGCTAAATTTTGCTCGACTCGAGTGTCCCCCCCCTCTACCAGCTAAACGGTTATGTTTGGGGGTGTGAAAAAATTCACAATAGTAGTATAAATAACGAAGTTTAAAAGAAAATTATCATGACTAAGTAGGCTTTACAACTTTACGAGTAATAGTCGACCAACTTATAAAATGTACTTGGATAACATTTTCCTAAACAAAATGTATCGGAGAACAAGCTCTTCAACTGCAAATGTAAGTTTGTCAACTTTATTTTTACAGCTGTAATAGGTATGTTTTTACGGTATGTTTTTTGGGGATAGGTAGGTTTTTATCGTCAACTATTTTAACTTGCTTCAAAAAAGGGGGAGGTTCTAAATTCGTCGTAATCTTTTTTTTATGTATTTTCCCCGATTTCTCAAAGACTCCTGGACCGATTTTGAAAATTCTTCTCTTTAAAATTAAATTCAGCGAATCAGTTTAGTTAATTCGCATAAGTATTTTGATGGGCAACTACGGAACCCTACACTGTGCGTGGCCCGACACGCACTTGGCCGGTTTTTTTGTTTAGCTAAAATTAATTAAATATGCACAGTTAAATAATTAAGTACAGCGTTTTAACTGCGTAAGATAATCAAAGGCGGTACTCGTTAAATTACAAAGTTGAAACATGATCATAAAAGAGGTGTCATGTTAACATGAACATTGGTGTTATAAAAATTGATGGTGAATGGGCCTAATAAATTAAAACAAAATAAATCCGGATTGAATAAAGGTGCTACTTACGAATCTTTTTTACGTCCAAGCACAAAGAAGTGTTGATGAAGAATATCCGTTTTAGAACGATAGCCAGTTGGCATTATACATATTTGTTTGGGGGAGAACTCTCACAGCATGGAAACCTGGCTTCTTAATTATGTAGTATTAAGTTTTTTTTTTTGCCACAATTAGTGTTTGTGGCCAAAACATATTTTTCAATCATACAGCCTCTTGAAACTTTTCATTATCAGCCTCAATAGGCTGATAATGAAAAGTTATTGCCGTTCACTGCTGAACGTAAGCCTCCCCCAAAGAGCGCCAACCATCCCAGTCCTGGGCAGCCCGCATCCATCCACTGCCAGCCACCTTCCTTAAATCATCGACCCATCTTGTAGCAGGGCGTCCCACACTACGTTTGCCCATTCGCGGTCTCCACTCTAGCACATGTTTGCTCCATCTGCCGTCTATCCGTCTACAGACGTGACCGGCCCACTTTTGCAAAGTCCTGATGTTCTTATGTTAATTTGAATAATTTTTAATTGATACGGAAAGCATAGCAATGCAGCAGAGCAATTATAGGGCATGTATTTAAATGTTTGATATTGTCAATAAAGTATGCTCAATTGCTCGACAATTTTGAAGCACAATTTTCTGGTTGTGTGATTCTACTGGCATTTGAAATGCAAAGGGTTGTTTGCCCCACCCCCAAACCTCCGCCTCACTTTACTTGGGCTCAATTCGGTCAATACAACGACGATATAATACTAGACTCCGCATGCACGTTCTAAGGAACAAAAATTATTCTGTCAACTCGCTGAGGTACTACGTAAGCGAGGGGGACGGGGTACTGCGTTGTGATTGGCTAACTCAAGGTCTGTTCTGTCTCAACGCATGTTTACGGCTCACAGGATTGGTCGAAATGAGACGAATATAAGACTTTTTTGCCTAATGTGTTGACAGACATCGGTCGCCTGTTATTAGGAGTCTAGTATTATATCGTCGTTGGGTCAATACGAGGGAAATCCCAAAAGACCACTTTATTTCATGCTGGGGTACTGATGGTTTATTGCTTTTCAAATATTTTTCAACACTAAACGCCAGAATTTTCTCTAGATACCTCAAAATTGTTCTAAACAGGATAGGCAAGCCTCACAAGAAGCCCGAAACAGAAGTTTACGGTAGATCTCAGCCGGGACGAGCATCGGAGAAGTCATTGTCAAGAGAAGCGTTAGAGCGGCACAACAGGATAGATGAGAGGGAGAAGGAAGAGGAACCTAATCCATCGCAATCGAAGTCACAGCAAAGGTATGAATTATAGACGATTTTCCATCGATACATACATATTCTAGTAGAAAGTGTGACATTTAACAAAAAAGAACGGATGATTCAACTTCGCCGAGTAGGGCTGCGATGGCTTCGTTAATTGAGCGTCTATACTTATCCAGAAGGACGCAGTGTACACGAGTTTTTAGTATTTGAGACGTAAAGTAAACTGGAACTTTGTCAATTTCAAATTGTCAATTTTCAAGGAAAAAATTAGTTCCTTCTTCGCACACCCCAGAGGCGCTGTTCCATTTTTTCTTACAAGAAACGCTGTAAATACTGGAAAGACGCTGTAAAGTAAGAGTGAAAACTCGTGCTGAGGGTACTGATTCGAGCGATTATTTCTAAGAACTAAAAATTAAAATCAACCTTGCTGCTAAGAAATAATGATGCAATTCGTTTGACTTGGACGTCGTCGTGGCGATCGTGTTTTCTTTTTCATCTAGTCGTAGATAACAAACGTGTTTTATGTCGTATGTCGTCCAGTCACATAGACTATCGATAGTCTATGTGACTGACTTCAAACAATTCCATAAATTACAAACAAAAACGCCTCGCTTCGCGTTCGCCACGCCTGTTTGACAATAGCTTAAGGCTCATTTTAATTACGTAAACAAAAAATATATTATTATAAGTTATATGTCTCCTCAGATCTGAGGTATCACACACGCGGCAAAGTAGCGGCGGTAGCGGAGGCGATCGTACTCACAAGTCAGAGCGTCGCGCGCCGCCGTACCGGGCGCCGCCACATCAACAACACCCGGTAATTATAACATTAGATTCTTTAGTATTTTTTTTTTATTGGGACAAACCCACCACACTATTCCCAAACAACTGCAACTCCTGAAAGCCAGAATCAACAGTGGCAACCACCAGAAAAGCGCCGAGACAATGAAGCTCGACGTGTCCCGAAGAATGAATTTACCTGTCTTGGATCCTGCAACGAAATTAATCGGAAAAGAATAGTGGAGGAGTAGGAAAAAAATTGTTTCCACTTCCCTCCATGCAAGCAGGAGACAGAACAAAACAAGGCCAACAGGCACAAAGGGACATTACAACTGTGAGAAGCCCAGTTGCCTTGCACCACGAGTAAAAATGACTACTAATATTAATGGGTCCTAAATTGTGAGCTGCTACATATATTAATTGATTCCATTAATAGGTATGGCAAAAACGCTTGAACGCACGGAAGTTTGTTCGAGTTTCCACAAGGTCCGTATAATAAATGACTCCAGATGAATTAGTTTGTACAGTATCTAACATAATATTGCGTTCGTTCTGCCAAAGAATACACTCCAGATTCTTTAGTATAATAGACGAGAAATCAGGGTAAGCTACACTTGTTGAGGTCAGTTTATGGATGGGTAATAATATCGCACCACCAATCCCCTGTCGCCTGGGGCAACGTAAAAATGTGGACTACTTATACACTTACTGGACTGTGAAGGACCTTCATGAATGCCTTCATTCATTTAGTCATGTGGAACAAGGTGTAGAACAGTGTGTGGACTTTCTGCGCTACAATATTACCTAAATTTTAAATGTATATTATGTTCTATAGCTCAAAGATAACTTTAGTTCTTCCATCGCTCCATAGATTTCGCTAGTTGCCTAGTTGTTGTTCGCAATAGGCCATGTCAAATTCTAGACACAACTGCATCATTAATTTTAAAGCCTCACCAATTTTTTGTGTAAATCTACGTTTCAAGTTTCCGCCATTTTAAATAATGTCGTTTCAGAAAAAAAATGCTTATGTTCTTTATTACTGTGTTATGAGCTCTTAACTAGATAGTTGTATACTTACAGTACGTCAACAGGTATTTTTAATAAGTGGGTATTCCCTACCGCGCATGATTGTATAGCTGAAGGCCAACACAAGTTGTTTGAACCTATAATAATAAAAATATGGCGGAAGAAATTCATTGAATAAGATCATTGGAATTGTGTATTGTTTCCACTGCATTCTTTATTAATTTTATTTATAAATATAAAATACATCTATAAATATTTTCACGAAAGACATTAAAAATATAAAGAATTGCAGTCCACCAGCATTGGGAACAGGGTCCGGGCTAGCGATGGTCAGGGCTCTCGAGAAAGTAATCTCCTAACAATACGCGCCGTGTCCACACGTCAACAACCTCGCAAGCCAAGTCAAGATACTTGAATCCACAAAGGGTAAAACTACTTCGCTGTCCGTCTGGTCGATTTTTACTCGATATTGATAACGGTATCAGGTACACACATCAAGCTATGCAAAACTAGTATCAGCTGACCGTTCAATGTGCAGAAAGATCATAACCCACCAAAAACATTGAATGTAAAAAATGCCAAGTCTCTCGATGCAGTCTTTCCATCGTAAAAAGTTTTGAGATCTCACAGAAGCCAAGTCCTATTCAAATTATTTTGTAGTTATAAATCAACATTTAGTAATTATATCAATAGTTTTCTTTATATTATAACTATAGTGACTTGGCAATGAGCACAAGTAAAAACAAATAAAACGGCATATTTGGAGGAGTTGAAAGTTACACACACGGCATGCGTAAACATTCTCTTTTACTCTATATATTCTCTTAACATTCATCATTTACTTTCATAAAGCGATGGCCCGTAAGGTATTCTTAATTATTGTATTGGAACATGTAGTCGGTAGTGACCATCATGATTCACACATAACAAATAATCTGATCACAGGTCTCGTCAGTAACATTTGCACATAATTCCAGGCAGCAAGTTAATTTGTGCTCATTGCCAAGTCACTATAGTTTTAATATAAAGAAAACTATTGATATAATTACTAAATGTTGATTTATAACTACAAAATAATTTGAATAGGACTTGGCTTCTGTGAGATCTCAAAACTTTTTACGATGGAAAGACTGCATCGAGAGACTTGGCATTTTTTACATTCAATGTTTTTGGTGGGATCTCATTTATTTTTTGTAAGTGTATTTCTTTCTTTTTTTTAGGTGTCCTCATAATTTCTTGGACTTCAGCTACTTTTTTGCTTAGGACCCATTCTCTATCTAACAAACTAAATAGAACTAAACTAACTAACAAATAACTAAATAAATATATATCTGCTAACTTACAAACTAAAAATATAACTAAACTAAATAACACGTAAACAACTAGATATGTAACTATGTCTATGTTATATTAATAAACTATTTTCCTAAATAACTGTTTCAGTAACAATAATAAATCTACTCCGAATATCGCTACAATATTTTTTTAGTTTCGAAATGGTTGTTCATAGATAGATGGCGCTATCAAATGAAAATTATTGAATTATTTTAAAGTACTACTTAGACTGCGCTCTGTAACGAAACCATAGCGCGATTCAGACAGGTACAACGCCATCTATCGAGCGCGCATACAACATTTATCGCAATACAATGGAGTTTTAGCTTTATTAATTTAATGAATTATGAACTTTATGTATTAATTTATATTAATTATAGTCTATGTATTACATTTATATTATTCCTTTCTATTCTATGTATGTATTCATCCAATTGAATACTAACATAAACAACGAACAAAGTTAACAATGCAGTCAAAATCCATACACAATGTTCTTGCCAAACCGCAAATATAAAATTGTTTTTTAAAGTATATTATTTTTTAATGTTTTTATAATTTTTCCTTTATATGTGGCTAATGACCTATCTTGGTGCAAAATTTGAAGTTTCTAAGTCTGCTAGAAGTACCTTAGATTTTTGATGATCGGTCAGTGAGTGAGTGACAAAATGGTGTAACTTTGATCGACCGTAACTCCTAAACTATTCATTCAATTGGCATGTAATTTCGAACTTAAGCTTGTTCTAATGCCTACTATTATTCACCGAAAACCTAAACTCCTAGCTTTGTCCACGTCGAAGTTATAGGGGGGGGGCGAAACAGCCGCGAATCGCTTCGAGAAAAGATGGTACGGCCGTGCCCTTTTGCTCGAGACTTGGCGGGGCACTGCCGTGCCCCCAGATATATTTATTATTATAAAGCGAGTCCAAGACAAACTGGTTTTGTAAGCTTGATGTGTAGCCGCTAGACGCTTGAAATTAACACAGAATATTTAGTTATAAATTCACTTTAGAAACAAATTTTAGATTAAAATATCTATACTTATAATAAATTTGTAGAAAAGTGGTGCCTGTACAATGGAAATATACAAAAAAAAAGTAGCAGGGGTTGTTATTTTATCGATGCCGAACCCGAAACTGTAATTAAATTTTTTTTTGTCTGTTTGTCTGTTTGTCGGTTTGTCTGTTTGTCTGTTTGTCTGTTTGTCTGTGTGTTTGTGCACGCTAATCTTCGGAACTACTGGACGGATTTGAATGATTTTTTTTTTTGTTGTATAGGTATTAAGTTCGATTAACATATAGGCTATAATTTATCTTGGAAACTTGAACACCTGATGCAGAACTGCAACAGACCTGCTAAACTATAAGAGATACAGAAATGGTGCCATAGCAAAAATTGTTCCACGTGATGAGCATTTTCTGTTGAGAGAATAAAATTGAAGATCCTGGACACCTGATGTGGAACTTCAAGAGCCCAGCTACACTATAACATATACAGGAATGACGTCTTAGCAAGAGTTGTTCAGCCTGATGAGCACCTTCTGTTGATGTATAAAAATTGAAGATCTGGAACACCTGATGTGGAACTTCAAGAGCCCAGCTATACTATAACATATACAGGAATGACGTCTTAGCAAGAGTTGTTCAACCTGATGAGTACCTTCTATGGATGTATAAAAATTGAAGATCTGGAACACCTGATGTGGAACTCCAAGAGCCCGACTACACTATAACATATTATAAGGGAATGACGTCTTCGCAAGAGTTATTCAGCCTAATGAGTACTCTCTGTCATCGTATAAAAATTGAAGATCTGGAACACCTGATGCGGAACTCTAAGAGCCCAGATACACTATAATATATATATATACAAGAATGACGTCTTAGCAAGAGTTGTTTAGTCTGATGGGCATTTCCTGTTGTCTTACAAAAATGAAAGATCTGGAACGTCTGGAATCGTCTCGCGCATCCCGTTTTTTTTCCCGTCCCCAGGCTCCTAGAATTCGACATCAGACGTTTCAGATCTTCGATTTTGACGACCCCGACTGCTGGCATAAGCAACAGGATCCGCGTACGAAGTCGCGGGCAGAAGCTGGTAACAAATATTTAAGATATTTTTTGCCGTTTTTATAGAAAATGGTACAGAACCCTTCGTGCGTGAGACCGACTCGCGCTTGTCTATCTATTTATAGTTATTACGGTACAAAGATGAATGTGTTTTAAGTCCTAAATAGTATAATTGTATAGAAAATGTGTATTTGTTGTGTAGCAGGGAATGGACAGCGCCTGGGGACCTACCGGACACTACGTCAACTATGAAGAAATACAACAGAATTTAAAGTGAGTATAATCCTTACTACTTAATGAGAGCTGTGGTGGCCCAGTGATATCAGCCCCGACTTACGAGTCGTGGGTTCGAACCCAGCCAGGCTGCCTGGCTCACGGTGTTTTCCTTCACCGTTTTGAGAGCTCAAAAAGGAGAGAAAACCGGCATGTTCTAAGAACCAAAGTTCGAAGACATGTGACATCCACCAACCTGCACTGGGCCCGCGTGGTGGATTTTGGCCCACTCCCTCTCACAAGAGAGGAGGCCTGTGTCCCAGCAGTGGGAACATAGGCTGATGATGATGTTGTTGATAATTCTTACCTACTTAATAGAAATGTCAAAGTATTTGTTATTTATCTGTTTGTTCGTTACGCATTCATGATTAAATCGCTGAACCGTTTAAGAAGTTTGGCACAGCAGTTGGTTTTTTTTCAAATTTTTAATGTTGATATATGGTGGTGGTGAGGGACAAGTTTACCCGCGGGCATAAGCTTAGTTATTAGACGATAGCGGTAACGATACGACATTGGCATATCATTCGCTTTCGCTCATTTTCCCTAGAAATGAAAGAAACTACCCATCCCACCGATAACGTGTCGATATCGTTATCGTGTAAGCCCCTTCGTCCACAAGGCGACGCAAGTCTCCGATACCATACTTACGACTTTGGTATCCAGGTGACTATGGCAATACAAATCCATAGAGGTTCGTGTACAGTTACTAGCAATAGTATGTATACACTAAGCAGTATTCAAAAGCGATGTTCTGCCACCAAATCGATTAAACTTTTGCCTTTTCATTACACTTCTATTTTGGAAGTCATACTATTACGAAAATAGGGCTTATTTCAAAGTGGAAACCAGTATTTCACGAGTAAATTGCGTTTGAATTTTGTTAAGTGTTTACATGTTATTGCTCGTGACTGTACAGCTACACTTCAATGGAAGTCAAAGTCGCAAGTCGCCCATTCATTGAATTGTATGTCTAGTATTCATTGATGGGTATTATAATTTAACATACTAACATTCTATACTAATTTCGATCATAGCCCAGTTCATCATTGACGTCAAGTATTTAGATCACTGTACTACACGTGTACACGTGTTTTAAATAACCAGTAATGACCTAATTTATATCGCAAAACTATGCTAAATCTGCACTTGATAGGCAGGTGTCCTTATTACGTCCGATACCGCTCCTCTCCGTGTAATTTTGTGAATATCGTATAGCAGAACCGTGTTTTATAAAAAAATATTACAAATATGCGGTGATATGAAAACCTCTTCAGAATAAAGGAAGAAATGCTAATTAAAATATTCAGCACAGTTCCAATTCTGTTTTAAACTGAGACCTTCATAAAAATCCAGTGCCCCACATACTAAAAAGCCCAAATAAATAGGTATACTCAAGCCGGAAACACATTAATTATTTAACACGCCACGCGACGCAACGTGTCGACACCCGATATGCAGTAGCGCGTGTCGTCGCGTCGGGTGTTCATAGTGTGATTCTGGTCATAGAAAACAATACATTTGATTTGACTCAACACGCATCACGTTTCATCGGGTGGCGTCGGGTGTTAATAATGTGTTTCCGTTTCACGTTGTTAAGCTTGTAGAATAACAGTAATGTTATTTAATTATATTATGTGTGTAGTTGTGTACAATAAAGAATAATAATAATAGTAAAACAACCATCTAAAGCATTTTTTTTTCAAGAGATCTTCAAATGAGTCTTCTCACCCTGGGTAGAGTGATAGGAACTCTCACTTTTACTGACTAAAAAGACCCTGTTCCTACACCAGGGCCGCAGTATGAAGCTAAAGTCCCCTGGACTTGTCTTTCATTCAAGGGTTAGATAGTTTGCAAAACTCTTTTATTCTTATAACTTTTTTATTAGGTACTACATATAGGTATTTTTCCAAATCCCAAAAGACCAAAAAATAATTTCATAAACTAAACCGCTGATAATATTGCAGTGCGCGTCGCGAGAAGTTGAGCGAGGTGCAAATAGGACAGATGAGGAGACAGGTCAGCGCACAGAGAGCCAAGGCCGAGGACGAGAGGTGACTATCATTGACCATACTATTCAGAACTAGAATTTAAAGGTACCTACAAAGTCTAGGCAAGAACTTCCCAGGGCCGTAGCTAGGGTTGACTTTAAGGTACAGCATTGCTGGATAAGGTAGGGCAATAAGAAGATGAAATTGAGAGTAGAATGTAATGTAAGGGACCGAGAGTGAATGAGTGAGAAAAAAAGAGTGTCCTTGGAGTTTTTTGCCCGTTCTTCTCCATAGAGATCTACTTCTTGGAAATTGGAATGGGCATCTACGGTACTTTCACAGTTTTTATGTCTTGTGACTGGGACTGTCGCACCATAACTTTTTAGTGTTTAATTACATTTGAAATAAATGCTTTGATTTTGATTTTGAATGATTGTATTTGTCACAATCATTCAGTCCCGGTCTCTTACACCTCACTAAGATATCGCCGCTAGACAAGTTGTATTTTTTTCGTCATAGACAGATTTATTATTCTTTATTATGCACACCATACAAATAACAGGCAGATAGTTCAATTTACAGTCTTTTAAATAGGGTGACACATACACATGACATTGACATTAAATATTACAAACAGCACAATACTTGTCATTTTAAGGTAGGGCATTGCCCCACGATGCCCACCCTAGCTACGGCCCTGGAATTTCTTCTTTCTTTTTCGATGTTGCCATTCTGGTGTCAGAGTTAATTAAGCCGCTCTTTAGAACCGCACAGGCCTCTGATATGGCTAGACCAGATTAATAAGTTATGATAGACTTTTTCTTAAGATAACAAGAAATTTAATTCTCTTAAATCAACACATAGAAGTAAAAAAAATCAGCGCTAGCCGGTTATTTAAAAAATAGAATAAGGCGTTACTTTGCGAAAATACATAACACTTAAGGTAATACTGTTATGTTAGATCTCTTTAAAATTTCCAAATCTTTTAAGAGAAAAATAGCTAGATTAGAATTCTATTATTCTACCTCTTTGACAGCGTTGGCCTCAGTGGCTTCGGAGGCTTCGGAGCCATTTAAATGTCGTACAATTAAGTATAATCTATCTAATTAGCTTACTTAGGTACTGTTATGACCAAAGTGACGAGATTCTTATCAACTTTTCATTTGAATTGTAGTTGTTGTGATTTTCTTAAGAAACTAAAAAATATTAACATTGCTCATAAAAGAAGATTCATAGAAAACATTATAGAAACAACACGTGTTACTGCTATACTAACGTCTAATTGAAGTTGTATAAAGAAGACAATCAAATGTATGTACAATAATAAAATATTACTGAATGGACACGTTTTATAACAGCTATTAAGTCACACTATTTAAGTACAAAATTAACCTTAACACTGATATGAACAGCATTTCATACTGAACTGCTAATTGGACATAAAACCTGATTCTTGGAAAATTTAAGAGCGTGTACGTCGAATGGCATTTCATACAAAATTTCAAGTTTTTATTCTTCGCAATAACTGAATTGATTTTAAAATGAAACTTCATACGCAGCAGTACACGCACAGGTGTAAAACAATATACTTACGAGATTTTTTCGTATAAAAAAAATGTTTCTTGTTTCTATGCAACGTTAAAAAAAAACGGTCTAATTTAACTGTCCTAGTTGCTGTGCTATATGTAAGAGAGGAGTTTCCTAACAGGCACTAGGTATTTGTCTAAAAGGAGGTTTCAAACACTAGGTCAAAGAACAAAACAAAATGATTTGCATATAAAACAAAAAAAATTACAAACCTTTTTTTTATTATTTAATAGACCTATGATGAGGGTGATGACTGAGACTGAGAGCCTGCTTTTGCGTGCAAAGTTTAATCGAAATCATTTATCATTTCGAAATAAACAGTTGTAAGTTTGTATGAAAAGCCGTTCATTTTACACGCTCATAAACAGGTGTTTTAAAAATAATATGACGCCTTCCATCACAATAAGCAACTCACAATAAAGCTATTGTCAAACAGACAGGCGTGACGAACGCGAAGCGAGGCGTTTTTGTTTGTAATGTATGCAATTGTTTAAAGCCCGTCACATAGACTATCGGATCGCTTTCGCTTTTTCTATGTGACGGGCTTCAATGTGACAATAGCTTAAAATAAATATGAAAAGTCTCCTTCGTTGTACACACAGCTACACATCAACATATACAAGACCAGGGGCCGTATACAATGTCCTAAAAACCAGGCTTGTTCCGGCGAGTGAAAGTGACAGAGCTATACAAGTCGTCTAGCGCCATCTCGTTCACTCACTGGAACAAGCATGGTTTTAAGACGTTGTAATACGGCTCCTGCTCATATTTATTGGCCTCGCTTTACATGATCTTTCCTTACAATAAAAAGTCAGCTTACACTGGTTATGTAAAACTTGATGTGTAGTCGTGTTTATCACTAATTATTGATTTTAGTTATTTATTTATCTTTATTTATTCGGACAACAATGAGCTATAGCGTATTAACAAAACTGCTTAACCTATGTTAGTACTTTATAGTTAAAACGGAACGTGTCTGGTTAATTAGATAAACGTTAATTGCTGACATGGTTGTATGCAATAATTAAAATTGTGATGTTTTCCTCTTCCTTCGGAATTCCCTGGGCGTTGGTAAGATGCTTGTGCTTTGTAAGATCATTTTTATCGCTATAGATAACTTATACACTTCTCATCAAAAAAATCGAAACACTTTCGTTTTTATTGTTTTTGTCCTAATTTTTTACAAAAGAGAATTAATTCCATGAAAAAAAAAACATTACTGTGTAGCTGGCAGTTTGGTCATTACAGTAAGAAGAAAAAAATCAAAATTCGAAATAATTTCATTTGTTTATCCTATAAATGAAATTAATCACTGTTTTGAGACAAATGTGTATTTAGGGTTGGAGTACGTTTCTCGTTTAAAAACTAAAAATTAGCGCTTGTCTTTAAACTTTCTGTTTCTTATTTCATTTACTGTGACTTTGGGACGTCTGAAAAAACTTTTTTTTCTAAAACATATGGATACTTCGCCCGCAGAAGCCGCCCAAGTGGTGGCATTGCTGGATTCTGGACTTAGTCAGCGTGTTGTGGCTGCAAGATTGCATCTAAGCTTATCATCTGTTCATAGAGTCTACAAACGCTATCGGGAGACTGGTTCGTTCACGCGCCGTTCAGGATCTGGCAGGAATCGGGTCACTTCTGAGCGAGATGATCGATTTATTGTAACAACTTCTTTACGAAATCGACGCCTTAACGCTTTTCAACTGCAGCAGCAGCTTCGCGTTGTACGAAGAGTAGCTGTAAGTGACTCTACAATAAGAAGAAGGTTGAAGGAACGCGGATTGGCACCGCATAAGCCAGCGAATGGGCCGAAATTAACTGCAGACCATCGAAGAGCGCGCCTTAACTTTGCACGCGAGCACCTAACTTGGTCATACCTTCAGTGGAGCAAAGTACTGTTTTCTGATGAGTGTAAAATTATGCTGTATGGTAACGACGGAAGGAACAAGGTCTACAGAAGAGATGGAGAACGCTTTGCACAATGCTGCATTGAAGAAAAGGTCAGCTATGGTGGCGGTTCGTGGACGGTTTGGGGAGGAATCAGCGCCGACGGTAAGACAGAACTTGCCTTTGTGTCTGGGCCACGGCTGCCTGCACTAAACTCTCATCGGTACATCGAACAGTGTCTTGAACCTCATGTGATGCCCTATGCACATTTTATTGGCAACGACTTCATATTCATGCACGACAATGCTAGAGCTCACACCGCGGGCGTCGTACGAGATTATCTTACCGAAGTCGGTATCTCCATTATGGTATGGCCAGCAAGAAGCCCGGACATGAATCCCATTGAACATCTATGGGAAGAATTAAAGAGACGAATTCGAGCAAGAGATCCAGCCCCAGAAACACTTAGCCAGCTGCAAAATGCAATCCAAGAGGAATGGGATAATATACCACAACATGTGATCGTGACTCTCATCCGATCGATGAAGAACCGTATGGAAGCAGTAATAAGAGCTCGCGGAGGGAATACAAGTTATTAAATAAACGTTTCTTACATTTTTTTTTCATTTACGCGTGTTGTTTTACCCATTTCCTTCATATTCCATACAGGGTAAAAATTACTCATTATACAAAATACGAAACCTATGAAGACTTAATTTGAATTTAGAACATTAACATTAGGATTTAAAAACCTCATACTACTCACTATTAAATGACATTTTACATTTATTCCTAAATATACACATTTTTCTGATAATCCTTATCAAATCATAAACTGCGAGGTGTTTCGATTTTTTTGATGAGAAGTGTATGTGACACAGCATTTTCTTTTATACATTTTAAGTAAAATGATAAAAAAAAAACCATTTGTGCGAAGCATAATTATTGAAAATGCTTTGTTGCAAATAATCTGAACGAGAGTTTGGGCTTGATTCATGTTAGATTGCTCAATGCTCATGTGTTGCTTAGCAGTCTTCATTATACTTTCCATTTCTTATTATATTTAAATCTTAAATAAAAAAAATCCTTAGATCATTCTCAGTTATGTCATGATAATTTGTCTGGAACTGTGCTCAATATCCAAAAGAAAGTGATATACACGATTTGCAATCAAACAAAAAAAATCAAGCAATAATGTTTATGATTTTGGCGCCACTAGAAGCCAGAGCCCGGCACGTGCCCCGTCAGCCAGACCTAGGGAGATCTAGAGAGATCTGGCACTTATTAACGTCATATTATTACTCTTAAAAAATAATGTTACAACAGTGTAATCTAACACTACAAACAAAAAAATTGTATGCAAAAAGTGATTGCGCAGGTGCAAAAATACCTACCTACACGATCGTCGTACTCGCTCTGGCCAAAAACTTTAAATGTAGGGTTTCACAAGAGTGTTAATTAAAGGTTAATTAAAGCAATGGCGCCGTCAGAAGACCATAGATATGTACAAATATTTGTAGCTTTATTTTGGGAAGACGAAAAACTTTTTTAGCTTTATTTAGGTACAAATACTACATATCAAAAGAAGTATTTCGATACCAACCTAAACCTAAAAATATTTAATATTTCTACCTATTTTCAAGCAAGGAGGATATTAATCTGTGGTTTCTATAAACTGCATTTTTTAAGAGGTCTCGTGGCTATATTAAAATAGCCGCACAGGTCGCCTTCACAATGTCAAACCGTGCTTATTGAGGTCAGACCATGGATTATAGTAAATTGCGTGACTCGAAGCATTGGTCCTGGATGTCATTTGTAGATCCAATCCATCTAACAGATAGTCAATCACCCGAAAGTTTAACAACCAGTCAAACCAGCGGATATTATAACACCCAGTTACTACCTATGCTGTGAAGGTCAGATAGGCAGTCGCCCTGTTAAATACTGATATTCACTGGTTAAAATACAAGCCGATCCGATCCGAAAAGGCTAGCCTGATGATGATCTTTTGTAATAACAAAAATATTCCATCATCTGCCTAGCCTTTTCCCAACTATATTGGGGTCGGTTTCCAGTCGAACCAGGTGCAGCTGAATATCAGTATTTTACATGGAGCGACTGCCTATCGGACCTCCACAACCCAGTAACTGAGTGATACGATACTCTATGGTAAGACTGATTGTCAGACTTTAGAGCTTCTGACTAACAGTACCGACTATCAAAGATCTACAAATGACAGCCGGGACCAAGCGGCTTTACGTGCTTTCCGAGGCACCTCGGCAAGCGCGGCTTAACTCGGAAGATCGGCCTGTGCGTCTGTAATTATTTAGCCACGAGCTCCTAAAAAATCTTCCATCATATTTTAAAATCCACATAACGGCCTGAATATGTAAATTTCTAAGAAATCTGACAAGCGACCCGTGAGCATAAAACTTTGAATTGCACTTGTGAATAGCGTACCTGACTTGCTAAAATAACTGGCTAAAGTTGTTTGCTAAGTAATTTTCCGTTCGGGTCTATCTATATTTAGATTCTGATTAAAAAATTCTGAAATTTTATTGTGACTAAGGTCATTAGCGGCATCTTTTTGTTGAATGTTAAACATTGCACATTTGTGCATTTCAAATCAAATCAAATCAAATCGTTTATTTCAACTAGGCCAATTACAGGCACTTATGAATTGTCAAAAGACATAAAATAAAACAATTACAAAAATAGTTATGGTGCTACAGTCCCAGTCACAAGACATAAAAACTGTGAAAGTACCGTAGGTGCTCATTCCAAAGCGTAGATCTCTATGGAGAAGAATGAGCAAGAAACTCCATGGACACTCTTTTTCAATCGCCAAAATTATTACAAAATTTTTGTTACATCATTCATCATCAGATGGTACATTATGTGAGAACGATGTGGCTACTTAATAGTGTCCATAGTCAAATAAAAAGACAATTCAAAATCAAGTTATTAATAATAATAGACCGTGGCAGCTAAGAGATGACCAGTCCCAACTGACAGCGCCCGTTCACGAACATGACACATATATCAGCACCATTCAGCTCAACCATTTTGAAGGGAACTAAATGATCCGACATACACGCCACCATCAGCGAGACCTTTGAGTGAGCATGACATATTCTCAACCGCCAGAGTCATTCAAGTCAATGAAAGACGAAGGTTTCTAGTCAAAGATAGCTCTGAAGTACATGGTACTCACACAATGCTGGCTATGACTTTATATAATACTAGATAAATACACTCTATACAATGCAAAAGATAGTTTTACATTCTTCATCCGCTCCGACAATATTAATTAAAAATGAAGAAATTAAGATGGGAGAACATTGGCTTAATGTAGGGTTGCCATCTCTAAAATTTAGAAACCAGGACCAGACGCCTGAATACCCCGGATTTTCGAGTCCAGAACCCGGACATTTCAACAGGTTTTTTTTGAACATAGTCGGTGTAATGAAAAACAGTTGAAAATGTCATAATAAATCACCTTTTTTATATTTTTTTAAACCCGGACTACAAATTAACCTCCCCCCCCCCCGGGACGCCCTTTAAATTAGTACAAATCCGGGGAAACCCGATGGCAATCCTAGCTTAATGGGACTTAGTTTTCTTTGCTCTTTCAAAATAGATATTTTACAACATCATTTGCCACATCACAATAAAGCAATAAAGCAAATATCCATTTAAACTAAATTCCTTTGTGCTGAAACGATTACAGAATCCTATAGGGATAAACTGATAATGATGATAATACACTCGAGAGCAATGAATCCGGGTCACTTAAAGAATCCTAAAAATCTCGGAAACTAAAAATGCTAGGTTAATGCAATAAATTGTATTTAATAGACAATGTAATACTCCTTAAATGAAGGTATTAAAACTTCTTAGTTATTGTAAAGTTATATCATAAAAAAATCAAATTTGAAAAAGGGCCACTTTCGAAGTTGGAACTACGAAATTACAGCATTTGGTTTTGCTTTTGTTTGTAATCTGTCATTTATGTGGGTACATAAACCATGTTGATAGTGCTCTATATTCATTATTCAAGCTGAAATTATGTCGCTTACGCCTGAAGAATGCACCAGAATACTTACAATGCTGGAAACCGGCCGGAGTCAGCGCGATACAGCCAGGACTGTCGGTGTGTCGCTGTCAACAGTACAAAGAGTTCTCCGACGTTACGAAGAAACTGGTTCTAACCTACGCAGACCAGGAACGGGCAGAACCAGGTGTACCACAGCACGAGAAGACCGATACTTGGTGAACACCATGCTTCGAAATCGCTTTCTCACAGGAACTGAACTCACCAATCAGTTTCGACGCCTCGGAGGAAGTAACCCAAGTGTATGGATAGTAAGACGTCGGCTTGCTGAATCTAACTTAAAACCCCTTAGACCTGCAAACGGCCCTAAACTGGAGCGTGGGCATCGTATTTCAAGACTAAGATATGCCCAGAGCCACGTAAATTGGAGTATTGAAGATTGGTCAAAAGTTATGTTCTCCGACGAATCAAAATTTATGCTCTACAAGCACGATGGAAGACACAGAGTGTATCGAAGACCAGGGGAAAGATTCAAGCAAGCATGCATCGAAGAAAAAGTAGCCTACGGTGGTGGGTCTGTACTTGTGTGGGCCGGAATTTCTTCTGAAAGTCGCACAGAGCTGGTGATCATAGAAAACGGCTCTTTAACTAGCGTAAGATATATGTGGATGAAATCCTCAATGATCACGTTGGTCCATTTATGGTCAATTTAGGTGAGGATGCTATATTTATGCATGACAATGCCCGACCTCATACAGGTAGGATTGTGAATGACTACCTTCAAGAGATGAACATTACTCGTATGGAGTGGCCAGCGCGCAGCCCGGATATCAACCCGATCGAGCATGCTTGGGACGAGCTAGGCAGATGCGTAAAACAACGAAACCCTCCCCCAATCACGCTTCGTGAGCTCAAAATTGCTCTCACAGAGGAATGGGAGAATATTCCCCAAAATCGTATAAGGAACTTGGTGTATAGCATGCCAAACCGCGTAAACGCAGTAATGGAAGCACGAGGAGGCAATACGAAGTATTAAAATTCAAGAAAATCGTAATAAAGTTCAAAAATTTCATGTTTCCTATTTTTGTTTTAAGGAGAGATCAGCAGTTTTTTTCTTTATGTAATTTTGTGTTAATAAAATGTATGGTGCCTCATATTTTTTTTACTTTCATTTAAGGAGTATTACATTGTCTATTAAATACAATTTATTGCATTAACCTATCATTTTTAGTTTCCGAGATTTTTAACATTCTTTAAGTGACCCGGATTCATTGCTCTCGAGTGTATTATGGATTTATCTTCAAATAATTATACCTAGGTTGTAGAAAACATTGACTTCCTAACGCACATGTTCAGTAGTTCAATCCCAAAAAAATACAAAATTAAAGATAAAACGGGGGTTTCGTAAAAACTGTAATCCTTACACGTTCAAAATATTATTTTCGTTTTAAAACTGTTGAAAAATTTCTATATGGGATCGAAATGCTGTACTGAATACCAACGTGTAACTGTTTGTGTACCTTACAATCTTTATATTCTTACTTACTAACATGCCTCTCGGTTCGTGCGGCTGTGGTCTCAAAATGTTTGGTCCAATAATCCACAATTTGTTCTAACACACGGTAAAAATATGAGTATGTTATAGTGTAGCGTTGTTATGCCTTTGTCAAACTGAAAAGCGTGCCGAAGCGTTTTTGTTTGTAATGTATGGAATTGTTTGAAGCCTGTCACATAGACTATCGGACCGCTTTCGCTTTTTTATATGACAGTATTCGGATCGCATTCTCTTCGCCCTGTCTGTTTGACAATAGCTTTAAAGTATATATTGTAAGTATAGATTGATTTTACACATTAAGCGCGCTTGCGCATGACGAATGACGAAATGCGATGCAATTCGACCGATTTATGTCGCCGACCAATTGCAAGGTAAAGTCATCTTTACTACTACGACATAAAGGCGCTGCCAATATAAAACCTGAGGTTACCACCGCCAATGTAAGTTAGTCGAATTACAACATTATGTCTTATTAGTAAGGATGATTATGCCTTCTGGTTGGATAGGTGTCAAATCGCGTCATAAACAGGGGCGCTCAGGCTCTTTCGGTAGGTAGTAAGTCCACGGTCTTACTGACTACCCATAGACATCCGCAGGTCAAGAAACCATTGTATATTTTCGACTTCGTTGATGTTTTTTGTACTTAGATAAAGTGTTACAGACGAATTGCAAAGCATCGCGCTATGGGTAAAGAGTAAATCCTGAATCGCATGATTCATATTGATATTGCACAGAATTAAATTAACTTTGAGTGCACGGATCGTGCGATCATTAATCATAATTGAGTTGTGAAGTTGTATCCCACATTTCTTAGAAATCCTTGCTTACTTACATTTCAACATCTGTACAAATTGCGTTGTATTTTTTAAGAGGAAAATAATAACGTAGTATATAGATTAGGTAGTTGCAAAATAAAACGTATGTAATAAATATGTTTTTAGTAGTCATTCCATGTCATTTAGTAGGTGTATGAATAACTGAATCATTTTCATTTAGTACCTATAAATAAAATAATATCGTTAGCATTTTTCAGTAGTCCTTAAATAGCTAGTTATATTTTACTGTGGGTAATTTCAAAACAGTAACGAGCTCTTAGTTACGTAACCTAAGTCGTATTAAAAAAAAAACAATAACCATATTTTTGTCCTGTCACACAAAATGAACGATGGCCTTGTATTTTTTATGAGCAAGATCTTTATTTCTTAGGTATTTCCAAAGAACAATTACTAACCTTACTGTTGAGGTCATAAAAAGTCAAAGAGCTCGCTATTATTTTGGAAATAACCCTTTTTAATTTAACAAACCTATTTGTGTTTTTGTTTAACAATTGTTTTTAACAACAGTCGTCGGGCAGGCGCGGGTGGCTACCACTCACAGCGCTCCTGTAGAGAGAGGGAAGGAGGAGTGCGGCCCCAGTCCAACTACTACGAGTACGAGAGTGCTCCTCCTCGGAGGCCCGGCAAACTCTCCCATTATCACTGAGCAATGGACTGCGAACACTGCGATAACTTTCCTGCGAACTTCGTCCTCTTCGTCTACACCCGAGGTATCAGATCTCATTATAATTGGCGATACTCTTAACGATTATATCGCATCGCTAGACGTTAGTAACGCTATCTGTCGGGTCGATTCCTTGCTGATTTAGTTTCTAGTGCCTTCACTGAGATAGGTCTTGAGTTAATGTAATTGGGTGTTGTTTTTAAAGAAGGAATGTAATGAGTTCAGAATCGTGAAAAAGGCTGTTTTAATTCCTAATTCCGTCTTAGTTTTTTTTTAATTTATCACAAATTGTAAATTACACAGTTCTTATTCACCAAGTGAAGTATTAAATCTACTTAAATAAAATATTATTTACCAAACTTTATTGAATAAAGTATAGGAGCTATGTAATTGTGTGATGTAACTATATATTACCAGTGATACGACATGTTTCATTATTTACTATTGTTTTGTGTCTAACGTGTTATTATCATTAGAAAATAGAAACCTCATTTCAATTAGAACTTAAACGAAAAAAAAAATGTTTTATTTTGCGATATTTAGCCCAAAGGCCTTGGTTCCATATATGGCTTTGACTATTATTTTTTTTAAAAGAAAACTATAAATTGAATTGTAAAATGATTGTGTCGACTACATAATAAATTCTTTCAACTGTCAAAGTTTCCTTTATAAACTTTTGGTACGAAATAAATAATTTGAAAAGACAGTAAATATCAATATTGTATATTAAATCTTCAACATAATATAGTATTCCACTAATTTTCCTAGTCCGTTTTGTAAACACATACATACATAATTCTCTTCATCAATATTTGACAAAGAGAATAATAGTGGACAGCAACTATGAATATTTTTGAATAAAGTTATCTCAAAGTTTTCAAGATATATCTGTCAATAAAAAAAATAAAAAAAAAAGCGCCCCCTACCAGTTCTCAAAATACAAATCGAGACCTATATTAATGCCTAATTCAATATTAAGATATTCACTAAGTGGTACTTAATTCTAGTGAAAATGTGCAGTAAACATTCAATATAACACAATACATAATTAAGTTTTCTTATACTTATTTGAAATTGTAGAAGTCTTATGACATTTTAATGAAAATCACCAGATGTCCTTCTTAAATAACGCGTTATTTATAACGTTAAGAATCTGTTTAACAAAGATGCTATTGTTTAATTTTATTTCCGACTATGTTAACGGCATTACATTTAGTCATTTCCTCGAATATTCTCATGTTAAAAATATAAAATGAAAACTTCAAAGTAAAATGTCTTCCTCGCGAGCCGAAACTTTTCGTTCAAAAGTTGCTAGTCTTAGGCCCAGATTTATAGAATGAATTTAGTCTTGGCTTAACCTTGGCTCAGTCGTACTTCATTGGAAAATGAACCCTGCCAGCTTAGAATTATTATTCTTATTCGTATGATTAGCCTACTAACAGTCGTTCGTGGGAATATGGAACTCAACTTTGTGCTATTAAGGTTTATTTTCGGATGTAGCGTAACTCGGGTAAACTTGAGCTAAGACTAAGTTAGCTCTATAGATTTGGGTCAGAGCTAAGTGAGACGCTGTTACTTCAAAGTAGTCTTAATCCGCGTTCACTTTAGTTCCGATTGTTCCTGCCAACTTGTCTGCATGTGACGAGGAGAACCCCGAGTTTGTTTTATCTCATTCTCATCTAATCACTCCTGAACTTTGAAATTAAACTTTTCACTAAACCTGGGTGAAATTCACTAAAGAAACTGAGATCTTAGCATGAATTTTACGTACTTGAAGTATTAATGGCGTTTATTGTATGGAAATGAAATAGCGCCTCTAGTGTACGAACGAGAAACAATTTTTTTGTCCATCAAATCAACGTCAATGTTCCCTGTTAGTATAAATTCGTGATAAGGCCTTTGATTGCGATTAGCCCATTTGAACTCCGTTTAAAGTTGTCTCTGCCTTTACCAGGACATTGACAGTTCTTGATCGTAGTTTAAATATCTTGATCGCGTTTAGTTTCATCGGTAGAATTTGCTCATAGTAAGTCCCTAAAATATCTAGTGATATAGAGTTGTCTTTTTGAATGTACGAGGAATGCGTTATGTAATGGCTGTCCTTAGTTCTATGTGAAAATTCTTTATTTATACCTGAGGGCCTAAAAAGGGCCACTTTATCAGAATTGCGATATAATTATTCAATAATTTTATCGCAATTCATATTAAAATATTTCTGCTAAATTAGCTTTTTAGACCCTCTATTCTAATGTAGATGGTGGTGCCATCAATACTTAGTTTTAATTTTATCTGATGTTGTTATAAGTACTTATCTCATGACACTGTCGTAAAATAGCTATCAGACAGCGATTATACCATCATTTATTGTATTTAATAATACAATGTCAAAGGGAATTAGAGAAACAGCCGCTCGTATGGCAACGGTTCAACAATTGTTCGAGACCCTTTATTTCACATTCTATGAGTCATCGGATCCGGTAAACAACGTAACCGGATCCTGATCCGCTTAAATCACTCATTCAAATTCGCCTGAGACGCTGCGAATTGTGTAATTAACGGATCCAATAACAATTACAAACTCTTTCTGTAGGAGCAGGCTGGGTGTTATGTAATTAAAATTGGAGAGACTATTACAAAAATACGGAATTCCCTAGTAAAATGTTCCCTTAGTGAGCCGGAATTCGTGTCTCGTACGTAAAGCTACGTCGTATTTACGTAAGAGCTTCTCCCGCGTAGGTACTACGTTAACTACGTACGTACATAATGTACATTCCTACTTACCTTTTAGTAAGTTTATGAAAGAAGCTTTAAAGTGTAGATTAGATTTATAATTAAGTTTATTGAAATAAATCTGATAACTGATACGTGTGACTGAATAATTTATATCACTTTCAAGAATTAAAACTTTGTAATTGTATAAAATAAGACTACGTATTCATCGTTTTCAATGCAACAATTAAAATGTATTTGGACTGTATTAACACTATTTTTTATTTTTCCATGTTTTTTTTGTGATATCTTATCGGTATTTAGTGCTAGCCCAGCTATGGGTCTACGTAGTGATATGAATATGATCGCTAGTTTCATAATTACATATTTCTAATGTATATATAATTTCTAGGTGTTCTACGAGATTAATTTTGTATAGGCAGAGAGAAGTAGTTTTTATATTTCATCAATCATGACTTATTTTTTAGGTAAAACGAACAAGTTGTTTTTTTAGATATAAATCACATAGCAAATGAACATTTGCACCGAAGTGCCCATACTTGTACATAAATAGACGTTTATATTACAACGTCAATGGTAACTTATTCTTCGATTTATTTGGATCGTCGTTAAATAGAAGAGTATGTTATAATGAATTGCATAAATACAATTGGACATTCAATGTATGTAAAATAAATCAAAAGTGGTATTTGACTGATTGTTTTTATTTTTCTTTGACACACCTACATTTTCATTATTTCACCTCAGCTCAACAGTATCAACTAATAACTTCGAGTGAAAGAGCTCTCTAACTTACCTTGCAATTCCTATAACGTATAAGGAAATATCTTCGTCTCAGTTTTTCATCAAAGCCACGTGCCACTTATGTAAGTATAATTCTAGGATTCAGAACTATCATCGTAAGTACCCACATAAAGAGATAACAAATAATAACTTAAAATATCTTTGGGTTTTTCAGAAATGGGACGACCTAATATATGACCTTTGTTCATACGATTTCTGCAATGTGCAATCGGCAACACGAATTTACTTTTTCATATGGATTATTATTGCTGTTGACTAGCTCTGCAACTATTTTTTAAGTCTTCAATATTATGCTCTAAAATACATTTAACTAATTGCCATGACCTAATTATGTATCTATTGCGTATCTGTGTACGAACTTCTATGGATTTGTATTGAGATAGTCGCCTGAATGTCAAAGTCGTAAGGTATCGGAGATTTGCGTCGCGTATACATATTTGACCTGCAAGCAATCATAATCGAAACTTATCAATATCAATCCTCTCATAGTATCTTTTTTATGAATAAATTATTTAGCCTTATGCAAAATTAAATTATAACATTACTTATTACCATTTAATTAAAATTATTGTCTTATATATAAAATTTCCGTGTCACAATGTTAGTTACCGTACTCCTCCGAAACGGCTCTACCGATTTTTACCAAATTTTATATGCGTATTCAGTAGGTCTGAGAATCGGCTACTATCTATTTTTTTTAAATTTATATGGGTAAACAACGTTCGCGGGGTCAGCTAGTATTATTATATTTTTAATTTGATAAACTTCAGAGTTTCAAATCTTAAGTTAGATGAAAAAACAAATTTTACCGTAAAACGGGGTGAATAGAGAACGCAGGGGTGAATAGAGACCAACCTATAGATGGGTTTTAACCTTGAAGACATGTAAGTTATAGGATATTTTACGAACATGCAACTTATTTATTACCTAAAAATGAACAGACCTTGTCGACAGATCATTCACCATAATAATAAGATTAAAAAAAACCCTTTCAAAGTTTGGTGCCGAAAGGGGTGAATACCCCTGCGTTCTCTAATCACCCCGTTTTACTGTACAGCATTACTCCTTGCATTCTACGTGAAAAATGGCTGTCTACAATTTGTTTCCACACGCATTTGTCGTGTCATATAATCTTAGATCATTAGGTCCGTGGGTCTGCCGTGATGGCATGCGAAGTTTATCTCGTTAGAAAGGGCAAGGTCGGGCTTCGCGTGTCCGATACACTTTATGGTGAATTGTTTGTATGCTCGCCCTTTGTCGTGGCCTTCCGACAGTGCCACCCCGTGCGCCATCGACCTCGCTGGATGACTGAGCTAATAAAATGTTTATACTTATTTACGTTTGGAGCAGTGGTGGCCCAGTGGTATCGGCCTCGACTTATGAGTTGTGGTCGTAGGTTCTAACCCAGCCAGAAGCCGCATTACTTTGTGTTTTTATTTCAACACACTGCTCTCAAAACGGTGAAGAAAAACATCGTGAGAAAACCGGCATCGTGCTAGAACCAAAAATTCAAAGACACGCTGTCACCCAACCACTGTTGACTACCAACCCGCATTGGGCACGCGTGGTGGATTATGGCCCACTCCCTCTCACAGAGAGAAGGCCTTTGTCCCAGCACTGGGAACCTATAGGCTGATGATGATTTACTTTTGTAGGGATTGGTGGCCCATCGGTACAGTCCACGACTTACGAGTCAAACTGAATTGCAAGGTTAGTAAATGGGCTCGGGGTTGTGGGGCTGCTTCATCAAGTAACCGTAACCTTGAAATGTAAAGGAGTATTGAAGGATTACCGCTTTAGAGTAACTACACACATCAAAAGTGTCTAGGGATCAACATATATTTTTGCAATAACTTTTCTCCTGATTGATATTAATTAAAATGTTCTTTAAGGATTCATCAAATAAAGTGTTATCGTTTGTCACAGTAACGATAAACCAAGTCACCTTTGCATTCATAAAGAAATTTGCCATTTTCCTAATAAAGGGATTTTTGACATTTGAACCACTAACATTAAAGTTCGAAAAAAAGACTGAAATAACAGTTTTCTTTAAAATTTTATTGGGTAACTTATACAATTAATAATCCGTGTTTCTACCGCGAACACTAACAACACAAGAACATCGGTTTGGCATACTCAAAATGAGTTCATCCAAATCACGCTGTGGAATGGCCGCCCATGTTCGTTGCAACAACAAAAAAAGGTCTTCTTGCGACTGGATACCCTCCATATTCGGCAGAGCTCTTCTCTGTAGCATATCCCATGCATGCTCAATCGGGTTCAAGTCTGGCGACTGAGCAGGCCAGGGCAGGACATTGATGTTAGCTGCGGCGAGAGTCTGTCTTACAACTCTTGCGGTGTGCGGTCGTGCATTATCATGCATTAACTGAAATAAGGGACCGATTTGCACTTGTAGAGGAACGATGACGTCTGATACAATCGTCTCAGCATAAATTTGAGCGTTGAGGTTGCCTCTGATCCAAATCAACTCAGTTCTTCCGCCGATCCAAATACCCGCCCATACCATGATGGTTCCACCACTATAAGGATGGACTTCCTGGCAGGATTTTAATCGCTGTTGGCGTCCAGGGGTTCTCCAGTGTCGTATACGTCTTGTATCCGGTCTCATACCAAAACGAGACTCATCAGAAAAGCACACGAAACGCCATTGTTCTTCTGCCCAATTTCTGTGTTCAAGAGCCCATTGATATCGAATCCTACGATTGTGCATTGCTATAGGTGGTACCCGTAGCGGTCTTCGGGAATGAAGGTTCACTTCATGCAAGCGGTTTCTGACTGTTTGGTCGCTAATTAAGTTCCCTGAAGAGTGATGAAGCCTCACGGCTAACATCATGGCGGTTATTGTTGGAGCTCTTCGAGTTAAGATTTGAATGTATCGGTCTTGTCTCCGTGTGGGTGTATTCCCGTTCGTCCACTTGACTTCGTCCCACTAGTGGGACGAACGGGAATTTACAAAAATAATATTTAATTTGTTCCCGATCGTCCCACTCCTAATTCAAGAGGGGACGAACGGGAATATGTTTTTCGATTAGTGCCATTCGTCCCACTAAAAAGATTTGTGCAGAAATATGTTTATTCATTGTTTCGTAGTTTTCTTGTCCTTTACTCCACTTCGTTCTCGACAAGCGCTATATTATTCTTTTCCTTATATTTCATATTCCACAGACTAACAGAATTTCATCACTAGAACAAAACATGGAATACTATTATTTATCTTTATGCAAAATATAGCTGTTGATTTATTTTACTATTATGAAAAAACCATTAATAGCACATACTAAGTATCAATCACATTTTTTTTTTTACTTTTAAACAACCGCTTTTGAATAGGAAACCTTATTTAGTTTTAAGGAGAATTTTATTCTTAATTAAAAAAATATTGCGAGTTATCGCAAAGTTGATTCTGTGATTTTTACTGTGATTTTTATTCCTTAATAAATGACGGATTTTTATTCCAAATTTGTTTTTTTTTACCAATTAAAACCACCAGTCTTATATTATTTAGTGGGACCAATAGAACTTCAAAAAAAAATTAATAAATTATTCCCGTTCGTCCACTCAAAAAATTTAGTGGGACGATCGGGAAAATATTTAGCGAATTCCCGTTCGTCCCACTAGTGGGACGAAGTCAAGTGGACGAACGGGAATACACGTCCGTGTGGTGCAGCGATACCGTCCTCCATGGCGCTCAGCTACGGTACCAGTGCTTCGGTAACGTGTCCAAAGTCGACTGATAACACTCTGACTTGTATTCAGAGCTAAAGCCACAGTACGTTGCCGGGAACCAGCTTCTATCATTCCCACGGCTCTGAGCATTTCTTCCCTGCTTAAATGACGTCGCCGCTCCATAATAACGTTGGTTTTAATCAGTAGTAGGGAAACAGTAGAACTAATAATGTCTTCAATGCGTTGTATGTTTTTATAGGGAAAATATTGACAGCTGATTTTCATCTTTTACTCGAATTTGATTTACAGTTCCTGATTCAAATTATGAAATGCACCAAAAAGGATCCATATAAATTTATAAAATCATAAATTTATTACAAAGCCACATCTCAATCTCAAGAAATCCGCATAAAAATGCTTGATCCCTAGACACTTTTGATGTGTGTATTTACACGATCACGATTGAGAGTAACTACTTACAAAATGTTAAAACACATATGAATCGCGGTGAAAACGGGTCCGTCTGGATAGACGTATACTCGTAGTGTGTCCTGACAGTGGATATAGTCAGGACACACTACGAGTTAAAAAAACAATGTATTTGACCAAGTGTTCCTTTGTGAGATCAACGGACCCTTATTAGGAATTCAAACCACATTTAAATAACGTTCATCTCATTTATTCAAATTCAGATAACAGAGGTTAGTGGAAGCAGGTTTTCACAAGACATCCAAAAACCACAAGGAATAATAAATATTTTGTTGGTTTTCTCATAATTCCTACATTGCTACAGAACTTATAATTTAAGATCTAAGTTGATCTTAGGAGTACGCATAACAAGGCAGGGTGGCCTAGGATTAATGATATAAGTAAAGCGGTTTAGAACATGTTGCCTAACCGCTAATTACCATTAAACATTTTAATGCATTTGTTTGTTTTCCATTCTGTATAATCAAATGAATATTTAGGACTTGTAATTATTCCAGTCTTACTGGTCCTAAGGTCCTGGGTTCTTGGAAATGGTGGGTCTGGCTTGCAGTGAAACCCCATGACGTCAATAATTAAGGTCGTTCCACACTAGACAGTGCGTTGTTGGCGTGAAAGGAACTATACGGATATACACCGGACTTCCATTAGCTACGATATATTTAGACATGAGGAAGAAAACACTTATTTTGATTCTTTTTGTACCTACCAAACTTGACGTGCGTCAGAGTTACTCATATATTTAATTGTGATTACTTTTGTAGTTACCTACACTTATGTATAAAGTTGAAAATGACGCATTCACATTATTAACTGAAAATTAAAAACAACACAATAACACAATCATATAATATAAAAAAAAAACTTTTTTTGAAAAAGTACCGACTTCAAAAACAAATACAAAAAAGTGTAAAATAACTTTTCTTTAGGAAGTCGGTGGCTTTTGATTTTTATGTCATTGACTATTGCCACCGACTTCCGAAAGAAAAGTTATTTTACACTTTGTTGTACATATTTGTTTTTGAAGTCGGTACTTTTTTCAAAAAAGTTTTTATTTTACCCTTTTTAGTTCAGACATTCAACAAAAATCTTCGTATAATCGGCGATTTTAAAAATTTATATCCAAAGCGAGCAACATAAACGGATCTATGCGGGCAACGTCACAAGACATCCATTATTATTGTATATTAAAACCTTCCCTAGAATGTAATAAACATTTTTCCGAAAACCGCATGAAAATCGGTTCAGACAAACGCGAGATAATCGTGAACAAACATACAATCGACTTTGAAAATCTACGATCCAAGTAGGCAAAAAAATCCCTATATCAAAAACTACTGAACCAATTTTGATGAAACTTGCAGTATTCCACATGTTGAACAATACCTAGTACAACAAAAAAAGAATTACGTAAATCGGACTTGTAGTTCCGGAGATATGCGAACACAAACTTAAAAACATACATACATACATACACACACTTATGAAATTTGGCACATTTGTTCAGACGCTGATATAGACCAACATATGCGAAATTGGGCAGTTCTGGAAATATTACATACATACGGGTCAAATTAATAACCTCCTTTTTTTTGAAGTCGGTAAAAAAGAAGAACAATGGCATTTCCTTTTAAAGTTTTCAGCTGCTGTGAAAATTTTATAGTCTTTTAAATAAATACTATTAATGTGGGTTAGGTAATTAAATTTTTATCTTCTATACTTATAATAAATCTGTAGAGAGGTCGATTCTGTACATGAAATATATTTCCAAAATAACTATCGGGGGGTGATTAGGGATCGATACTGATGCCAAAAATGCAATCAGTAAAATTATTGTCTGTCTGTCTGTCTGTCTGTCTGTCTGTATAACCGTTATAGAAACAAAAACTACTTGACGGATTTTGACGAAACTTGGTACAATTATTTTTCATACTCCTGGGCTGGTTATAGGATACTTTTCATCACGCTACAATCAATAGGAGCAGAGCAGTGAAGGGAAATGTTAGGAAAACGGGAGAAGTTACTCCATGCACGCTAATCTTCGGTACTACTGGACGGATTTGATTGTTTTTTTTTTGTTATGTAGCTATTAAGTCTGGGCAACATATAGGCTATAATTTGTCTTGGAAACTTGAACACCTGATGCAGAACTGCAATAGATCAGCTAAACTATAAGAGATACAAAAATAGCGCCATAGCAAAAATTGTTCCACGTGATGAGCATTTTCTGCTGAGAGAATAAATTTGAAGATATGGAACACCTGATGTGGAACTCCAAGAGCCCAGCTACACTATAACATATACAGTAATGAAGTCTTAGCAAGAGTTGTTCAGCCTGATGAGTACTCCCTGTTGTCGTTTAAAAATTGAAGATCTGGAACACCTGATGTAGAACTCCAACAGCCCAGCTACACTATAACATATAAGTGAATGACGTCTTAGCAAGAGTTGTTTAGTCTGATGGGCATTTCCTGTTGACTCGCTTTTGTAAGAAAACTGGAACGTCTGGAATCGTCATGCGCATCCCGTTGGTTTCCCGTCCCAGGCTCTAAGAATTCGACATCAGACGTTTCAGATCTTCGATTTTGACGACCCCGTTACCACTGGCATAAACAACAGGATCTGCGTACGAAGTCGCTGGCAGAAGCTAGTTATAAATATATTACCTTACCATTTTCTGTTAAATGATATTATTTTATTTAAGAACTTACCTGTATACATACATCAAGTATTCAGTTCGTGCAGTTGCCCTAACAAGTTCATTTTTTGTTCGTAAGGAAAACCGCAAAGGCTGTATATTTATCTATATCTGTATTTCCTTGAGAGATAAAACCTGGGTCGTGCAAACTTTCCTATAATAAGCTTAAACGGAATTACTTGATTATCTTGTGGTTTATAACTTATAATAATAAAACAATTGACGCAAAGACTTTATTAACATATAACTAGCTGCTGTCAGCGACTTCGTACGCGGATCCTGTTACTTATGCCGGCGACAATGGGGTCGTCAAAATCGAAGATCTGAAACGTCTGATGTCGAATTCTTAGAGCCTGGGGACGGGAAAACAACGGCACGCGCAAGACGATTCTAGACGTTCCAGATCTTTCATTTTTGTAAGTCAACAGGAAATGCCCATCAGACTAAACAACTCTTGCTAAGATGTTATTCATATATGTCGGAGCCACCGGTATTGTTCCGTCGGATTCAAACATCACGTGGGCAGAGTTTGGGTCTCGTGCAATGAAAATACACTGGATGCGGTTCACTTAGTTATTTCAATTTTAAATCACAAATTAAATCAAACACAATTTAATTTAATCACTCACTACACTTATACTGGGCACAACGAATCGAGTACAGTTTCGGGATGTCTTCACACTGCTGCGGTCAGGCACTGAATGCGCTCCTCGCAGCCCCGATGAAACATCACGACTCTGTATAAGCGCACGCAGACCACGTGATACTCAAAATGGCGCGCTTACGATTCGTTTGCTGTCCGTACTATTGACCGGATCCGACATTTATATGTTATAGTGTAGCTGGGGTCTCGGAATTCCACATCAGTTGTTCCAGATCTCAATTTTCATACGTCAACAGAGACTGCTCATTAGGCTGAACAACTGTTGCTAAGACGTCATTCCTATATATTTATGTTATAATGTAGCTGGGCTCTTGGAGTTCCACATCGGGTGTTCCAGATCTTCAGTTTTTATACGACAACAGGGAGTGCTCATCAGGCTGAACAACTCTTGCTAAGACGTCATTACTGTATATGTAATAGTGTAGCTGGGCTCTTGGAGTTCCACATCAGGTGTTCCATATCTTCAAATTTATTTTCTCAGCAGAAATTGCTCATCACGCGGAACAATTTTTGCTATGGCGCTATTTTTGTATCTCTTATACACTTCTCATCAAAAAAATCGAAACACTTTCGTTTTTATTGTTTTTGTCCTAATTTTTTACAAAAGAGAATTAATTCCATGAAAAAAAAACATTACTGTGTAGCTGGCAGTTTGGTCATTACAGTAAGAAGAAAAAAATCAAAATTCGAAATAATTTCATTTGTTTATCCTATAAATGAAATTATAATCACTGTTTTGAGACAAATGTGTATTTAGGGTTGGAGTACGTTTCTCGTTTAAAAACTAAAAATTAGCGCTTGTCTTTAAACTTTCTGTTTCTTATTTCATTTACTGTGACTTTGGGACGTCTGAAAAAACTTTTTTTTCTAAAACATATGGATACTTCGCCCGCAGAAGCCGCCCAAGTGGTGGCATTGCTGGATTCTGGACTTAGTCAGCGTGTTGTGGCTGCAAGATTGCATCTAAGCTTATCATCTGTTCATAGAGTCTACAAACGCTATCGGGAGACTGGTTCGTTCACGCGCCGTTCAGGATCTGGCAGGAATCGGGTCACTTCTGAGCGAGATGATCGATTTATTGTAACAACTTCTTTACGAAATCGACGCCTTAACGCTTTTCAACTGCAGCAGCAGCTTCGCGTTGTACGAAGAGTAGCTGTAAGTGACTCTACAATAAGAAGAAGGTTGAAGGAACGCGGATTGGCACCGCATAAGCCAGCGAATGGGCCGAAATTAACTGCAGACCATCGAAGAGCGCGCCTTAACTTTGCACGCGAGCACCTAACTTGGTCATACCTTCAGTGGAGCAAAGTACTGTTTTCTGATGAGTGTAAAATTATGCTGTATGGTAACGACGGAAGGAACAAGGTCTACAGAAGAGATGGAGAACGCTTTGCACAATGCTGCATTGAAGAAAAGGTCAGCTATGGTGGCGGTTCGTGGACGGTTTGGGGAGGAATCAGCGCCGACGGTAAGACAGAACTTGCCTTTGTGTCTGGGCCACGGCTGCCTGCACTAAACTCTCATCGGTACATCGAACAGTGTCTTGAACCTCATGTGATGCCCTATGCACATTTTATTGGCAACGACTTCATATTCATGCACGACAATGCTAGAGCTCACACCGCGGGCGTCGTACGAGATTATCTTACCGAAGTCGGTATCTCCATTATGGTATGGCCAGCAAGAAGCCCGGACATGAATCCCATTGAACATCTATGGGATGAATTAAAGAGACGAATTCGAGCAAGAGATCCAGCCCCAGAAACACTTAGCCAGCTGCAAAATGCAATCCAAGAGGAATGGGATAATATACCACAACATGTGATCGTGACTCTCATCCGATCGATGAAGAACCGTATGGAAGCAGTAATAAGAGCTCGCGGAGGGAATACAAGTTATTAAATAAACGTTTCTTACATTTTTTTTTCATTTACGCGTGTTGTTTTACCCATTTCCTTCATATTCCATACAGGGTAAAAATTACTCATTATACAAAATACGAAACCTATGAAGACTTAATTTGAATTTAGAACATTAACATTAGGATTTAAAAACCTCATACTACTCACTATTAAATGACATTTTACATTTATTCCTAAATATACACATTTTTCTGATAATCCTTATCAAATCATAAACTGCGAGGTGTTTCGATTTTTTTGATGAGAAGTGTAGTTTAGCTGATCTATTGCAGTTCTGCATCAGGTGTTCAAGTTTCCAAGATAAATTATAGCCTATGACACCCACTGTTTATTCCAATTGCCCTTATTATGACATAAAAGTAATTCTTGATACTCTCTGTTAACATCACCACAAAGTATATTTAACAACCGTTAACCGTATTTGAGTTAACTTTGTGTAGTTTTAATGATGGTCAAGTTGAGAGTTTATGCGGAGGTAACGGGTTAAGGAAGTCTAACATTAAAATGAACTTTACTTTCTCACAACTTTTCAGATTTTATGGCGTTTTTTTTTATCGTGCTAGTGTATATGTTGCCCAGACTTAATAGCTATACAACAAAAAAAAACAATCAAATCCGTCCAGTAGTTCCGAAGATTAGCGTGTATGGAGTAATTTCTCCCGTTTTCCTAACATTTCCCTTCACTGCTCTGCTCCTATTGATTGTAGCGTGATGAAAAGTATACTATAACCAGCGCAGGAGTATGAAAAATAATTGTGTAGTTTTTGTTACTATAACAGTTATACAGACAGACAGACAATAATTTTATTAATTGCATTTTTGGCATCAGTATCGATCCCTAATCACCCCCTGATAGTTATTTTGGAAATATATTTCATGTACAGAATTGACCTCTCTACAGATTTATTAGATATCTCTCTACAGAAGTATAGAAGATTATGCGGGCATGCGGGCAGCGAGTAAAGGGCAACTCGCTGCCCGAAGGACCATGCCCGGGTCGACGGCGCGTTGTGTCCCACGCGCGCCTCAAAGAGCGTCAGCATAATGACGGGGCCCCCCTCTCAGAGGGCCAAAGCCTGCCGGGGTCGCGGGATTATTCCCTTACCGTAACCCCGGAACATAACAGGCTATGAAGGACACCGTGGATTTTAGTCAGTAGAAGTCTGACAGTCCCTCCCGCCCTGCCCGGGGTTGGAGGACTCATTTGATGATTTTACCACGCTAAAAAAAATAAAAAAAAAAGTATAGAAGATTATCATGATATTTATAGGTAGTCGTTGTAAAATACGATGCCTAGGCCAGAACTTGAGAATAGAGAACGATTTTAAATAAAAAACCAGGTAGAAGTTAAACTCAAAAAGGTCTTCGAAATTTTCTTTTCTTACTAATACTGTATAATTATTAAAAGTATGTATATGTAGGTAAGCACATTACATTCTTTAATGAAACAGTTTTATGCATATTGGATAATCTCTGAAACGATTATGACTAATTAAAAAAGAGAAAGCCTGAAAAGACCACGTCACCAGATAGATACATCAGACTAGATATATACAACATAATTTTTTGTTTATGCGAAATCCGATACACCTGTCCAATATTTTTGTGTAAAGAATCTATGTACTACGAAATATTAAAACCGCATCATAAAAAATCACAAAGTTATAAGCTTGTTAGTGTTACCTAGTTCTCCGTTCAAAAACATGCTCATTTCGCGGTACACCCGCGTAAAGCACGTCTACTGTTTTATACACTCGTGATAATAGTTTGGCAATAGGTACCTAACCGTACGGTGATTGTATTGTAATTAACTGGCAATAAAATTTAACTAAAATAATTTTGAAAAAAAAATTAACATGGTGTAAAAATTATTGGAATCTAATCAGTTAGTGATTCTGAACTTGACTATATTCAGGTTTCGCATATACTAAAAATAATGTTGTATACAAATATTATAAAGCTGAATAGTTTGTTTGGTTGAACGCGCTAATCTTAGGAACTACTTTTCAAATTATTACTGTCGGATATTCTATTTATCTAGAAAGGCTCTAGGCCACTTATCTATGCTCTAGGCTAAAAATATCACGGTACGATCAACAGGAGACGAGCAGCAAGTGAAACCGCGGAAAACAGCAAGTTTTTTAGATAAAATTGCAACTACATTATTTGCTTATGTAGTTACATATACACGCAGTCATGATTCCATCGTTAAACTAGTAATTATTCTCGCTCTGGTTACGTTGGTAGGTAACTGATGACGATGGAACTGACAGTACCATGGCCTACATCTTTGACGTCACTCATAGACCTTACACCCTTGAACAATTATGCTCTTAGATTTATTTGCTAGCTAATCTAGATTTTTTTTTTACAGTGGGTTGCCGGTTGGTACTTGGTCTTAATGTAGCCCAGCGAAGAAGAGGCTTATGATAGAGCTAACTCACTCAGAAGGATCTAGAACTCCTGCGCACTTATAGAACACAGTTCGAAAGTTTGACCCGTCTATGGTAGCCGTGCATTCGCCCCTTCAACAATCTCTCATTGGGAAAGTGTTTTAGCAGGTCATTATCATCTGCCTAGCCTTTCCAAACTATGTTGGGGTTGGCTTGTTGGCTTCCAGTCGACTGATTGCAGCTGAATATCAATATTTACATGGAGCGACCGCCTACGGTCGCGAGAATTTCTAAATAGATAACCGGTCACCCTGGAACATAAAGGGGTATTAAAGGAACACCATGGATTTTGGTTAGTACGAGCCTGACAGTCACTTCGGCTCTACCCAGGGCGGAAGGACACTTTTGAAGATTTTACAACTATATAAAAACTGCCTATTTGGTATGACCCCTTGGTAAGACTGGTTGTTAGACCTGTAATGAGTGTGAAAAATGTACAAATAAAGGATAACCAGGATCAACAACGTTACGTGCTTTCTGAGGCTCAGAAGAAACTTGATACGCAATGGTCATCCAGCTACGGATCGGCCTATTCAGTACTTATAGTTCTTCAAATTAAGCCGCGTCTTAACATAAAGATCTATCTGTGCTGTTTTTATTATTTTATAGCCTTGAGTTTCTCGTCGTGAATTCGCTATCTGATGGCAATGTGTTGTCCTGAGGCCAAGTTCACGTACTTGCCTACTAGATATACAGGGTGAATTTTTCAACTGGGCGTGGATGGCTATCTTTGAAACTATGAGGAATATCGAAAAACGTTGTAAGGAGTCTCGAGGCCGATTTTGACGAAAACTAAAACTGCATCGTTGGATTTTAGAAAATTCAATAATTCTAGCCAGGAATCGAACCCGCTGATTTTGGAAAAAAAATCACACCCTGTATTATTACACCATTCGATAGTGTTGCTAATAAGGATCAATTTCTGGGAAGTAACCATATACGGCAAACTTAAGGAAAATGTCTAATTATGAAAAAAACTGATCAATCTCAAGGCAATGACTGTATTCGAAAAATAGCCATAGGTTTATCGTTTCTTCTTGGAAATAATGATATTTTTTGTTCAATTCAATAATTGCGTATTTCTGAATAAAGTGCAGTTGTTGAGGCGTCAAATCCAGTGAAACATTGAAAACAACGAAATTTTGTAATTTCGAATAGATTTATGGCTCAGTTGAAGTAAGTGACATAGAAAAATAGCAGTTTTATAAAAATATGCTGTTTCCTTATGTTTGCCGTATATGGTTACTTCCCAGAAATTGATCCTTATTAGCAACACTATCGAATGGAGTAATAATACAGGGTGTGATTTTTTTTTCCAAAATCAGCGGTTTCGATTCCTGGCCAGGATTATTGAATTTTCTAAAATCTAACGATGCAGTTTAAGTTTTCGTCAAAATCGGCCTCGAGACTCCTTTCAACGTTTTTCAAAATTCCTCATAGTTTCCAAGATAGCCATCCACGCCCAGTTGAAAAATTCATCCTGTATAGAAATACCTACTACAATTTAACTAACTACATGATAAGCAGGTTCGAATGTAATTTGAGTTTTCATTCTGTTGGTTTTACTGAGAAGTGGAGTTCGTTTCGCTGGCTGTGCTCGCCCTGCAGTTTTTTTGTCTTATCTTACATTAATGGTAAGCGTCCACAGGTCCGCATCGCACGTATCGGACGTATCGTACGTAACGGATTTTAGTTTGCCTTGTATTAAAACTCATACAACTGCGTCCACTGATCCGCATCGTACGGGCGGCTCATCGGCAATGCCTGCATGCGATGCGTACCGATGACGTCATACGGAATGCCGATCAGTGGATGCAATGAAGATGGCATCGGCAATCCGATTGCTGATACTCGCGTCGGCAATCCGATCGCTGCCGATACAGAAATCCGTTTGATGCGATGCGTCCGATACGTACGATGCCGAACCTGTGGACGCTTACCTTAAACGTGGAAAGGAAATCGGCATTGTTTTTGTTTCTGTAAAGGCTGAGCGATTGGACTGATGTGCTACATGTCGCGGGTTCGATTCCCGCATGGAAGAAATATTTGCATGACCTACAAATAGTTGTTCCGGGTCTGGGTGTTTGTGTATGTGAGTTTCTATGTTTGTAAATGCACCCACGTACGATACAGGAGAAATACCTTAAAAATAATTACTGTTTGTGGCGAGCCTATACTTGAATAATTATGGTAATATGAATAAAGTTTAGGCTTAGAAATGTAATCCCTCAATTTTAATTGTTAAATTGTTATTCTGTTTTCTACAGGTATCTAGTACAAACCGCAGAGCTGGCCTCTCGCCACATGATACAGCCTCCAAAGAACTTACTATCTCTGTATGAATTTAGATTGTAAGATTGAAACGTGGCCAACATAAAATATTAAACATGAAATCAGAACTATTTCTCCGAAAGATTTGGCAGAGGGTTTCAAATTTCGCACGTTATATTTTTTTTTTGCAATTACGAGCCTATAACCATCAAATTGGTTCAAAACCAGGCTAGCCCGAATCTTGCTACTGCTACTACAGAAAAATCCCAAATAGAAATACTTTGACTGAATTGGGTACCGAACCCAGGATTTCGGTCTCAGGACTTGCCACCACGAGACCAAAATAGGTACCTCATAAAAGTCTGATTCCAGCTGAACTCTTAATGCATTTTGTTCGCTTTATTACGTTAGAAGCTATGTTACTCCACCGACTATTGCAGCAACTTCCTTTGCATACTTATGCAGCTTGTTTCCTTACAGAGTTGTTATGTATCCAAATTACTAGCAGTTGTTTATTCCTCGTAATATACAGCATTGAATATCTAACATATTAGGAAACAATTTCTGTTGTGGTTCCAGTACTTAATGTATTCGCGTTGCTGTAGAATGCTATACGATTTTGTTGCATCCGTATGTCCCAACTCCCAACTACGCAATGCAATACTCTCAAAATCTGGTTTATTACATCATTATGAGTCTGCTGAGTGGTGGATCCGCCTGATAGTCGTATGATATTTTAAAGAAAATCTTGTTATGAAAATGGGACGTCTGACAGCGAAAGAAAGTAAAGAAGAGTGTAGTGGCGCGTGTGGCGTGTGGCTACTGTCCGGCGTCTGTTTGTGAGACGCCATCACGCCAGTCTGCTTGGCTGTTTCATTGGTTGGTGTTGGAGCGTCGCTGACCACCTCTCCGACGTCCGGAGTGCCGCGCGGAGGGTCTCGGCGCGGCACTCTCTCAGTATCGCTGCTGCTACGACGCGTGTAGTCTCGCCCGCGGCCGCTGTAGCCGCCGATCGATCCCATTCCGATAGTCGCGATTTCACGTGCGCTTGAGCAACACGCTCCGGATTTATACTAAAACCCTTAATGATACTACAGTATCAATAAATACATATCAACCAGTGTTTAACGCAACAAGTGCACCAACTCGTTATAATTTAAAAAGTGGTTAATATTGTGTCCGCCTTGAAGAAGTGCGAAAGGCTGTGTTTGCACAAACGAGCGAAAGCGGTCAAGCGTGTGTCAACCGAGCGCGGAATTTGGCTGTGTAGGTGTTTTTCCCCTGTGTTGTGTTGCAATGAAAATAAGTGTTAAAATGTTGAAATCTGGTTTATGAGGAGCTCAGTGAACGTGCAACGTGCTCATGCGCCTGTAAAAAACGGGCACACGTGCTTATGTAAGGAGAGCTGACGCATAGAACAAGTAAGTTATACCTAGACCTACATTAACGACAAATCAATCAATACATAATGACTTAAGTAACACATATTTATTAAGCGCTAGAACACATAACTTTGCTGTTAAGCGGACACACCTGTGCCACACTTTGTTTGCATGTTTATTTTACTTTAAAACTCAGTTTAGTTTACTAGATATAAAAAGATAGTTTATAATTTAGTCATATAAATTCACACTGTCTCCAGTTGCCATTCTTTCTTGATACCTACCATACACGTGTCTTGTTTTGCATATGTTAAGAAAAAAACTGCTAATCAATAATTGTATGTATTTAGGACAACTTGAATCGATACATACAATGGATTAAATTGAAAACCTAAACCTCTTATTACGATCACTTTTGAAATCAAAAGTCTTAACTAAACTTTCGAAACTGAGTTCCGAAAGCCTTAATAAACACTTGACGCCGCATACCATCACGCTAGCTAGCTTGAGAGTGAGTGAATTGCTCAATTTCAAATATGACATAAGCTGCTGCGAGCAACACGGTCATAACACTGAACGTACTTAATAAACCTTTTTGCATAAATATTGCATGTGGTTTTGAGTATCTATTGGTAGAATTGTTGAACATGATCGGGCCGAGTATAGATCCCTGTGGTAATCCAGCTTTTTATTTATTTTTTTGAAAAGAATAAGTCATGAATATAACACTATTGAACCATACGGGTTTATATGTGACGATTTAACATCAAAAAGTAATCCGTGACAATTTAAAATTGAAAAGAATAACATGGTCAGATGTTCAACAGTCAATAAATTGCCAATAACTGGTTTGTAGAAGTAACAAAGAGCCGCTTCATGTAAAATACAGGTTTCAGCAGTATGCGGTTAGAATGGAAGCTGTAGTAAATATATGTATAATACTTGTAAAATTAGAGTGATTACAGACGCAGGGGTGAAGACAAATCAAATCTATACTGGTATTAAACATCTGAAGAGTTTGGTTGAGATTCGAATTCAGAAATTATTTTTGTGTTGGATAGTTCATTTAGATATTAAGGAAGGCTATGGGCTATATATCATCATACTATTACTAAGAGGAGCCGGGCAGCGGGCGTTAAATTGTGGGGAACAACAACTAGTACAATGTCATAAAAGGGATTTCTGTTGAAAGAATCTAATGCCGCATGACATTTTCTTAGAAACTTTTGAATCTATTTTAATTAAACTTCACTGACATACCTAATCAGGATTTAGATAGGTAGAGGAATATAAACCTGCTCGAGTATGAGGTTTCAATGAAATATCACAAAATAAGGACTTGAAATACTTATAAAAGGCTTTATGCCGTACACGCTCAATAAAACGCTCAATAATAAAATAAACTTCGAATGATAATATTGCAATAATAACTTTGTAGATTCCATTGTTCTAAAGGTATCTAAACCACATTTATAATGAACTGCAAGCATTTTATTCTATTCTAGTGTTACTGGGTACGTACTATTTATTGCAATAAATGTAATCTTTTGCCTCACTTGAACACGGAAATAGTGTCAATTCATTAGAATAATCGAGCTGTTATATAAAATGTTAGCATTCTAGAGACGGTTTTGCAACATGTATCGGATTAAAATTATTGCGTTATGTAATTTTTTGACCTTTAAATTATGAATATTCATTAATATCTCGCCTTTTCTCAGCAAAAGATCGCCGTATTAAAAAAAGTAAGAGATTTGCACTCCATATTTTTTCATTTTTTGTCTATGCTCATTGCACTAACAACCAAAGTACCAACGAAAGAATCAACGGAAAATACCAACCAAAAGCATAAAAAAAGAATAATCCGACCGTAGCAATTATGATTACGAACATCCTAACCATCACGGCTTTTTAACGATGGAACAAAAATTAAATAACAAAAAACGTTCATTCGATAATTTATAGCTTTCCGGTAGTTGCAACTAGTTTTTTTTGTTTTCTTGAATATTTGCCAATAAACCAATAGTGAAAAAATCTAGCGCAATTGGTGAGTTCATGGAATTAACGTTTGAATCTATATACATAGACAACCTACTTTCTGCTCCCAAACAAGTTTCTTCTTCAATTTAATGATTCTCTTGTTTATCTTAATTTAATAGTTCATTGACTATAGACTATGACGTCTTTGGTATCTTATTTATTTTTTCTTTTTGGTTAACTGCGGGGTGACGCAGGCTAACAGTATAATTAAATAAACTGTGAGCTTTCGAATAGGTAAAACAATTGTCTTTTAAAAGTGTTTGTTACTAATACTATGTATTAGCGTAGCTGCGCCTGTGAGTAGGTTGCTAATTTACCCGTTTTTAAACGTGGTACCAGAAGTCCAGAATATAAAGTCTTCTTTCAAGATGTTGCCGACTTTAAGGAGAAAAATAAATAACCGACTTCAAAAACAATCACAGAAAAGTGTTTGCTAACTTTTCTTTGTTGGTGGCTTTGTTTTTTAAATCATTGATTTTATTGCCAATAATCTTTTTTATTTCCCCCTTTTTAGTGCAAATATTCTTGTAATACCGTAAAAGTTTTCTTTACATGCAAACTCCAATTTTGTAACCCGTAATGACAGCATCTACATAGGTATACAATAAGTTAAAAACCTACAACAGGGAGAACTAATCTACCATTTAAAAGACTTGTTAGGTAGTTAAAATTCTTGTGAAGGCATGCATAATCATGTTGGTATACACCCAGTAGTATTTAATTTCAGCATTTAATAACATAGATATAATTGCATTGCAATAAATTTATTGCTTAAAGTTAATACCTAATAATTATACTATCGTCACCAACATACGCGTAACTTACTGAGTAATTGACTGTATAATATTATTTGCTAAAATTTTCATATTCGTTGCCAGTAGGTATACAGAGATGGACAATAATGGACATAGGGTACCTTTACTTCCGAAAAAACTTACTGTTCCGGAGAAAAACAAGAAAAACGTTCATATAATAATGGTGGCGCCACATGTACGATCAGAATCAATGACAATATGATCAGAATGAATTCTCAAATCCTACTAATCCTACTTCCTAGAAATATGTATTATAAACGGAAAAGATTTTTTCGATGAATGTTTGTTACTCTTTTACGTAAAGTCCACAGCACGGATTGGTATGAAATTTGGTACACAGATAGTTTATAACCTGGATTGGTTATTCCACTTTGTTCACCCAGGTGAACAAAGTGGAATAAACCCCTGGATTAGCACTTAGGACCTTTTTATCCCGATTTTATGTTCCCGTGGGATAAGTTTCGAGTTGTTAGCGGGCGGAGCCGCTGGCAACAGTTAGTTCTAAATAAACTCAAAGGAAGTCGCGGGCAATAGCTAGTATGTTAATAAAATAAAACTTTGTATTACACAAATTTTAAAGCGTACAATAGAGAACAGTTTTTAAATAAGTTTTCCTGTCACTTTTGGCAAATTGCCGAGTTGTCGTGTTTACAAAATATTGCAAGACGGACATAATACGAGTAATTACGAGAAGAACATTAACATCATTATGCTCTTTCAACAGGTATTTTGTTTGCCACGATGCTTACCAATGCTTTAAATAATGTTTTAAACGAGTGTTCCCACTACTGGAACGCAAGTATTTTACTAGGTATTATTTACATTTCACATTATTTGTTTTTCATAGGAAATAATAAACCGAGTCACAAAATTACTTACTCAGCCACGAATACAACTCGGCAATATTTTAAGTTTTGGGGACACCCCGAGGTTCGTTTTCGTTAGGAGCCCCGCGCAACGGGGCTCCGTCCGTCGTCTACGCCTTGACTGGGCCTACTTTTTAGTACCTACATTGACTTAGTAATTTTATGGTCAATGTAGTTCCTAGTGGACAATAATGCTGATATTATTTTGATAATTTAATAGAAGCCGCTTTAAATAGCACCCATTTTTTGATAATTGCTTCTTCTAGTTTTATCAGTTAAATGTTTACCAACCGTTAGAATGCAGTCATATTTAAAACAAATTAATTTACACGCTTTGACTGTTCAAAGTAGTCAAACAAGATTTCAATTGAATAATTTTAGAGTTTTAATTTATTAATGTGATAGGTAAGTTTGCCAATAGGCATATACATAGGTATACTACTACTTTTATATATTTGCTCATTATCATTGAATTGTTTGATATTTATACAAGTTAAAATTAGATTGTTTTATATATCGTTTGTTTGCTAATAAAAAAACCTTGAACATATTGTTTAAGATTGAAGTCCTATTTGAATTTGACATAAATACCTAATGTCAGTGTTACAAAATAAACAAATCACTTGGCGTTCCATGATTCTCATAGATATTTGAAATTGAGAACAGTTTAATAAAAATAACTCCAGAGCCCTTTTACTTTCATCGAATACCTAATCAATTGTGACATTTTTCCTTTTATGAAGAGATCAAATCGTGACATTGTGACCTTTTACTTATTAAATATTTTATGATAAACCCCCGAAAAAAGCTAAGAATTGGACCAGGGGGACCAATTCTTAGCTTTTTCTAAAAAGCCAAATTTTAGCAGGTTAAGAAACCACGCGTTCCCTAATGAAAGTAAGGGGGCCTCCATTGCATATACCCAAGTCATACCTATTTCTAATAAATGATCCATATCTTTTATTGCTTCAGCAATAGAGTAGGAGTAATTCCATTTTAGGAATTTTGTAACTATTAATTTTATGATACTATCTACCATAGTGGCCATTTTAGACCTCCAGGTGAATGGTTCATTCACATAGTCGATATCCTTTTGTTTGCCTTTAACTACCGCTAGCTACTTTCACGTCCTCAAGCGAGACCACAAAGTGGGTCACAACGAGAGACTACGATATAAAATTGTATCCAACTGTGAAAGTATTTATATATAGCTGCATCGTATGCAAGTAGGTATAAATACTTTCTGCTGTTGCGTTTCTACCGAAATAGTTAACTGATAAGGTCCAGGGCCCGTAGTCCCGGCCCCAGTTTGACAAACTGCGTTATGACACACTGCGTTATCTCGTTATCTCGTCCCTTATTGGGCCAATGTGTTGAATGAGTGTTGCAGGTCAAAAGTACAGCGTTATCGATTACTACAGTCTTAACCTCGACATTTACGATTGACAGCTGTTTTTAGTAACGTTATTAGTGTAGATTAGGATCTGCACGACGACACGCGTAAGTGGTGGCTGACTGGCTCCCGAGAAATGTCACTCAAAGACTCAAAAATGTCTACTTGTGAAAGAATTTTCAAAATCTGTAAATCCGTTCAGTAGATTCAGAGCTTCCTACAACAAGAACTTCCTTCAAGAACTTCCTTCCGATAAGCAAATTCAGCTATAACCTTTCACAAACAAGCAAAACATTTTAACCTCTCCACAGAATTATTATAATCGCATCGTATTCTACTTTGGTTCATATTGCACGTAGTTTGATTATTTCAAGACGCGTGTCGTTAAATTACACTGAGTGCCGTGGAAAATTAATCTCCTGTTTTGCAATATAAGTGTTGACCGATGCAAGATGCAACTTCTTGATGACTGCTGCAAAATGCAAATAAGCCACATCTAGGCATTCACATGTCCTTGCACTTTTCTACGTGCATTTTCTAAATGTTTTGTAGTTGTCCTAGATAAACCAACATATATGCGGATGCAGAAACAGTATGCTATGCATAATGAATAATGGCTGACGCTGCAAAATCGTAATTATAGTGTACTTGACATACTTACATAATAATATATGGTCTGATTCTTAGTCAATTATTATCTGAGTAAGCACATGTTACAACTTTCACTATTTTTTATTAGTATTCGAAGCAGATGTGCTACTTTCACAGATAAATTGGTTACGGATGCATGCAGCCATTACGCTATTATTTAGTGGTATTAGGGCATTTTCAAAAATAGAAACCAGTGTTTAGAACTAGCATCTAATTTAAATTATAATAATAAAATTATAATCTAAGTTCAGATACAGTGCTCAGTGTTCAAACCAGTTGGTAGGTTAGGTACCTAGTAGTTTTTTCAAATACCTTTTAAATATTTATCTTGTTTGATTACCGTAATTTATGATAATTGCCTGAATAAAAATAAATTTTAAATGACAAGAACCAATATGAAATAGTTAAGGCTGCATATTCTGATAGTTGGCAACGTCGCAAAAAGCTGTCAAATATTTGCAAGTTTTAATTAATTTGGCAAATTTTCTGTATGAAAACAAGAAATATCGCTCTGTAGTGCACTAAAAAAATGATATAGGAATGCAATTAAAACACTGAATTTGATGTTGTAACCGTTTCCGGTGTATGAAAGGCATTTGGAAAGCTTCCAAATGCTTTTTCTACATCTAAAACTCGGTTACTATATTAATGATTGCATTCCCTTATCAATTTTTTAGTGCACTACAGAGCCATATTTCTTATTTTCATACAGTAACAATGCTAAATTAATTAAAACTTGTTAATATTTTTGACAACCATTTGCGACGTTGCCAGCTTTCGGAATATACGCTCTTAAGGTTAGTTGCTATTGACAATAATTGCAAATGGAAATCAATGCTTATATTACAATACTTATTGGAGATATAATATTCATGTTTCTACTGTCAAGAATTAATGTCGAAGCAGACACGTGCATAATCATAATTATCTATCCCATCCTTAGACTAAGGGCTGGTTTTTCAATAGTCAGATAACCGTTAACTGAGGAATAAAAATGGCGGTTTGACAGCTTATCTATGGAAAATATGTCAAACCGTTATTTTTATTCCTCAGGTAACGGTTAACTGACTATTGAAAAACCAGCCCTAAAAAAGTTAAATTTAAATTAAGAGTAACAAATAGCATTTGGCCATTCGCTTTTCTCGCTAAAAGCTCAAAAACGGAACGACCAATATTTGGAAGATATATGTCTTAAATTCATAAATGCACTCGTACGCAGCCAGGGTGGGTGGGTCACTACTTAGTAAAAAAACGTGTTGCTTACGTAATTAGCAGCGAATCACCGACACGCCGTATGTACAGACAGAGAAACGAAGAAACCTGATGTTTACCTAACCGAAGGTCAGAGGCTTCGCAGTACTCTTTATTTGTTCGTCAAACTGCACGTCCGTTTGTTCGTCATATCGTACGATGAGCGATTACTTCATAACTGCTAAACGACGCACAATGGCACAATCAAGGGCAATCAGCACCATCACGAAATGATTGAACAATAGACCTCCGTTATGAATTAAAGTGTTTCATATTTGCCGATTGGCTACTAGGACGTGTGCTGCCTTTAAGTTTACAGGAACTTAGATAAACATAAGTCTATTAAGCCTATACAATTTCTACTAGTGGACATGACCTGTGAGAGTGTCTGATCTGTAACCCACCACGCGGACCTAGTGCGGGTTCGTAGATGTCTTCGAAGTTTTGGGCTCCAATATTTGATCTAGGATCCTTTATCGTTCGTCCCGCGACCCCGGCAGGTCCCACGACCTGTGCCGCATGTCCTTGTACCAAAATAAGCATGATTAATAATTGTATCCTCTTTTAGTGAAGAGTACTACGTTCCAGTGCTGGGAATAATTATGGGTTGTTTATTTAGTAACTTACATTTTTTATTATAATTTTTAGACATGTTTGCACAAAAAAGTAGTGCATACCTACTTTTAACTTTACTTTTCACTTGTTTTAGAAACAGCAAATGGTTTTAAGGGGATTGGTCAGTAAAAATACGGTTTATATTTTTTACTTTTCTTCGTACATATCTGGACTACAGATCTTACAACTTGGAATATAGTTATTGACTATATGATCTAAATTCTCACAAAGTTGAAAACACGATTCAATGAAATTTTCTCGATACAAAAAAAATGCAAAGTTCGGTCTGTGTTTTTTATTTTTTGAACTTTATGGAATAACTACTATGAGTTATTTGAAGGATGTTGTTTTAAATTGTAGAAAATGCCTATGCCCGTGCGCGCGTGTGTTTGGGGCTTAATAGATAATTGGGTATTGTCACTTTCGCAAGGTATGCCAATTTTATTAATTTTCTACCAAATAGTAGTTTTTTTCGTTATCTCGGGACGTCAAAATCTGTGTCAAAGTGTCATAAAATAAATTTAAGACTGTGAATGATAAAAATATTTACAATATATTTATCCATATCAATAAGTATTTCTATCATTTTGTTTTAGTAAATGTTTCGATATCCTTATATTAAAATATTTCTATTATAGTAATACATGTATTTTGCGTAAAGGGAACACTTTATGAAATGTCGAAGTTGACGAAATGAAATACATAAAACTTTGGATTGCGTTAATTTCGCGATACTGGCGCCTGCTGGTGGCGGTGCGTGGCAACTTTTTCGACTCATAAAACGACGCTTTCGCTTTGACACGCGGCCTTAAGGATAGGAAACATCCCGAGGGTGGAGTATCAGGTGTTCTCATCTCAGACAACTTGAAGCTGTCAACTGGGAAATGGATGATAGTACAAGCAACGAACATGAAACTAAGAATATTGCTTTGTTGCATGAAATTTGAACTCTCGCCGAAGAGACCATCAGTGGCATTATGTTGCATTAAATAGGCATACGGTTATATACAAAACATTATCGGGCGTGGAAATTTATACTTAATAATATTATAAAGAAGAGTTTGTTTGTTTGGTTGAACGCGTTAATCTCAGGAACTACTGGTTCGAAATGAAAAATTCTTTTTGTGTTGGATAGTACATTTATCGAGGAAGGCTATAGGCTACGACCAAAAGTTTAAGTCCCCAAAAGCTGTCTGTCTGTATGTAACTGATTTTCTCAAAAAATACTGCACGGATTTTTTACGGCTTTTACTAAAAGATGGTGTAATTCTTGAGGAAGGTTTAGTTAAATAGTCACACTTGTATGTAAATTTACTGAAATGGTCGCAGAAAGATTCTTTTTTAAACTATACAAGAACAAAACAATTCAAAATATAAGTATCACACGGTAAGACAATTCATGAATAATTATTATGCATGTATTCCTAGAAGGGTCGCATATTTAAATATTGCGTAGTTTAATTTAAAGCTACCCCTACTCAGCTTAGGATTATATGTATTACCTGGAGACAAAGGCAAATTATACAAGGACGACAAATATCTTCGCTCGGGATCTTTCTTGTAGAACTAAATAATATAAGCCTTTATCAGCGGTTTTCCTCGTCACTAGCGCCTATTTTCTCCCTTTAATTATTGCCTCTCTAGGTTCCTATTTATCCCTGGGCAAAAATTCATCAAAATTGACAAACAAATTTTAATATTCATGATATTAGTCAGGATTTGACAGCTTCGATATTGTACTACATGCAGAATTTAATGTAAACGAAAAGGGTAGTTGGCTACATTTATCATTCATATTGTTTCTTCATTACTATTTTCTTTGTTATCTGTATTATCAAAGTAGCTGATTTAAAGATGATTAAAGTATGTGTTCCTCGACGTTTTACGTGCTGCTCGACTCTTATTGGTCTTAACGTAATGTTGTAGCGTTCCTATAAGTATGTATAATGGACTGACTATCCAACACAAAAGTAATTATTCAATTCGAAGCAGTCGTTTCTGAGATAAGCGCGTTAAAACAAACAAACCATTGTTTTATGTCTGCTTATTATTTTTTTGTCTATGTATCTATATCTTTATCTTCTCTAATAAATCAATGCCACTTTTCGTTGTAATTTTATAACTCAAGAAAGGGCTCACCTGTCCAAACCAAATTTTTAAGCTTTGTTCGGACTATTTAGTAGATGGCATAAATGTGAAGTTTGCACAAAATCGGTCGGGTGGTTCTTCATTTATCACATTTTTTGTAACAAATTAATTCAATAAATGGCGGATCATTTTGATATACTCGTAATGGGGATTTTGCTGTCAAAGTAGCGAAGCACGTACCGCAAAAATAAAAAATACCTACTTACTTTTATTGAAAAAAGATATGACAACAAAAATTTCATAAAACAACTCAATTAATGTCCCTTCATATTGAATAGTATTAATTTGAGACAATGAGCCGCTGAACATAATTGTCCAATTGTTCATTGACCTCTGTTAGGGCAATATTAATTAATTGTTCTAATTTCATTGTAGGTTGTAGGTAGATAGAAGAGAGTCATTGACACGAGCGACAGTTATAAGTTCGGTTATTTACCTTTAGTAATTAAACTTACATTTTATTACGTCTCTAAGGGTACGCTCTATCTCTAAGGACAAGAGTACATGACTGGCTAATTAATTTTGAATTTTAATTTATACTGTGTGTTTGGTTTCGAACTACCGATACTTGAAGGATTATATAGAAACATTTTCATCAACAAAATTGCTTTAAAAAAAATTCTTACTCCAACTGCTCGCGAATGGCGGCCATTTTAATTTTTTGATCGGTCGAACTGTGTTATGTACCTACAATAAAATGCAAATATCTTTAAATACAAAAGACCTACATACATGCAAATGACTTTATTGCGAAGTTAAACGTTGAGGCTTTTCAAAAACTTACGAAAGTTTTCTAAATAATGTGTAAAAAGAACCAAAAAACATAGGCAAACACGAAATTGTACACAAAAATTACTGAATATTTTCACATTTTTCACTCTATAGTTTGAAAAGTACCCCTGAATTTTGCTTGGGTTTTTACGACACGATGCTCAGCCAATGCGTTACATTGGCTGAGTATCGTGTCGCACGTATCAAAAATTTGTATGCTTAACAAGTAGTTGTTCCGTGATTCTCCCAACGTGGAGTCACTTTCAGCTTGACAATGCTTCGCCATCTGTTTCTGTCCCTGGCAAGAGTGATGCGCATCGTGAAGTTTCGTGGTAAAGGAAGAGTGAATTTGGTTCGACCGTATAAATGGACTGCGATCCCTCGAATACTTAAAGGTCGTGATGACCATCTATCCTCTTGATATGACCACAAAACTCCAGGATTATGGATAAGGTAGTGGAGAATGGACTCATTGCAGCGGAATGCTGTCCAGGGTATCTATTAGCAGGCGTCTCGGCACTGTCTCGTCAGGACACCGTGACCGCGGAACGTAAAGGGCTATTGAAGGAACACCGTGGTTGTAGTCAGTACGAGTCTGACAGTCCCTTTTGCTCCACTCCACTTGATGATGTTCCCACGTAAAAAAAAGGGTTTCTTCTACAACATTTTCCTCAGCACGACATCTCAAAAGCATCGATGCGGTCACGATCACGATCGGCTTTCTTGAAAGTTCCAGTTTCGAGTCTAGTTTCCTTTCTTCTTCTTGTTTTGTAAGAGATGTGTTAATATAGGAAAAACATCATCCAGTAAAATTCCACTAAATGCACCGTCCATCGTGTGAATTTTGTATAATTCTTTAGTCGATGTTTACATTTATCGAGTTCTCCAATGGACAGCTAGTTATAAATCTATGAGGCACCTAAAGTAAGGTAAATTCATACGAGTTTAGTCACCTGTTCTATTCACGTGTTTGTTTCGGAATTACCCAATTAATTTTGGACTCTAACGATTACATTATTAGCCTGCATTGGAAGCTAGGAAAAAACCATATAAACAAATAATGAGAATATTCACTTTACTTTTTTTTTTACTTATCAGGGGCGGATCTATTTATGGGGCTCATTTGGACAAGGGCCCTGTAAATATAAAGGCACAACAGCGCCAAACCCTTAAAGAAGACTGGACAACATTGTGCTTTTTCGCATAGGTGCCTTGTATTTGGTACACCATAATAGAAAGGAGTGTTTTTTTTTTAAATTTTATTTAACGACAGCTTCTTTTTGTCTATATCTCGCCTGAAGGAAGGCAAAGATGTGGACCACGGTGATGGTGTTATCATAAAATGGCAATTAGATGCTTAATATTATCGGATTGCTGCATGTCGCGGGTTCGATTCCCGCACGGAGCAAATATTATTTTGAACGATCTACAAGACCTGTTCCGGGTTTGGGCGTTTGTATACAACGTGTAACGTTAATAGCGCAAAACCTCTCGTGGGGTAACTCAGCCCATGTTACTGAACAATGTTTGTTCTAAAAGTTTTGGAAAAAAAAATGATTTTTCATACGGACTCGATCAATTTCTCATTTTGTATGAAAAATCATTTTTGTTTCCAAAAGTTTTAGAACAAACATTGTTCAGTAACATGGGCTGAGTTACCCCACGAGAGGTTTTGCGCTATTAACGTTACACGTTGTATTTATGTGAGTTTAATTACCCGACTGCGCCAGGAGGGTTATGTTTTTCGAGTGTATGTATGTATGTTTGTATGTATGTATGTATGTATGTATGTTTCTGTGTGTTGCTCTGCAGCCTAAACGGCTTGATGGATTTTAACTTGAGAGGTGTCGTTAGATTCGTCTTAAACGTGAGAGTGTCACTAGGTACATAAAACTGGTCAAGTGCGAGTCGAACTCGTGTGCAAAGGGTTCCGAACTAATTTTTTTTTTTTTATCTCTCACATTCTATCAAGTGGGGTATCAAATTAAAGGATTTTAAAAATGGCTTACCAAAATATATATAACTTATATGTTTCAATTTAATTTGGACTGATAAATGCTAACAAAAACTAAAAATAGTAAAATAAAATTAATATTAAAAAAAAACAAAAAACCCGACTGCGTAAAGAAACTAAAAAGAACGAAACAAGCCCAGTAGTTTAGAATTCACTCATTCACACTCACAGTCGGGGCCCATTCAAATTATACCAATCAAATCTTCCCAAGGGGCCCCGACTGTGAGTGTGAATGAGTGAATTCTAAACTACTGGGCTTGTTTCGTTCTTTTTAGTTTCTTTATTATGTTTGTAAACGCATCCACGACACAGGAGAAATTTCCAGTATGGGGAAAAAAAAGTATTCCCTTTCAATTAGATAGGCCTCTAAACAGTAATTATAGCTCAGGGCCCCACAAACTCACAGTCCGCCCCTGTGAGTCATGGTTCTCTCCAATTTGAATGTTTTCAAGCGGGATTAAGATATTGAAACGAGTTTGGTTCACGTCAATGGAGCGGTTTGTTTTGTGACGTCATTCGAATGTCGTGTTTCGCGAAAGTGGATGCTGGTATGTTGCGTTTAATCCTTGGGATTTGCGTTAAAATTAGGATGGCGGATACGAATTTTAGGCAGAGGTCATAGAGAATTGGATCTAACCTATTTATTACTTACTTTTTGTCTCCAACATAGTAGGTAACTAATATCACTGTTATGAAGTACTTCTTCAAAAATTAGCATTACAAATTAAAATAACATACCAAATAACCAAAAATTTGCAGGTAATGAGTTTCTAAGAAAGAACTTCAAGTATATAAAGGGCATGTGCCCGCAAAAAATTAACACACCTGCTTTAAAAGGGGATCTCCCTTTTTAACAAAGGATAAGGAAGTTTACATCCTATTCCTCGTGCTCTATATAAACAATCTCAGAGAATCAAACAAAGCATACATTCTAGTGTTCCGAAGAAATCTGACTCACAGTCTCTCACGTCCCATCTCTCACGGAAAAGTCTCGAGAACTAATAATATTACTTATTGTTAGTTTTGTATGCAAACCTCGCTTCGCATCCACGTCCAGAACAAACACGTGACTCCACGACAAACGTGTTCCGCCAAAACCATTAGCTCGAATAAAATGTAAGGAAAAGAAATACACACGTCATGGCGATAAAAAATATGTGGCGAAACACAGATCTCCTCCTCTAGATTCTGCATAAAAGGCAACCTAAGCGCTCCACACATTAGTGCATTTGCCATTTCAATAAATTGAAGTTCGTTCTTGATCCCTTCAGTGCCTACTAGATAATAAAGCCGTGGCGACGCTAATAGTTTCTAGAAAACTACTTTGGAACTGAACTTGACATGAGAATAAGTACGGATTTGATGAAGAAGAATTTAAGTACTGGCAAATGTTTGACGCGCGTGGGTTACCATGTACGCGGAATTTAGAAGAGGTTATTTGTGCGAAAATACATGATGCGAATCAGTTGTTTGGGAAACGTATGAGTCGAAAACACTTAAAATAAACCGACCTAAAAGTCTGATTCTATCAACGTAGTCATTCATTATGAAGAAAAATAAATATAATGACAGCTTTTATGAAAATGAATTGGTATTGTTAAAAGGTGTTTTGCCTTTTTGATACCTATTACAAACTTTTCGATGACTGTTTTTAAAATCAGTTTGGACTTTGTATCGACCTATACCATATTTAATAAATACGATTTGCTACTATAAACTATATTAGGTAGCCATCTATAACTCAATAATGGTTATTTATGATACTAGTGCGGTAAGTTGATTTTCACAAACGAGTAGACGAATGTAAGCCCGAGCGAAGCCGAGGGCTTACCATAGTCACGAGTTTGTAAATAACAATTTCTGCACGTGTGTCATACAATGTTTTTCAACACATTTGCGAGAAAACAGTACAATATGTAAATAAACAAACTTTTTCATTTGACTATTTTTAACAGCAAATGAAAATAACCGTTTTAAATAACCAATTTGCGCCTCATTCAAAATATCAGGTGAAGTAGATTGCATACTTATTAATATCAGATTCCTCGCTTGAACTCATATTATTATTTTGTTTATTTAACAGTGGGAAAGTCACAACAATTTTTGAAGTTTGTAATATGAAAATGGCGCGAATTTGCAAATGGTGCCACATGCACGTGGTGAAAAATTGAACTACATCTTTCGTCTCATTTACTCTTTAGTATTAAAGTGAGACAACGTATTGAGCAAAAGCGCTTCCAAGCAGGTTAGGAGGTTTAAGGAAATTTAAAAAAAAAATAAGAATTCCACCAAAGAGTTTCACATTATGAGAATAAACAACCTGACTGATCGAAAGATGTAGTTCTAATTTTCACCACTTGCATGTGGCGCCATTTGCAAATTCGCGCCATTTTCATATTAGAAACTTCAAAAAATTTGTTTAATTACATATGGTACTGTTTTCTCGCAAATGTGTTGAAAAACATTGTATGGCACACGTGCAGAAATTGGTATTTACAAACTCGTGACTATGGTAAGCCCTCGACTTCGTCTCGGGCTTACATTCGTCTACTCGTTTGTAAAAACCAACTTACCGCACTAGTATCATGAATAACTATGACGTATTAACTGATTGACTTTTTCAATTTTCTTTAGTCTGGGTTTGAAGTCGAGGCCCAACATCGGCGTTTGCAATTATTGGACTTTAAATCTTGTAAAAGCGAGGGCATGCGGACGGCGAGTAATGGGTGACTCGCTGCTCGGTCAGGGACCAAGTCCGGATCGACGACGCGTCATGTTCCACGAGCTGTCAGCAATCTGACGGGGCTCAAAGGGCCAAAGCCTGCCGGGGTCGCGGAACCACACAGTCCCGCGAGTCCAGCAAGCCAAGGTAACCGTGACCCTGGAACGTAAAGGACTATTGAAAAACACCGTAGATTTTAGTCAGTACTAGTCTGACAGTCCTTGCCGTCCTGCCCTTGGTGGGAAATACTCATAATATTTGATGAAAAAAAACCTTTTCACCTCACGCGCTCGGAAAGATTCTATTTCTCATGTGTTTCTCATTCAAAATCTGAGCACAAAACTCCATTTTGTGCTCTAGAGCACAAAGTGTTGTTCAAAATTCGAACACGCTTTATTCAATTGTTTTCTAAACTGACAGGTGAGCCGCCCCCACTTCATTTCCTCGCTGTGTGAGGTGAAAAGTTGTGTGTTGCACTCGGCAGCAAAGTTTTTCTGCGTCTCGTACCTTTGAAAACTTCGCATCGCTCAGGATTCTATATTTGAACCGCTCGTTTCTCTCGCGGTTCAATCTTAGAATCCTTCGCTTGCTCAGTTTTCAATTCAAGTACTCGCGCCAAAAATCAACTTTGCAGCCTTGCATAACAAATAACTATTTCACCTCACACGCTCGGAAAGATTCTATTTCTCATTCAAAATCTGAGCGCAAAACTCCATTTTGTGCTCTAGAGCACAAAGTGTTGTTCAAAATTCGAACACGCTTTATTCTATTGTTTTCTAAACTGACAGGCGAGCGGCCCCCACTTCATTTCCTCGCTGTGTGAGGTGAAAAGTTGTGTGTTGCACTCGGCAGCAAAGTTTTTCTGCGTCTCGTACCTTTGAAAACTTCGCTCGCTCAGTTTTCAATTCAAGTACTCGCGCCAAAACTCAACTTTGCAGCCTTGCATAACAAATAACTATTTAACACAGTTACAGACCGACTCAGCTATACAAAAAAAAATGTTGACCTTTAACGTGACACATTAATTACACTTATTTAATGATAGCACCAACTCTTTCCTCTGGGATTTCAGTTTACAGTTTCAGCACAATATAGTGACAGTAAACTTAATGAATGGTTTTAATGCAATATAATTATTGTTCATGTGATAATGGGTTTAGCGTTAAATCCCTTGAGATCGAGCCAAGGTCTAACTGCCTTTATTTGAGACCTTAGGTGTCATATCCACGCCTTGTTATAGTCATCACTACTCATGCGACTTTAATTGTAATTGAAAAGTTTAATTAACTGTAATAAACTGACAGATGTATTGGATTTGTGTTGATACTATAGGATACATTTTGAAGGGTTGGTAAAGTTGAATATGACTGTAATTTTTTTTTTAACGAAAACTTTGCCCCACAATAGTTAAATGCTCTGTGTTGTAGTTAAACATTCATAATAAAAATTATTCAAGAAACCTTTTTTATCGTGATAAAATCATCAAATGATAGTCCTCCCGCTCGGTTAATTAATAAACTTACACAAGTAAGAAGTTTTGGCTCAAAGCAATCGAAGTTGCATTGCATCCCATCACCCGGCTGGCGCTATTATATTTCCGACTTGCAAAAAAAACAGATTCTGATAGCTCACAATATACTTGATATAAATATAATTTATAATTAATATTATAAAATATAATTATAATTAATATTATAAAATATAATTTATAATTAACATTATAAAATATAATTTATAATTAATATTATAAATTATAATTTATATCAAGTATAATTACTATATAAGTATTATTATAATTCATAGCACTCAGGCATAATGTAGGTACATACCTTCCAGGCAGAAAAAAAGGATTGACCAATAGTTTCGTAGATTACCTATTAGGATAGATTAAAGGCAACTACGGCTATTCGATAGCTATAATCATATCTTCTGTAACACAAGCAAAGCTTATTATATAATTAATTTAAATACAGTCATGTAAATTTTGATTAACAAGTATATTATGCAAGGATTAGCAAGTTTTTTATTATGATAATGATTGATTACTTCGGCATTGGATGCCCAGTCAAAAATAAGGCGTAATAACTACTTTGTATGTTAATTTAAGATTTAGAACGGCCGTGGTTAAAAAATCTCACTTACTTCTATATGTGAGATTTTTTAACCACGGCCGTGCTACGTACAGCTTGATCTGCGTTTTATATGTTTTAAAATCATCAAATGATTCCTCCCACTCAAGTCAGGACGGGAGGGTTTGTCAGACTCGTACTGACTAATATTCGAGGTGTTTCTTCAATAGCCCTTTGCATTCCAGGTTGACGTTTACCTTATTATTTATTATTATTAAACATTTATTTCAGGACACGCCCATAGTGTTAGTAACAATGGTCTTAATAAATAGTGTTAGTAGAATATTCAAAACAAAAAATATATATTATGTGTGGAGTGTCATCCAGTGTCGCAGCATTGGAGACTCCCATCTATCTACAAATAAACTCAAGATAGTGTTGGTACTGCCACGTAGACGAGCAAGCAGAGAAGCGCTTCTTTTACGTATGATGGCTGCAAATCCATCTATACGCCTTTCCGCAAACATCTTTGACGCACTACATCGCCATGGCAGCCCCAACAGTATCCTGAGTGCGTTATTATACTGGACACGTAGATCGCTATAAGCTCGCAAACTATAGCTGGCCCACAGACTACACGTGTAAAATGACGAGCAAAATGCCTTAAATAAAGTCATTTTGACCGCCTCAGTACATCGCGCGAACCTGCGGGCCAGCATGTTGCAGCGTACCGATAGCGACCTACGTTCCCTGTCAATGTCTTTATTGTCGTTCAAATCCTCTGTGACCCAATGACCCAAGTACTTAAATTGAGTCACCCTATTCAAGGGTGCTCCGCAGAGCGATACCTCAGGTATGGTTGGGTAACCTGCTACACCTGCCTTAAAAACCATTATTTCGCTCTTTTTGGTATTATACTTGAGTCCTTGAGCCACCGCGTAAGCCTCACATACGGACACCAGTCTCCTCAAGGCACCGATCGATGGGCTCAGCAACACCATATCGTCAGCATAACTTATGTTATTCACACAAACCCCATCAATATGACAACCGATACCAGTGTTGCTGAGCTCAACGATCAGCCGATTCATGTATAGGTTGAAAAGTCGAGGCGAGCTCAATCCCCCCTGCCTCACCCCGCACTCCAACCGATACACATCAGAAAATGATCCCTCCCACCTCACACTGTTTTTCTGATTATTATACCAATATTTAAACAATTTTATGACGCTATTTGGCAGAGCAGTTTCTTCTTGTAGCTTACGCCACAGTGTTTTATAATTAACGAGATCGAATGCCTTTGACAAATCCAGAAAACAGGCAAACACAGGCGTTTTTCTGCCAGTATAATACTGTACAGTCTGCTTGAGGCTTAAAATAGCACTCTCTGTGGAGAGCCCTGGTCTGAAACCGAACTGACTGTCTTCTAATATAAAATGCTTCGATAACAGTTTGTCAAGCAGACTGTCCAGCACCTTGGCTATGACTGTCGCCAATGATATTGGCCTGTAATTGGAAATGTCAGAGGCATCCCCGGTTTTATTTTTAACAATAGGCACTATAGTAGTGTATATAAGGTCATCAGGTAAATAACAGTGACTAACGCAAAGGTTAAAAAACATGGATAATATTCGCGGCAGATGTACTCCGGCATACCTCAGATGTTCGATGCTGAGACCGTCGTGGCCGGGCGACTTGCCTCTTTTCATTCTCGATATAACCGATGCAACTTCCTTTGCAGTGAAGTGGACGGCAATGTCACCTGAAACGGCCTCAGCATCCAACAGCTGAGTCTGATCTCTAAGTAGTGAATCAACCTTAAAATGTTGTTTAAAAACATTGGCAATGCTAGTAGGCTCATGCACACCCGCTACACTCACAGGACGGCTCGACCTTGGATTCAAGCGATTAGTGGACTTCCAAAAAGAACCAAACTATATTATAAGACAGTCCCCCGAGAAAATCCACTGGGTTGATCGGTGAATTGAACCTGTGCAAAGTTGATGGATGGCTGTGCAGTTTCCAGAAAGTTTCTTACATTTTAAACCATGTTCCAGAGGCGTCTTTACCTATAGTGCAGGGTGTGCGGTGCACGCGGGCGCCGGGTCTAAGGGGGCGCCGAGCGCCCCCTAACGCGACACCTCCAAAGATGAGTCGATGCCGGTGCTCTCAAAGACCCTGCGCTCGTGTTATGCCCGACGCCGGGCGCGCTGTAGCAAAGCAAGGCTACTCCTTTTCCTACTCTATTTAAAGGAAGTGTTTTTTTTCCCTACAATAATGGCCAAACCGTGTACCTCAAGGAGAAAAGTACGAAATTAGATTAGATTTTGTAGCTCGAAAAGTAACTTTTTTGTGAATACATTTGTGTATATAAATATATACCTATATTTATGTGTACGAGCGTCCTGTTTGTTATGTATTTTTGAAAGAACTTAAAAGTTGACGTGATAACGTCTTATAATTCGATGGCCGGCTGCACGCACGAAAAAAGATGATGCCATGCGGCGTTACCTCGCTCTGTAGCGTTCCATAGCAACGGCGTTTCAATTGTTTGTTTATAGCAACGTAAGTGCAGTATTTTTTTATGACGTTGTCACGTTCAACTATCGTCAGTAATTGTCGGTATACACGACAACGATAAAACTGCGCAAACGAACTGCACAGTTCATTTGCGCAGTTTTATCGAACGTATGTACAAAAATCGGCGCAGTTTTTTTGGTTGGTGCAAGCCATCGGAGCAAGGATTAAAATCTATTCGATAAATCGTACACTGCGCAAATCGACTGCGCACGCGCAGTCAGATCGCTACGATAAATCGTTGTCGTGTATACTGGGCTTAAACCGACTTTACAGACAACCGATTTTTTATTCTTATAACCCCTTCCTTCCTACAAAAAACTTTTTGCTTCCCGACAACGTTTATGTTAAAATTGCACCATTTGCATCCGAATTACCGTTTGAAAATATAACTGTTAGTATTCCATTTTGACCTCGCTCCTACTAGACTAGAGGGCGCCAGGGTACTGGTTGCACACGGGCGCCACAAGGGCTAGAGACGCCTCTGCCATGTTCTGACAGTACCGAACACAACAAAGAAATAATTCTATCCAATTTGGTGAAGTTAATCGGTAGTTACCCACGCACAGAAAGAAATACGCAACTTTGTTTTATACTATGTAAAGAATAATGAAGATAAGCAGGTAGGTACTACGCGGCTCAATTAAGAAGGAGAGTGTCAATGATCTTCATCTGTCAACCTTCATTTGAAAATAACGTTTAGGAATAAAATACTTTGTGCAAATTGTTTTTTAATAGTGTTTAATATCTTTAGTACGCTGTTGAAGTTATTTTCCTAATATGATCATTGTTTATTTAAAAGCGTGCAAGTGTTATTGAGGAGTGCATGACGTCTCAATATGGTGCTAGCAACTCTTCTTCAAACTTGAACTGCAAAAAAAAACCAAAAGTATAGTCCCACTTTTTAGTATGCTCATGTTGATCGTTGTGGTCGGGTGTCAAATCGCCGAAGTTTCTTTGTAAACCGTAAACAGATTACACGCCAACAACTTTCAATCAATGATTACAAAGTTTTGTTGACGCCGCGCCGCGCCGCCGTTCGAACCCGTCGTAAATCCTTCTATACGATACGGCGGAAAGTTTTTCAGGAAAACATGAGTATTTATATTTATTTACGAGATACTCTTTGTTATTTCCTGTTTTTTGATGATGCTATTGTTTATTTTCATAAGATAATGTAAAATATTAAGAAAAATAAGCTTGTTTTTGTGTTACATCTATGTACCTAAGTTATTAATTTTGGCGTCATCTAAATAATTCCAATTATAAATGTGAAAGTTTGTGAGGATTGATGGACGGGTGTTTTCTACACTTTTACGCAAAACTACTGAACGGATTTGGGTGAGATCTAGTACATTGATACTTTATAAACTGGAATATCATAAAACATACTTTTATTCTGGTATTACGCTCCTGTAGGCAAATTTTCAAGTTATACATGCGGGCAAGGCCACTTCAAAAGCTATTATAATTACCTAAAATTGGTGTCATTCTGTAAGTATTTACCTATTTAGCTACCATATAATTAAATTCTAAAACTTCCAAAATAATTGTAGAGATTAGTAGTATCGCTTAGCAAAATTACCTCCAATTTGCCGCCATAGGTAGGTAGGTAATAGATAAGTAAGTATTGCAAATTGTTGAATTTTTTGCAACTGGCAATTTACTTAGATTGCCAATTGACAGGAGAATATACGCAGTAACTTGTAAAATTCTATTTAAGGCGGTATTGTGACACTTGAAAACTTAAGTAGCCTACTGAGTACTCCATTTATGTAAGTATAAGCGATTTTGTTGGGATCCTTAAGAAAATTCTAGATATATGTTATGGACTCAACACACTAATTCCGTCATCAATACACATTACACACATCCAGGAGAGAGTCCATTAAAGCTTTCATCGCAATTTAAAACGCCATGATCACGATTAACATAAACCATTCAACTATCCATGAACATTTTTTACACCACCATATTGGTATTATTGGTGACAAGCAAGCATACAACCCACATGACGGAAAGCTGTCACCGAAGACTATAGACGCATTTGTCGCCTGCGAGTTCCCGACTCTTCAGAAACATTTTTTTTTTAGCTTGGTAAAATCATCAAATGAGTCCTCCTACCCCGGGCACGGCGGGAGGGACTGTCAGACTTGTACTGACTAAAATCCAGTGTCCTTCATTAGCCCTTTACGTTCCAGGGTCACGGTAATGAGACAAGTCCCGCGACCCCGGCAGGCTTTGGCCCTTTAGGGCCCCGTCATCTTGCCGTCGACCCGGGCATGGTCCATGGTCGGGTGGCGAGTTACCTATTACTCGCCGCCCGCATGCCCGCGATTTTTTTCACACCCTTTATAAAATGTCCAGATTCCGTGTTCGAACGTAACGGGTTTTAGTGAAGTCACTTTTATAAATGTGTGAGTGAGCCCCACACGCACATTTAAAGCCGGAAACATATTATTTAACACGCCACGCGACGCAACGTGTCGACACACAATGTGCACTTGTGCAGTGAGCGCGTGTCGATGTCGTCGCGTCGGGTGTTCATAGTGTGATTCTGGTCATAGAAAACAATACATTTGATTTGACCCAACACGCATCACGTTTCATCGGGTGGCGTCGGGTGTTAATAATGTGTTTCCGGCTTTAATGTTTTCCTTGGAGATGTTCACTTGTTTTACGTAAGTATCAAACGACGGCGACGCGCGACGGGGTATATTTTTCTTCTGTGTTGTTGGCTTTAATTCTCAGTTGCCTACTAAGAATTATTGGACTGGACATTTTAAATCTAAGCTCACACCGTTTTATAAAGTCCCATGTTGTAGACTTAGTTGACTAGCAGAACATCTCAGTGACTAGCCGTGCCGCTAGTCACCAGTAGTCGCACCGCTTGCAAAAATTAGTAGATTAGACATTTAGACGGTCGATCAGCAAAATCCACCCAACAAAGATACTTACTACCTACGCTACCTACGCATCAATAAATAGCCAATATCGACCTATTTTACGTCAGTAGCAACGTAAAAATGGCCACAAACCCTTATCTATACCTACGTAACAGGGATTTATTGATATTATCATAAAACATAAGTCCGATAAGAAAGTGATATTACAACTTTACTCGACCGATAAAAATGCCGTTATGTGCCGATTTTACTATGTTACTAGTCAAGGAGGCCTGCCTGTGTATCTCTTGTGCGCTCATTTGGAAGAATAGCGCAGATTGTGATAGGAGAATGTTTGGATACAACGTCTGTCTGCTGAGATGAACTGCAGTACTATTCAACATGTTATAACAAAATAATTTAAACAAAGGGTTCTAAAAGAAAAGTTAGAAAAAAAATTAAGTACTTATCATAACATTACTTGGTTTTTAGTCCAACTCTCAAAAATGTGGAAAATGAACTCGAATTTCAAAACGGACGCTGCGTTCTAATTTCAAACGATTGCAGAAATACCTAATGGCCTGCGCAGTTCATTTAGAAAGAGGTGCGTTGTTTACGCTCTTTTATGTATCTTGAACCGTACAACGTATTTAAAATTCAGTTCTTAGTATTTCTTGAGACCCGTCAATTCCCTAAAGTACGAAAGTAATTTATTTAAGTTTAATGGTTGTTGTCCATGACATTTTCCGGTTTTTCCACTTTTTATGGTTAGTTCGTCATAATAATCATGTCCTATAAATCTTATAATGACCGTCTGCGAATGACGCCTCTTTTTTTAGCGCATTTTAAGCACTCAACCAATCGTTGAACTGATGCAAAAAACTAATTTTGTAGAAGCGTTCTTTTGATATTTGCTGGTGTTAGAATAAGCGAAGTAGGTATGTATCGAACACTTTTGATTCTAGATTAAATAAACAAATGAAAACCAAATAAAAGCTCAAGCTATTGTCAAACAGACAGGCGTGGCGAACGCGAAGGTACTTGGTTACTTGGTACTGGTACTTGGTGTTTTTGTTTGTAATGTATGGAATTGTTTGAAGCCAGTCACATAGACTATCAGATCGCTTTCGCTTTTCTATGTGACTGGATTCAAACAATTGCATACATTAGGTACGAGTACAAATAAAAACGCTTCGGGTCGCATTCGCTTCGCCTGCCTGGTTTACAATAGCTTTAGTGAGTAAATACTTCACATACAGAATAGGTAGTTAGATTATCAAAAAATATCTGATACGTATTTTTTATTTTGTTACATAAAGCAATATTGACTTTTGCCATTACGTCATAAGCAAGTACAGTTTTACTAGCTTCTGACGTTACGAGTACTCCACCCACACCCACTCTCGAATTTTGATACTTTATATCTTTGTTAATAAATATGCATTTAATTTAACATAAGAAAATATATGTAGGTATCTTTTATTTTTGTTAACATCCCTGTAGTTTTGATAGGGATTTTGGATAATCTTTAATTTAGTTCAATCTTTACTTATCGGCGATGCTAAGTATGGTAACAAGCGGTTTCGAATACAAAAGAGAAAGAAATAAATCGACTTTCTAGATTTCCCTCAAGCGTCCATTTTGTATAACAGCTGTTCTCAATGTCAAACAAATTGTGTTGTTAATCCACTGTCTACAGAGTATAATAATAATTTTATAATTATTCATTACATTTTCTTCTGAGTAAACGGCGTTTGGTATAAACAATGGAAGATAATTAATTATAGAGTCTGGGTTGGTTAGCGAGCCTCGGGTTCAGTTTTCAGATCGTTTTGGGGAATTTTGGTTAATTAACTCTTTATGTAGTTTTCCTTGATCGTATTTTCCTCCCAGGAAAAAAATACGCATTTTATTTATCATTTTATAACAATTTTAATGCAAGTTTGGAAAAAATGTAAAAATGTATTAAATCACATTGCAAAGGCATAATGTTGCAAATAAACACTAAAAGTAATAAAAAAAAAATCTTAATCCCCAATAAGTCTTGAAGTATCCAAATTTTAAAGCGCAGTATAACGCGTCTACGCGCCGCGTTGATACTTTGAGACACTTACGGTTTTTTTTAAGGTTTTACATACTTGCATTAATAATGCTTTTGAGTTGCGTTATACATTCAGTATCGTTAGTAGAGCATTAGATTAAAATAATTATTGCCCACGACTAAGATTGCACCCTGTATATTCAGGAAGGACGTCTTACAAAAATGAAAGATTTGGAACGTCTGGAATCGTCACGCGCATCCCGTTGTTTTCCCGTCCCCAGGGCAGGCTCTTAGAGTTCGACATCAGACGTTTCATCTTCGATTTTGACGACCACGTTGTCGCTGGCATAAGCAACAGGGTCCGCGTACGAAGTCGCGGGCAGAAGCTAGTAGATAAATAAAAGAGTAAAGTCAACTTGGTTATGGTTTACTGTTAATTTTATGCTGTCACACTAAGTATGTTTTTTTTTTCAGGAAAATCCTGAAAAAAAAAGATACTAGTACCTAATTATAAGTATTAATCAAGAATCTTTGCAAATTTTGCAATATTGTATGTTATGTAGATCATATCAACGTAAAATGACCTAAGGAGAAATGAGAGACAATAGTTATTTGTTATGCAAGGCTGCAAAGTTGATTTTTGGCGCGAGTACTTGAATTGAAAACTGAGCGAGCGAAGGATTCTAAGATTGAACCGCGAGAGAAACGAGCGGTTCAAATATAGAATCCTGAGCGATGCGAAGTTTTCAAAGGTACGAGACGCAGAAAAGCTTTGCTGCCGCGTGCAACACACAACTTTTCACCTCACACAGCGAGGAAATGCAGTGGGGGCGGCTCGCCTGCCAGTGTAGAAAAGTAGAAAACAATTGAATACAAGACGTGTTCGAATTTTAAACAACACTTTGTGCTCTAGAGCACAAAATGGAGTTTTGCGCTCAGATTTTGAATGAGAAATTGAATCTTTCCGAGCGGGTGAGGTGAAAAATGTTTTATGTATCTAAGTAATATATTACAAATGGTAGCACGACCTTCAAAATACTGTCTGTCAAAAGAAAAAAACAAAACAAGTTTTCAGTTGTTGCTTTAAATTGCAGTACCTAATAGTACCTATCTACCTATTAGGTAAGTACTAGGTACTTACTTTTTATTTAAACATTTAATTTGACCAACACACCGTTGGCGCTTCATAAAGTTTTGATCATAAAAACTTTTTCAAAAAAAATGTAACCGCCTTCAAAAATAACCACAAAAAAGTGTAAAATAATCTACAAAATAACTTTTCTTTCGGAAGTCGGTGCCTTTGTTTTTTTTCTTTTCATTGTCTTATTAGCCACCGACTTCCGAAAGAAAAGTTATTTTGTAGATTATTTTACACTTTTTTGTGGTTGTTTTTGAAGGCGGTTACATTTTTTTTGAAAAAGTTTTTTATTTTACTCTTTTTAGTTTATATATTCAATCCGAATTCTTGCCAAGAACATTATTCTTTCACATGTGCACCAGAATTTTGTAATCCTTCGCACCGGTACTTACATCACTCATGTACACAATAAGCTAATAAAATTCCATATCTCAAAAATTACTGAACCGATTTTGATGAAACTTGCAGTATTCTCTAAGTTAAGTGATACCTAGTACAACAAAAAAAGAATTACTTAAATCGGACTTGTAGTTCCGGAGATATGCGAACACAAAGTAAATCAATCGATGCCTACTCCTTACTGTTAAGGAGTTATACCTTCCATCATCAGGTCATCCACCTGAGATGATGATTATCAGATGCAAATACTTGGACAGCTTTAGAAAATATATGAAAATGGTACTATGTGCCTATAAAATTTGAAGATTGCCCTCGATTTCCTTAGGATCCCATCATCAGATCCTGACCTGGTGATCATGGGACCAATTGGAAAGTATACCCTTTCAAACAAAAGAAAAATTTTCCAAATCGGTCCAGGCGTCTTCGAGAAATCGGGGAACATACATAAAAAAAAAAAAAAAAAAAAGATCCCGACGAATTGAGAACCTCCTCCTTTTTTTGAAGTCGGTTAAAAAATAAGCCGCGTTGCGATACACAAAAACAAGTTAGGTATTAACTTAGATACATCATCAGATGACTAGAAACCAACTACTAACGTATGATATTTAATTACAGTCTACTAGTCAAAACAACTGACTCATGTTGTGTATTAGACCAAGATCCCAGTGCCCCCAGACCTACGTCATTTTAGCGAAGCTGAAACTTTGAGGGTTTGTAGTCTATTAAAAAGTTAAGACAGTATGCGTAATGCGTACTTACAAGGTCGAAAGCGGGGCCCTTGTACAGGTACCGGGGCCTAAAATACATAAAAATCTTGTTCACCTACGTTAAAGTGAAAGGCTCATATTCAAATATGAATATCATCAAAAATTGATAATTATTATTGCCAGTTGCCAGACCATTTACATGGCCCAATCATTCTCCCAGACGCCTTAAAGTCCTTCCCTTAAACTTGAATACCCCTTTTCACCAACTTGAGGGGCGATTTTCGAAAAATCCAAAAACACGTGTTTGATTATTTTTGATCTAGTATATAAATACTGATTTTCGAATTGATGGGCAATAAATAAGATTTTTCATACAAAAGTTTTCACCCCCTTGGAGGGGGTTTTCGCAAAATCCCTTCTTATGCCCATCTACATTGTAAACTGCAACTACTGTCCAAAATTTAGACTTCTGCGTTTAGCGGTTTTGGCTCAGGAGAGTCTTACGACCATACCCTGTTCTTTTATTCCCTGTTCTTTAATTTACATCTACCAACCGTTCAAAATATACAAAGATGACGTCATGAATATCGACGTCTTTAGCGGACGTAGAGTGTCCCGAGCCAAAACCGCTAAACGCAAAAGTCTGAATTTTGGACAGTACTTGTAGTTTACCATGTAGGTGTGTAATAAGAAGGGATTTTGCGAAAACCCCCTCCAAGGGGGTGAAAACTTTTGTATGAAAAATCATATTCCTTGGGTTTATAAATTTGAAACTTACCTCGAATATGAACTTAAGAAAATAAAAAGATTGACATCATTAATTTTTATAAACTACCTACCCTTCATTGGTGATCTAGATGATGTTGAAATTTGTATGGGAAAATCATAACGCGCGGGCCCATCAATTCGAAAATCAGTATTTATATACTAGATCAAAAATAATCAAACACGTGTTTTTGGATTTTTCGAAAATCCAACCTCAAGTTGGTAAAAAGGGGGGTTCAAGTTTAAGGTAATGGCTTTAAGGCGTCTGGGAGAATGATTGGCCCATCGGATTGGTCTGGCAACTTAAAAAAGTTAGTTAAACACTAATCCAAGAGATGGCGCTACGCTACCGAAAAGCGTAAACGAGGAATAGAGAATTTCAGCTTGCAGGTGTGGGTTGCAATAGCCTAGTTGGTTAAGGCGTCTGGTGTACCTATCCAGAAGACGCGGGTTCGAATCCCACTTGCAATCTAAAAATTTTTCTTTCCTCAAAAAATCATCTTAACTTAAAAAAGGTCTTGAAATAGTACCAGGAGTAATATCATGTAAAATATAGGCTTGCTAAAAAGACGTAGTTGAACAAGGTTTTTATCCACCTATAGGTCGTGCTACCTGTGGAAGGGCTCCGCTTTCGAGCTAGTAAGTAGGTACGCATACTGTCTCAACTACATAGTAGACTAGAAACCCTCAAAGTTTCAGCTTTGCTAAAATGACGTAGATCACTGGGATCTCTTCCTATATTGCCCGTAAGACTTTATTGAGGTTCACAAACTGGTACAGCCACAGCCACAAACACGCAACAACCAACGCGCCGAACGTCACCTGCGATTTTGCGTTGCATTAGAACGTACGAAACACTCAGCGTGCACTTTACAGTGGTTTCGCTACAAGATAAGCAATGTCTTCCAATTTCTCTTGGTTATTCTGTTGATATCTTACTCTACCGCGTCACATGAAGATAAGCGTGAGCGAGTACGAGGCTCCACGATTTGGCGGTAAGAGTGCACACCGTACTCGGCAAGGTTCGGTACACTTCGGTGGAACGGTGGAAGTCAGCGGTAGTCGTGGCCGGTAGCTCCGCAGGGCAGCCGCGCGCACTCCCCACACGTCGCGCTACGCACCGCCGCTATAAACAAATCATAGTCCACTGACAGAAACACATTTATTGTTCAATGAAAACTAGTTAGAGCCTACTTGCTGGCACCGCCGATCGCTCCGATACATTCCGAGGCGCAGTGAGTAATAAATCTAGTCGACCGGCCGCTATGAATTTAGACAATAATAAAGCTAGGTTACAAGCTATGTTGTTCCGATGTTTGCAGTGAAAGGAATCGTAAGTCGTAAGTGGCGATTCGGTGTGTAACTGTGCTGCGGTCATTTAATATTAGATGAATAAGTGGAGCGTCTGCCCGGCTGTGCATTATGTACTTGAGTGATGAGTGCTGGCGGACCAGATTGAGCCGACTGAACGTTGGCCGCTAGCAAGAAGCGACGGAACGCGATTCATTCCTGATTGCTCTGTCAACTCTTTGTATTCAAAGTATGTATTTTTCTTGTCTAATAAGTATGAATGTCTTCTTATCTCATAACGTCATATCTCTAGGGTTCAAGAGATTAACACTGCTAAAGTACCCGAGATTATATACTTTGAATTGCCGTGAAGTATGCCAACAGATGTTTTTTTATCAGATCTTTATCAAATACTTCAAAATCCAGGTAGAAGATACCTGTAGACATTGATAACAAATAAAACTATATTTTGTGTAGTTTTGTTTATATATTAATGCGGCAAGGTCACCAAGGTATTATTTATTAGTAACTGCCGTTCTAAGATATTCCACAAATAATTCTGCGATTTAAATAAGAACCTTAACACTTCTAGTTAAACAAAACAAGCAATTTCCATAGAACGTAATTATCGTTATAGACAGCTCGAAGCAAGCTGCTACTTTCTTCTTACCCTACATACAGATACTTTTGATAATAAATTCCAAAACACTTTAATAGTTTCACAAGTATCAGTGGACAGAAAGAAAAATATTAAAGAGATAAAAACGTAAACACGGTTACACTGTTACACAGCACAATATTAACTGAACTAAGTACATATCGTAACATACATAGAGAACAGTTATTAATACTTCAATAGATATAATAATCAATCCACATATTACAACTGTGAGACAAAGTTATTGAGGACTGTATATGGTTTCTATTTGTTCCTGAAGTCAATATTTCAGTAGCTAAATGAAGGTAGTATTGCCAAAATTGGTTAATAAGCCGTGAGTCGATCCTGATCCAATCCAATCAAAGATAACTCTGAGATATTCCTTAGAGCTTATTACAAAATTTGATTATTCTGGGTTTTAAAGATATTATTAATCATTACAGATTTTTTTCAAGAAAAACTGAAACACCATGATATTGTTGACGGAACAGAGGCGACTATTAATGAATTTTAAGAGGAAGTCAAGAAATAATTATTAAAAACATACCGAACTATAAATAGAATAATTAGGAGCCTTGTGGCCAAAATACTTCTTTAACGGAATTTATTGTATGATATCACGCATTGTTTTGTTATTCATATTTTAGCCACGTCAAACAATTAAGAAAACAGTCACGTGAACATAGTATAAATTATCTACATATAATACGAAAAATTTATACATGTGTTACTTAATTTTTTATACATGACCTTCATGTACTTCAATTTGATGCAATAAAGGAAGAAATTATCTAACACGCAAATAAATAAAATTATCTAACACGCAAATAAATAAAATTTCGTAGCACTTCGTAGCAACCCCGTAGGCCACCCTCCAAAACTTCGTAGACACATCGGAAATTGCTTGCGGGGTCGCCAATTCAGCATTTAGCTAGAACATGGAATACTCCAACATAACTACATATTTTGAAGGAAATAAAACTCAATTTCGGCTTCAGGATAGGTTAAAATTGACAACACATTTTCTTTCTGTAAAACTGGGATAATTGTACGGATATAAACGAATATCAACAATACAATCCGTAATGATACGTCATTTTAAATCGTGAATTAATTGATATTTAATTCTTACTGTTCATTATTTTTCGGCCATTTACGCACGGAATTATATTCCGGATGTTTGTTTATATAATAAAGACCTAATCTATTGGACGTCATCAAAAGTAATTAGTTAAGGTACAGTATGGGTTTCTTTAAAATGTTTGTCATTATTAACACAGCTGTTTTATTTTATAAAAGGTTATATAATTAAAAAAAAAATTGATGCGGCATAGACCATGATAAGATATACTCCTGCCAGTAGAAAATGCATTCTTATATTCTCTATAGTGTCAATTAAAAATTGAGTACCTTGTTAACTGTGGGATTAACCTTATCTTGTTGTTTAACTGACCATTAAAAATCGTCCCTAAGGGCTGATTTTTTAATAGTCAGATAACTTTTATCTGAGGAAAAAAAATAGCGGTTTGACATATTTTCATTTTTTTGATTTTTATTCCTCAGATAAAAGTTATCTGACTATTAAAAAATCAGCCCTTAATAAAATATATGTAAACAACATAAAACAATCTATGAGTTGGAACTTCTAAGAGTGTCAAATAAAAATAGAATTGTATCGGATTTAAATCTTTATCAATATCAAATACCAACAGAATATGGTTTCAAAATTGCTTAGGTACGACAACAATTCGAATGATATCATAACAAAATGCTCGTGTAACTCTTTTATACATAAACAAGATATATATGACTTGATAACGTTTCTACAAAATAATGAATAATGGCGTGATTTTGAAAAACTCACAGCATTTTTATGCGCAGCCATATTTTTCAACTAGCTATTGCCTACCGCTATGGCCGCGTTAGATTAATAACATAATACAGGGATAAACGGTATCCTATGTGTTATTTCAGACTATAACCAATTTCGTCAAGATCCGTTCGGCCGTTCTGACGGTATAGAGTAACAAATATCCATCCATCCATCCAAATATTCAAACTTTCACTAAAGTTAGATTACATGGTCGCGGGACTTACCGAATTACCGTGACCCTGGAACGTAAAGGGCTATTGAAGGACACCGTGGATTTTCGTCAGTACGAGTCTAACAGTCTCCCTCCCGCCCTGGGTCCCAGACTCATTTGATACTACGAAAAAAAAAAGAAAAAAAAATGTTTTTTTTTTTTTTTATGAGACATCCCACCGCTCTATTCCCAAACCACTGCAACTCCTGAAAGTCAAAATCAACAAACGCGACTTAAGAGTTGTAGGTGATGGGTTCGAACCCAGCCAGGCGCATTACTTGATATGGAAAACATCGTGAGGAATTGTATGTATGTAGTTACCTAGAGGAAGGTATTAAAACTATTTAAAATCCGGAACAGTAGTTGAGAATGTTGCAAGGACTTACCTATCTATATGTAGATATACACATATATTTACTAGGTATCAATAATTTAGATATGTTATGCATGATAGATAAGATTAGAATTTACATACAGTTGTATCGAAACTCGATTATAATAATATCAACTGTGATAACATGAACTTGATGCTAGAAACCTAATTTAGATAAAATAAAACAATAAACAGTCGGAGAAATCGCAATGATCAAGTTTAAAGAGTAACTAGCTTGTGCCAGTGGGGTTGCTCGTGTTGATTTTCGATAACTATTCCACGGAAACATCATACCGGAATAAAAATTAATATCCTAATGTGTAAATTCTGGTTATAATCAAGTTGTGTACGAAATTTCATCCAAAACCGTTCATTAACTTTTGTGTGCAAAAGTAACAAACATCCATCCATCCCTCAATCCTAACGATCCGTATTTGATGTTAATATTTACTGAGTTCCCTTGGAAAAATAAAAAATGGACACAATTTTATCATATTTTTTTTTGTTATCATCTTATAAACAACAGCAACTTATCTGCTTTATAGCCCAGACGATATAAAAACTTTATAATTGTTCAAACAAAACTTCGGTTTTGAAAGAACAAAAATTTTGTAAAGAACTTACTGGATCACGAAATTTTCATAAAGGCTACCTAATTTTGGTGTAGCAGAAATTCTTTTTTTTTTCAACTAGCCTACGGCGTAGCAATAGCACTACGATTTTCGTAGTCCCTACTACGCGAACGAAAATCAATTTATTGGGTTTGAACTCTTAAAAAATGTTTATTGTATGTCAATTTTCAATGAGAAACTAATACTTGAGAGAAAAATAAATCTCACTTTATTAGTTTTCATTCTCACGTTGTTTGTTCGATTTTCATTTTATTATAATTTATTTACGCCTTAGCACTATTTTAATGTTTTCTATTACGCGTACAAGATTACTATTTGTCTATGAAAATAAATGTACCAGTCAATAAGCAATTGAATAGAAACCACTTATCACGGTGGTTGATAGAAATAAAGATAATAAGTGTCTATCTAGGTAATAAATATTTGAAGGAGTTTGATTCTTTTAACAAGTCCAATACGAAATGAAAATAAGCGTACAGCCGTACATCCATAATAAACATACCGTTTTCCATGAGAGTAAACAGAAATCGCAAAAATAAGTTGGATTTTCAAACATTAAGGACGAGACATTTATGCCTCATTGTTAAAAATAATTGTAAAATATAAAACACTAGTGCAGTGGCTCGAGAATAACGCGACAGGATTATCCTATAAAGAAACATAAAAGAATAATGTAACTTAGCCTACCTATTGCTATGTCACACAAACGGCATGAACCGTTGATTTCCGCGATAGCAGACCAAAAATGTTTGCATTAACATCCTTTATCGCGAGAATTAACGGTGTTTCCCGTGAGTGTGGAACTAGTATTAGAATTTTCTTTGCAAAGAATATACAGCTTAGACGAAGCTTCAAATAAAGGTCCAACGTTTCATAGACAAACAAGGCTAAAGCAAAGGTATGTAATTTACTTTTCCATCCCGCTCGGAGCACAGACAATAATTTATTCTGGTGGAAGATCCTGAAAACCCACTTTAATCTTCAGGGATACAGCAAACGGCACTGAAACGTATAGAAATACGTACATGTGACGGATTCAGATGAAGTTTTTTTAACCGACTTCCAAAAGGAGGAGGTTCTCAATTCGGATGTTTGTATTTTTATGTAAATACTCGCTTTTGTACGCGGCTTTGCTCGCGTTTATTTAGAATTTCATGATCAATTCAGGATGTAGGTACTGTGCTTGTAAATATCAAATGTGCCCGGTCTCGGTCTGTAAAACTAAAACGGGAAACATGTGGGGTTGGAAACCAATCCCTACTGAATGGTAGCCATTTCTGTGTTTTGGTACTTTTGGCGCCAGCTATTGTAATGAGAACTTTTTTGCAGTTTTCGTTACGAAAGGCACCCATGTCCGTTTCTGCACGCCTGACGACGTATATCCAAAATCTCTGTATGGCCAATTCAGTGGTTTAAACGTGAAAAGGTAACAAACAAACTTTGTTAAGATATTGCATAGCTTCTATCGCGGGCCTTGAGCGCGGGGACCGAATCCAGAAATTCCGTAACGAAAAAACCTCACGCTCATTTAATTTAATTAAATTATTAATTTATTAAATTAATTATTAATTATTAAAATTAATTAATTATTGATTTATTAATATAATAATAATAATAGTAAATAATAGTCTCTGGAACCCTGACCACCGGTAGCTTGGACCCTGCTCCCACACCGGCGGACTACTATTTTATATTTTTAAATGTTTTTTTATTGTTTTGTATTTTTTTAAAGAAATATTTAAAAATGTAATAGTATGTATGAAAAATGAATAAACGGAATAATAATAAAATAATAAAATCATAATAATAATAATTTGTTTTTTTTTTGTTCTTTTTTGTTTTTTTTTTTTGTTTTTTTTTTATGTATTTTTTTTTAAAGAAATATTTAAAAATGTAACTTGAATTAATATCAAAGAAAAAGCAATACTGCATGAATACAATAAAAAAATAAAATTATAATTGCATAAGTTGATACAAAATGCTATGCAATAGCTTTACCGCGGCAGTCCCCGAGTGCCACACGTCTTTTTTTCGTATTTTATTATATTAGCTAGGTTTATACTTAGGTAGCCTCTGTTTATTTTTATGTTCCCTTGGCGCCGTGGTGTTTGTTATTTATAGTTTCTTTCATGTTTCCCACAGTCATGGACGTCCTATATTTATAAGTTGTTTACTATATCGGTCGCCATGAGAGCACTTAAGTTGCACTAAAATTAATGTACTGTGTTATACACTGTATCGGAATGTATATTATGGTTCCACTTCGGGTTACGGCAATAATTATGTCACTAATGGAGTAATGGAACTTGTGTTACTATACAAATAGAGAGATTGAAGGATTGATTAATAGAATTTTCAAGAGGGCGTGAGAGCTTAGGCCAAATCCGAAACTATGAAGAAAGTGTAAAAACTAAAAGATTTTCATCAAAATCGGGCTCCCACTCAAAAAACTAAACTGTATACTGCATAATTGCCTACTTATAATGTTCCCATAGCTGGGAAACAGGCCTGGGGTGGGGAAGGCTTGTGTTCCAGCAGCATGTGCGGGTTGATAGATCACAAATAACACATTTTTTCAATTGTTTCATTGTATAATATTGCGGTTTCTTTACGATGTTTTCTATATATAAAACAGAAAATAAGTTGTCCTGGCTGGATTCGATCCCAGGACTTACAGATTGTTATTTGGGGCCGCCACTGTTCCGCCTTATACTGATTTTCTCAAAATAAATAAATAATTAAAATCTCAAACGCAACTAATGCGATTAGAATTCTTCAGCACTGAGGCTCTAACATTCACGAGATAAAAGAAAAGGAAAAATCCGTAATCACATTTCTTCTCCAGACAAATTACAACATTCGCTTCGTCTGCAATACATTTATTGCGTTCAAATATTTATAGTGGAGTAGAAAATTCTCAACAATTTTCTATTGGATTTTTCTTACCAAGAAATATTCTTAAATGCAAGTATCTACCCGCTTCGCATTTCACTGGCTTCCGATTCGTTCTAGCGCATTTATTTAAGGATTTGTTTGTCTTCATTCGACACTTGATTGAAGTTACGAAACTCTTGGAAGGAAAAACAAAATAATATTGGCTTCACTTTACACACGTGTAGGCTTTATTTATTATGTATTTCCACCACAAAAAATGCCTACGCGGCGCAAATTGTAATGTATTTACTTTCTCTTTGACAAATATTGAGGGTTGCTGGCTTTGTATCGTTTTCGGAATTAAATTTTATAGACATAGAAATATAATATTAAATATAAGCAACCATTTCCCAAATTGTGTGCTTACCTACTTCTTAATTTAATGTTATAGTATCATATACAGTTTAGGTAAATATTAATTACTTAAAGTGCAGGGGTGTATGTAGAGAACCTCCCCGAGCCTCATCATAGTGACACAAGAAAAGGAAGATTAATGATCGTAGGTACTAAAACCTCGACTCAAGTCACCAAGGCGGTTCCAATATTGTGAAACTGTCAAAACAATAATTTAAAGTCATGATTGGCAATTTGCAAGCCACTCAAACGAGTATGCAAAGGTACACATTGCGTGATGCGTGGCCCAGTCAAATTGCGCGCGGTCGGGTGCGCCGGCGCATCTGATCGTCAACATTCGTGTCATGCGCAGTGGCGCACGTGCGCTAAAGCATCATTACGTGATGCCGGCGACATCTAAATGACAGACATGACAGTTATCGAAAGCAATTTATCTACAATGATTGGTTTTGTTATATAGACAAATTGGTTTGACTCGTGAATGCAATTTGTGACATGCGAAGCGCATCAAGATAAGTTCCTTGCATCGTATGATCATATATTTTGACTGGCCTGTTGGTTTAGTAGTTAGTGACCCTGACTGCTACGCCGGAGGTCGTGGGTTCGATTCCCACCCAGGACAAATGTTTGTGTGATGAGCATGATCATTTTGTTCTGTGTCTGGGTGTAATTTATCTATAATATGTATGTATTTAGAAATATATAAGTATGTTTATCAGTTGTCTAGTACCTATAACACAAGCTCTGCTTAGCTTGGGACTAGATGGCGTTGTGTGATAGTTGTGGAATATTATTATTATTAAGTATATATCTTATCATCAACAACTAAGTTTCTTCTTACTATATTGTGTCCTTATGTTACCTATGCGAATATGTGATTGAAGCAGATAATATTATTGCAAGCAGTTTTATAGCATGGAGAGATTAAAATCACACAGCACGCGTTGCATGATTTTGTAGAAAATGGGTTTTGTCGACGGGAGAATAGAAAAAGTTCAATAGAAATAAAATTCTGGTGTTTCAAACATATTTTTCCTTTGACAATGTATATAAGAAACACTTGAATATTTTTTGAATATTCAAGTGTTTTAATTTCAAGTGTTATGGTTGATTTCATATTATAGCAGTTTAAAACCACAGGTATGGTATGCCCATAAAAGGTTGTTAAATTAAATTAAATAATTTTACCTATTCTTAGAAATAGATAGAATAAAGATAGAATTGGACATACTAAGCATGCAGAAGTTACCATATAGTTACATAGGTTACTCATCTTGCCCTGCGTGGATAACCGCTAAGCCGCGGAGCAATTATTTTGAAAGCGCTATATGTTTTTTTAATTATCTCCGCTGTAATCTTTATCCATTACATTATTTTCCTATTCTTTCATATCATGCCTCACACAATCAGCTTTTACATAGAATAGAATACAATAATTGTTTATTTGCACAGAAAGTAGGTACAATATTGAGGTGTTGAATAGGTAACAATTGAATGATTCTTATACTGGCATGCAAAACAGTTTAACACTACAAATACAGGCATTCTTAATACAGACACACAATACAAACGCGATTGAATGTCATGATTGAATTATTTATGTCAGGCACAGGTATTGTCAGAATTATTAAAGTATTTATCATTTAAAAAATCACAAATCGAGTAATAACATTTATAATTATGTCATTACTCGATTCATATGTCAAACTCTGACTTGTGCATTCATCTTTTCTTAAACCTAACAGCCTATCAAGTTCTATATTTAAACTAAGTAGAAGTACCCGTTACAACAGCTAATATAAATATTGTTATTATAACGGAAAGTGTTTTGTTGACAGCCGGAACGATCTAGAATATACTGATGGATTAAATAAAGACAACCGCCAATAAACTATTTTTGTCCCCATCATTGATCCATTTATTTTTAGGTTGTGTTTATCAACATGAAAGGAACCTTTTACACATATAACCATCACGCTGTGTAAGAAGGACTGGGATTTGATTGGGTTCAATTAGTTTTTAGTTACAAGAGGATAATTTGTTTTTATTTTTAATGGTATTGACGGTTTATGTTTGAGAATTTGATTAAATTGAAGTTGTAACAGAGGAATACATTTTATGGAAGATAATGGAATAAGGGGATGGAAGATCTCAGTGAAAGGAAAAACACTAGATTGGACAAAATTACCAAAAGTGAAAAAAAAACTAACTTACACTATGCAATGTGTGGCTAAAGATTGAAGAAGAATTCGAAATGAAATGTTAATTGGAAACCAAGTAAAACGACCGACACACTTTCACAAAAACCTGTTATCATTACATAATACAGTTTCCGATACCTACAACGTGTGTCCCACAAGCCTTTACATAGTAGTTCAAGGTCTGACAGACCCCAGCTAATAAAAGGTGCTCAATCTGATTGCTTCATGCCCCATGCTTTAATATAATGGGGTATTCAGGTAAAATATCCGTTTTATTGTTTATAATATGCCTGTTTAATAGCGCGGTTGGAATTTGAACCCTCGACGCTAAGTCAAGAGTTCAAAATCCACCAAAGCATGTAGGCAGTCGCCTAGTGTCAATTATGATGGACATTTGTGGCAAATGCTCATTGACAACAGCGATTATAGTATAGGTAGCGAGTGCTGATAACATCTTATCATTCACACATCGGAGGTTCGACACTTCAAAGTAGTAAAAGGATATAGTTACCTATGTGTTAATAAGTAGCAGACTATCGTATTATCTAATCGATTTTTATACACCTAACATACTCGTACATGAAGCGTGACATCACAACGGTATTCCCCGAAATGGCTATAGTGTACATCACAAATATACATTGCGATGCAATTCGTAAAATGGAATATTCTATTCTGTTCCTCAAGCAAAAGAGAAGATAATTGAACGTTGCTAGAGTGGCACTTTAGATCCCCTGGTGCAGGGTTTCTCAAACTTTTGACTCCACGAACCTCTGTTAAAATTTCCAGGTGACAGCGAACCCCTATTTAAATCCCCCCCGGAATTAATTAGGTAGGGGTTCACTGTCACGCCTAAAGAAAATAATAAAATTGACTGTTAAAGAAAATAAGGTTTTTCTTTTAATAAAAGGTAACAAATAAAGTGCCAAAAGAAAAATCTTTTTAATATTAATGTGCTGGGGGTGCTTGTTTCTTGTCGCAAATGAATTCAAGTTAAGAGTAATTTAGGACAATTTTAACCTTAATTCTGACTCTCGGTATCAAGTCGATTTCTGTGTTTAGTTTTTATTATGACCAGGTATGAAAACCCACTCTCATAGTATGTTGTAGCAAAGAATAAAAGGAAATTCATCCGTTTGCGTGAGAGTTCGGAATAATCTACCTGTTAAGCTGCCAAAAAATCTATGAAAGACATATTATCTTTTTTAAATCAGCTTGAAGAGTTTTATCTACGGACATTTCTAATAATGACTTGTGTTGCTTAATACTTAAACTAGAAATTATGCTCTCGTTCGTGACTGCAAACAGGTTACTAACCCAGCCATCTTTAGCATTATAAATTTCCGAAAAAAACCTTTTCAGTTCGTCGGAGAGCTGAGAAAGATGCAAAATAATTTCAACAAGCCATTACGTAAATCTTATCGCGAACCCCCTTGCGTCGAATGGCGAATCCCAAGGGGTTCGCGTACCCCACTTTGAGAAACCCTGCTCTGGTGTAATACAGTGAATATTTCAATTATGCACATTCCGCCGGGGCACACTGCAGACACCACACGACACACAGTAGCCGTGCCCTCGGCATCCCTACGTAAGCACACACTGACGGTAACTTTTGCCATGGCATCCTTTGTTATGTCAGACTGCCGAAACGTCAGAAATGCCAAGATGTTTCTCAAAGAGCCGACGCGGCATGACAAAGCACACAGTGTATTTTTTTTTGTAGCTGCAACCTACTAATAGGCCGGTCAATATCGACATAAAAAAAAACCAAACATTGCAAACGCGCATGTAACTACGATTTTTTTATATGTTGTTAGGTCCCTTGAGAATAGTTAACACCCAAGTTTGCAACACTGAAAACCCTGTGCTGCCAATGTTACTGTCGAATCAAAATCCGTTCAGTAGTTTTTGTGTGTGTATCTCATGAACCGTGATAGCTAGGGAGTTAAAATTTTCACAGGTGATGTACTTCTATTGCCGCTATAACAAAACATACTTAAAACCAAAATACATTAAATATTATGGGGGGCTCCCATACAAAAAACGTGATTTTTATAGATAATGTTTCGGAGGCTGTTTCTCATGAACCGTGATAGTTAGATAGTTTAAAATTTCACAGATGATGTATGTCTATTGCCGCTATAACAAAAAATACTAAAAACCGGCCAAGTGCGAGTCGAACAACAGATATGTTTTTTTTTTGCCATTTTTAGTATTTATGGTTATAGCGGCAATAGACATACATCATCTGTGAAAATTTAAACTATCTAACTATCACGGTTCATGAGAAACAGCTTCCGAAACATTATCTACAAAAATCACGTTTATTGTATGGGAGGCCCCCATAATATTTAATATATTTTGGTTTTTAGTATGTTTTGTTATAGCGACAATAGAAGTACATCACCTGTGAAAATTTCAACTCTCTAGCTATCACGGTTCATGAGACACACAAAAACTACTGAACGGATTTTGATTCGACAATAACATTGGCAGCACAGGGTTTTCAGGGTTGCAAACTTGGGTGTTAACTACTCTCAAGGGACCTAACAACATAATATAAAAAAATCGTAGTTACATGCGCGTTTGCAATGTTTGATGTCGATATTGACTGGCCTATAATTATTATCATTGTTTTAATTTTAATGTCATACCATTTTTTACAAAATTAAAAAAAATCCCTGGTCATGCCGTAAAAATTAAATAATTGAAATATTTTGATTGACTATTAAGTACTGCACAATTAGTAACATTTAGGATTAAGGACAAGTATTTCATCAATAATATTGAAATTCCTTAAATTAAGTATATGCTATGTAATACTCGTATGTGACCTTATTGGTGTTACAAATAATTTGTTTTAATAATACGAATGATTCGTTTTCACCATTCGTGAGCACGTAATAATAAATTGTCCTCACGTTTGCCTAAAGTTGGATGGGCCACCTTTTTGTAACGAACTTACTTTGATCAACTTACGTGGCTTAAAAATACACATCACGTGGAGATGTTACTGAATTTACTTTACAACTGAAAGGTACTTGAAATGTTCTGTAGTATTGTAATTCTAATTTTTAAAGTTGGGAAGTTAAACATGCGGTTAGTTAAGGTATTTAGATTATGTTAAAATATGTAGCGTAAACGATGAATAAATTAACTGTAGCTTCAAAATACTCGTAGGAGTATTTCAAAACATTTTCTATTAGACTAACATGTTCGTCATTAAAAAATAAATGGTTTAAGGTTGCTTTTAACTTATAAACTGTTTAAAAGTATACCTACAGCAAAACAATGTTCAAAATAAAATACTCAACCGTGTAATACCGCCTACTGAAAACATGAAAACAAGATACTGAAAAAAATAATTAACTCTGTATTAAAATTACTTTCATCGCAAATCATACTTTGCTGCAGTCGTAAGTCGGAAGACACAAATACGCGATCGGGTAAAAATTGTTAAAAAATGAAGTAAAGTCAATCAATCAAAGTAATTAAGTATTTTACATTTACACCGCGTGATCGTACCAGTACCTAAGGACACTCATAAGTTTTCTAATGTAAGTGAATTGTAGCCACTAATTGTCCTAGCACTTAACATTATGAAACAAGCAGCATAAACCTAAGTACTTATCATCATCAGATAAGACTATTAATCTACTACAATTTAGAACAGACGATTAATAAAACCGATTATTTGTAATCCTTTTCAATTGCTGGCTGGAATTATTGTAAAGGTGCTGATAAACTTGAGCATTCACTTGTAACGAGTATTTTTGAGAAAGTTACATTTCAGAAAAACGTAAAAACAAACGAGAGCGATAGCGAGCATTCTGCCGAGCTTTTCGCCAAGCCGGCCTTCAAGTCTGACATCTATCTACAAGCCAAAAAAAAATTTGACGACCATCGCTCGACTAGAGCGTTCGCTAGAAAGACCGTGAACATTTCGCAGCCATGTTTGGCTCAATGCTTGACTCTGTTCGTTGTTCAGGTGGCCTACCATGAACTCTTAAAGCGTGAGTCTTTAGGCTGTGGGAAAGAGATGGCGCTAGACGACTTGTATAGCTCTGTCTCTTTCTAACAGCCTAAACTAGATCGCGTTAAGAGCTCATGGTAAAGCCTCAGTTCAACAAAATTAAAAACAGCGAATGCTCAATGTTCTGTTACTTAAGTTAATGCTCAAGTCTATCTGCACCTTAAGGCCCTATAAATTCATTTCAATCAAGAATTTAATCGGTAAGGTCTTAGCAGTCTTTTAACTAAATGACGGGAGATAATGGAAAATGGTAATTTAATGTCCGCGAAGGGCACAGGCGCAGGTGTACCTATTAATTATTAGGTCTTGGCATCTTGCAAATAGATCATAATAGAGCCATAATAGCCGTGGTTCAGGGTACAACAGCGATTGCGCGAGTGAACCGTATTTTCGTCAGTCTGAAATGCTCCTTTTTTATATTAAAATTTCACAACTATCACACAACGCCATCTAGTCCCAAGCTAAGCAGAGCTTGTGTTATGGGTACTAGACAACTGATAAACATACTTATATATTTCTAAATACAAACACATTATAGATAAATTACACCTAGACACAGAACAAATTAATGATCATGCTCATCACACAAACATTTGTCCTGGGTGGGAATAGAACCCACAATCCTCCATCTTCGTTGGGTGGTTGCTACTGAGAAACCCAATAAAATGATGTCCGACTTAAAAATGAAACATAGAACGCAGATCAACATAAAATTTTATCAGTAGATAAAATTTATTAATGCTATACCATAGCCTTAAATAAATTGATTTCAATTTCTTCTGGTCATTCTCATTCCAACAAATACAATACAATCTTACTTCTATAATTATTATAATTGAGAAAATTTGAGAGGGTAGATAGATAGATAGGTACGTATTTGTCTCCTTTACAGTAGATTATCACTTTAGGGTACTTTTTATCCAGGTACGTTCACGAGGGATCATTACCAATCTTCACGTGCGCAAAACTGGGCATGGTCATTAAGCTAATCCATTCTTTAATTAAATATATTAGGAGCATCATTGAAGACTGAGTATTTTTTTTGTTCATGACAAGAATTTTATTGCATGAAAGAAAATTCACCACAAAAGATGGAAATTCACCGTTACCCATGGGAAGCCGAGGTAGGGCGCTAGTATAAAAAAGTTCTATTTTTCCCCACTAACCAAGATATCTAGGCAATACTGGTTTTGCTGTATTTAACTGTTATCCTTCACCGTCGATTTGCAGCAATAATGATTTCTAATTGATGCGTTCCGTCAATGCTCAAGACCACTCATGTGCCTAGTAAGACGATGTTTAGCTCTGTTTTAGCTCAATGCTAGTTTTTAAGGTCATTTGAGTGTTGTGGTAAAAACCACAGACAACGACACGCAGTTTTATTTTATGCCCTGAAACAAAAATGTCAGAGAAAACAGGAAAAATATTTTCTTTTAACTAGATTATGAAATATTAATGTTCGTTTATGTCGTGAAACAAATATTTTAAATTTTATACGAAAAAATGCAACAGCCTCCAGGCTCACCCCTTATTACAAGTTCGAATTTCAATAGGCTTGCCCACTTTTACGAAAACACATAAATGTCTACGTCTTAATCTAAACTCAAAAATCTAACTACCTTTTTATAATTGCGAAAGTTTAGATGTTTAGATGGATGTTTTAATTTACGTGGACTTAAAGTATAGAAACATTCATTTAACGATACGAGTAAGAATGTCTCATATGAGAAATATTCTCTGTAATGTAAGTTGACATTTTTATGGAGTGCATAGTGAAGAATTATCTCTCTATTTCTCCAGAAAAGCGGGACTAACGAATAATGTGAGCCCCGAAACGTAAAAGACTTTTGAAAGACACCGTGGATTTTAGTCAGTACAAGTCTGACAGTCCTTCTTGCCCTGCCCTGGGTGGGAGGACTCATTTGATGATTTTTTACCACGCTAAAAAAAACCCTGTTACTGTTATTTTACAAACAAACCAAACTAGCTACAAACACACATACTTAGATATCCGTGTCAGGGATCCCGCGGTCACACAGAATACCCTATTAATACCAGCCGGTTGTAACACCTTACTCGGATATTTACTGCGGCTGGCAACATTAGATAGGTACTCGTAGCTAATTATTAGATAGCTAGAAACACCGTGGTCGGAATGCGACTGGAACCAGTCAATGACCTCCATCAACTGACACTTGAATAATTAATTTAGCAAAAAAATCTTTATTTTTCTAATAATTATGATGATTATTGTTTATTCAAGGGCATGCAAGTGTTAAAAAGGGTGCATGACGACACAATTTATGATGACATCAAACCTTCCTCATAAATTTTGTCAGATAATACAACTTTATCACAATAATGTAAGGTTAATGTTCGATTGGTAAAATTTGACAGATTCGGGTAGGTTGACCTGATCGCGTCTGTACTTTTGTCGTAACTTACTTAATGCTGATTTTGCAATTTTGCAAGCCTTTATCTTTTATTATTATTGTAATTGATTGGGTATCTCGTTGCACTTTGGCCTCTTCGTCACAAACGCTAACGCTAATAACCCCAGGTAGGAGCAGAGGTATTGGGTTTTTTCGATTTAGAATTTAGCATGAAAATTATACATATATTCAGCCCTTCTCAGTAATTCATCATCACCTTATAATGTTCCCATTGCTGGTACACAGACCTCCTCTCTGTGAGAATTGAGAGGGAGTGGGCCATAAGCCCATAATCAACAGGCCCAGTGCGGGTCGGTAGTAGGGAATCGAGAACCGGTCCTTGTTGGAAGTCCCGGGATTTTCGGGACAGGCGTCCAAGGAACCGGGAAATCCCGGGATTTTCGGGACTTTCGGGACAAAAATGCATTTTTTCCATGGCATTAGAAAACAATGAAAATAATAAGATAACTTTAGGGTATAGTATTTATTCTGATTAAAATCATACAACCAACTTATTCGTCGGCCTCATGGACATGGGTTTGCTATAGCCTCTTTTCTATTCAGAGGTGGCATCTATTCACTCTAACTGTACTAACTATAATAATTTAAATGGATGGAAACTTGCAGTTAGTCTAGATGTCCAATACTGGACATTAGATGTAATGCAAGTAAGCCGGTGGAAAGAGGTTGTAGAATTCATGAGTTCGACCTATTTTAGGTCTCATCTTAGCCACGAGCGAACCCAATAAAAAAACGAAAAGAGGGTAAGCTTGCGTCGATGAGATGAGCTAAGCTGTAGAGTAACCATCCACCAGTTTCACGTTGCCAATTATTCTAAGGAGCTCTGCGTTCCACTGGGTCTAGTGCAGTAAGTTGTATTTATCTGAGCCATCCCAATGATTAAGTTGAGTAAGGTTGCTGCAATACTCCGTAAGAAAAAACATAAGAAACTTTGAATTTCGCGGGCTACTACGACGCAATCACCTTATGCAGAAATGTGCTTGCACATAGGCTATCCAGGTGTAAGGTATCGCTTCACTCTATTTAGGATGGCCACGTCAAAGTTGACACTGGATGTCAGCTCCATGCCCAGAAGCTCAAGGTCATCAGATACAGAAACAGGAAAAATAGGAGTTGGTCCAAATTACTCTATAAAAGATGTAGTTTCGATTTACTCCTACTTCACTAAGGAAATATACGCCTGTATGTTGGTGGCGTTAAAAGAGAGAAGTTTCTTGTTCACTCACTGGGATACTAAGTATCAAATCTGTTCGCTCTACCATGGTCTCTCTGAAGCAATGAACTTCATCCCCACTGGTTTTTTCAGTGGGCAAGTATGTCACTGAAACAGTACTGTTATCTACCTATCCAACAATACCAGACTGAAGTGGGTAAGAAATGTGCAGCAAAATAAGAGTTGCAAAGAAAACAGATAACTGTTGAACTCCAGAGTCAATAACCAAAAGCTCAAAGGATCAGTCATCAACGACAACTCTGATTGATCGTTCACTAAGAAAGTCTGGTATCCAGCTACAAAACTGTCAAAATCAACTGGGATACCAAAAGCAAGGAAGCTTTTTGTCTCGAGACCCTGTCAAAGGCTTTCGAGATATAACCAGTACTACATTATCAACTTTTCTTCTCTGTCAACCACACCTGTATCTGAACATGTTATTCCGTATATAACGACGAAGTGAATAAATACCTTACATCCAATTTGGTTCTTTTGTTCTATAAAAGAATTAACAAGTTTAAACAAATTATTTGTACTGTTTTTCTGAGTCCCGAAAATCCCGAATTTCCCGGTTCCCAGTCGCTTGTCCCGGGTTTTAAAATATACTTCAAGAACCGGGAAATCCCGGGATTTTCGGGACCGGGATTTCCCGGTTCGATACCCTAGTCGGTAGATGTCACACGTCTTCGAATTTTTGGTTCTAAGACATGCCGGGTTTGTGAGGAAACGCATTTTAAGAGCATGGAGTAATTAATAGCTTGATGTTATTAAATGGCATAGTGTTTATGCATTTTTTATTGTAGGTATTCTGTTTTGTTGATTATCTAGGTATTTAATTATACCTTATTTATTACAGACCAATTGTAAACAATAATTTATCAAAGTATGATTCATGATTCAATGTGAACGGATTTTCCAGATAGTTTTTTCATAGCTCGAAGCGATACGACATTTCATCAGCTGTGTATTTTTGTTTCAAATGACACTCACAGCTAAAAAGTTATTTTTGTCTGACAACTACTCGTAACTAGCCAGCGCGCTTTTAATTAAAAAAAAACTGAAACTTTTCAGTTCCCCCATTACGTATTATGGGCGTTGTTCTTTTTTTTTATTTTAGATTAGTTACTGTCAGCCGTTTCAGGCGCGTTATTATTTTTTTAAGTTATTTGTGTACTACTTATACGCATTTTTATGAGGGCAGTGCAAGAGCAAGCAATCTTTATTTCTATAATGTAAAAATTAATTGCTGTTCGTTATTCTCGCTAAAACTCGAAAACGGCTGGACCGATTTGGCTAATTTTGGTTTTGAATTATTTTTGGAAGTACAGGGAAGGTTTGAAAGGTGATTTTGTGGCGGTACGAAGTTTGCTGGGTCAGCTAGTTTTCAAATATTTGTTAATGCTATTTTCGTACGATTATAATTATTGATTATTGTTTATTTAAAAGCGTGCAAGTGTTAGAAAACCGTGCGTGACGTCACAATATAGTGCCATCATAGTTTCATTCGAGACGTGGTCACTTAATTTATTTATTAATTATGCATTTACATAACTCCCACGTCACCTGGGACACATGTAAAATATTATATATGTCGGAGCCACCAGTATTGTTCCGTCAGATTCAGGCATCATGTGGGCAGAGTTTGGGTCTCGTGCAATGAAAATACACTGGGTGCGGTTCACTTGGTTATTTTAATTTTAAATCACAAATTAAATCAAACACAATTTAATTTAATCACTCACTACACTTATACTGGGCACAACGAATCGAGTACAGTTTCGGGATGTCTTCACACTGCTGCGGTCAGGCACTGAATGCGCTCCTCGCCGCCCCGATGAAACATCACGACTCTGTATAAGCGCGCGCAGACCACGTGATACTCAAAATGGCGCGCTTACGATTCGTTTGCTGTCCGTACTATTGACCGGATCCGACACGGCCATCCTGCGATTAACACGTCCTCGTGTGATCTTCTTCTTCAGCCTCTTTCTACCATCTTGATGTAGGCCTCCTTCAACTCTTTTCACTCGTCCTCGTGTAATAATCACTCTGAAACACAAAATAGTCCACGACAGAATACTGTTCCACTCGGTCATTCCTGACCAAACTCTATATATTCAGTTCTTTGGTGAAAATAAGGAAATTTCAACTCTACTGTACCATTAAAACCAATACTCTTTAACTAAATCAAACATTGGGAATAGCCAATTGAAAATACATCAATCACTACCCTAGGCCACTAACAACCACCCCGGGCCACCAACAACTACCCCGGGCCATGGTACCACAGTCGTTCGAATCTACTTTCACAACTCTATTGCAAAAACTACCGATTTTCCAGTGACCTTCAACTTTCGAGTAAAACTTCTAACGCCACGGCTCTCAAGCCGACCAGCAATCACATTGCTTTCACACATCCAATGCATGGATCAGAACTTCTGTGCGCATCCACCACGTGGATCGCCCGAGTGCATCACCCGCTGACTACACACTATGGTCTCTCAAGACCCCGACCTCCGCCAGAGCCACCCGCGCACCGCGCTTCCATGGACACCGGGATGTCAATAAGATACGGATTACGGCTACGAAATGGCTACTGGTACAGTCGAAAACAAGACGGCCAATAGACCGTTTTACTCGACCTCTCACTACAACTTAATCAGAATCTATGGTAACTTCGACTGGTACATGACCCGTTGGAATGTTTGTAGGTACACTTAGAATTCAAGGGTTTCAATGTGTAACGGTCACCATCTCAAAATCTTTATCACTCTAAACAGACCCTTAAACTTTGGATCTAATTAAGACTGATCGGAATTCCCAGAGCATTCAAGTACCTTTGCAATTGTATTATCACAATGCAGCAATATTGTAATCAAAACAGCAGGAATCAAATTCGTGGCCTGTGGCTAACACTAGCCCCACTAACAAACCTCTGTTTGTTTCACACCGTTCACCATGAACGCACAATACACGACCTCCGCCAGTGCCATCCGCACACCGCGCTTCTATGGACACCGAGATGTCAATAAGATACGGATTACGGCTACGAAATAGCTACTGGTACGGTCCGACCAGCCGACCTAAGATTCCACACTATCATTCAACTCAACATCTCTACTTCAAAATGGTACTTGAACGTCAGGCATTCCCCCCAAATCCACAGCACTTAACCAGCACTATGCATCACTACTAACCAGTTCGTAACATTGTAGCGCTTAACCAGCGTTACAAATCCTATCACTTAGACAGTAACAATAAAAAAAGCTTAACCAGCGATAATACTCACCAACGCTTAACCAGCGATAGTCAACATAAAGAACACAAGGCACCAGAGGCGTAAGTAAAAATGAAACGATTCACCTGTGTTGTAACGTGTCTGATGGTGGTTGCACGATGCAGACATCGACGCGTCGCGCCGCGCCTTGGACTGGTCCGTTGCCACTGCCGCCACTACTGCTCGTACAGCGCACGGCTATGTGACCTGGCTTGCCACATTTGATGCACACCAAGGTCTTCGATGCCGGCTGCTGCGTCACTTGACTTGATGCTGTAGGTCTTCCCTTCGTATCCATCGCCTTACTTCTGCACTCAATACGCTTATGGGCGTTTTAGCACAGTTAAAACACTTAATTGACGTTATTTTTCCTCGCTTGGTGTCACTTGTTTTCGATGATTCACAGATAGTGTTCATTTTTCGCATCAGATATGAAACGACTGGCGAACGTGGGTAATGTTTCTTTATCACTTGGTTTTTCACCACTCATTGTTTTTTTTTTTTATGAGGGTACCCGCCTTTCCGAAATAAATCTTGTTGTAAAAAGTACCTTAAATTCCTTTGTAGGCTATTTGAGATAGCCAGGTTGATGCTTCACCTTTAGCGCCTTGCTCAGCGTCAAAATAAGCTGGCATCCCTCCACTGCACATCCGTTAAAACACAAGTCGGTGGTGGCGCACCACGACCGCGCATCGGAATCCGGTTTGTCGGGGTCGAATTCCGGCAATAAAAACTTGTTATCCACTGGCTGAGTTTTCAAAGTTTACATTTTCACTGAATGTTATTGTCACTGTTCCCGCGTGTAATTTCATTAGCACGATTTGATCCCAATTCTGATGTCGGAGCCACCGGTATTGTTCCGTCAGATTCAGGCATCATGTGGGCAGAGTTTGGGTCTCGTGCAATGAAAATACACTGGGTGCGGTTCACTTGGTTATTTTAATTTTAAATCACAAATTAAATCAAACACAATTTAATTTAATCACTCACTACACTTATACTGGGCACAACGAATCGAGTACAGTTTCGGGATGTCTTCACACTGCTGCGGTCAGGCACTGAATGCGCTCCTCGCCGCCCCGATGAAACATCACGACTCTGTATAAGCGCGCGCAGACCACGTGATACTCAAAATGGCGCGCTTACGATTCGTTTGCTGTCCGTACTATTGACCGGATCCGACATATACGAACCTACTTGTAAAAACTTTTCATACTCTCATATTTACCACACAACGTTGACGGTCCCTGATGGTTTTAGGTCCGAAAATAATTACCATCATGAAAGGATTTTGAATTAGTGGCCAGTACGGTTTTAATTAAAAACCTGGCTGTTTTCTTTTTTAAATAAGTCTGGCCAATGAAAATTAAAGTGTTGGGCTATTATTCATTTTGATGAATTGAAATATTCTCATTCTTTGTAAAAACGGGTTATTTTAAGTTTTTTTTTTTTGCTATGAGGTAGTTGTGGCTAAATAATAACTACTTTCGATATTTAAGGTTAAGCCGCGCTTGCCGTGGTTGGTCTGTAGATGGGTGACCACTGACCAAAGTGACCAAGTGTCATATTAAGATCCCTCCCCGTGCCTCGAAAATGATATAGAGGTGGTGAGTCTCGGCTGATCTGTTTTATGTCCTAAACATTCGATTTCGGGCACGCCGCAATTGCGGCGGTAAGACCCCTCTTTGAGGAGTGGCTGGAGAGAAGTCATGGCGTCCTGACCTACCGCTTGACGCAGGTCCTCACCGGACACGGAAGTTTCGGGAGGTACCTGTGTCTGATGCGAAAGGAGGAAACGCCTGGGTGTCACCACTGCCAAGATCGCCCGGAGGACTCGGTGGAGCATACGGTGCAAGACTGCCCAGCTTGGGCAGGGCACCGACGTGTCCTCACGGCTGCGATAGGCGGAGACCTCTCGCGCCCAGCATTGGTCGCGGCCATGCTGCGGGGCGAGACGGAGTGGGAAGCGGTCGCCTCCTTCTGCGAAGCAGTAATGCTCGCTAAGGAGGAGGCGGGCCGCGAGCGAGAGAGGACAATGTCCTCCCTCCGCCCCACCCGCAGTGGTGCACGCCCACGGCGACGGACGTCGCGAGATGATCTCCGGCCACCGTAGGCGCGGGCATGCGGGCAGCGAGTAAAGGGCAACTCGCTGCCCGACCAAGGACCATGCCCGGGTCGACGGCGCGTTGTGTCCCACGCGCGCCTCAAAGAGCGTCAGCATAATGACGGGGCCCCCCTCTCCGAGGGCCAAAGCCTGCCGGGGTCGCGGGATTATTTCCTTACCGTGACCCTGGAACAGAAAGGGCTATTGAAGGACACCGTGGATTTTAGTCAGTAGAAATCTGACAGTCCCTCCCGCCCTGCCCGGGGTTGGAGGACTCATTTGATGATTTTACCACGCCAAAAAAAAAAAAAAAAAAAAACATTCGATTTAAAAATTTAAATCTAATTTCATAAGAGTTATTGTTGCATGGCAGACGCAATAATTACATTGGTATGTATGTTGTTGCACATGTCACCATTGTACGTTAATAGGTATTGATTTTATAAGTGCGAGTGTTTATGCAGAACTATTTCAAAGAAATAGCGTGCCCTACACCTTGGTTGTTATTCCTGTACTTTTTTTTAATAAATAATCGTTATTTTTCTTCGTTCTGAGACATGAGGATAATAATGAATGAATCAATGAATTGTAATGTTCCCAATGCTGGGACAGAGGCTTCATTTTGATATGGAAATACGCTGCGATATAACATCCACCATAACGCACTTGGCCTCTTGGTTTGATGGACGTTTATTACCGGTACGTACAAAGCGTTTTGCCAATACCTTTATTGTACGCACAGCTAAGGAGTGGAATTCCCTGCAGCTATAACCTTGGGGTCTTCAAGTCAAGAGTGAACAGGTTACTTCTAGGCAGGCGTGCTTCATCGTCGACCACATCTTCGCTCATCATCAGGCGAGATAGTAAAATAAATAAAAAAAATTAAATTCGTTTAATTCAGACTACTAAAATGTCCATCATTTTGTTAGTAACTTAGTAGAAAATTATATACAGTGAAACCTGGTTATGTGGGACCTGGATAAGTGAGAAACCTCCATAACTGGTACTCATGCTGAAGTCCCAACACTTTGGGACTGTATTAATGCGCTAAGGAGGAGGCGGGCCGCGAGCGAGAGAGGACAATGTCCTCCCTCCGCCCCACCCGCAGTGGTGCACGCCCACGGCGACGGACGTCGCGAGATGATCTCCGGCCACCGTAGGAGCGGGCATGCGGGCAGCGAGTAAAGGGCAACTCGCTGCCCGACCAAGGACCATGCCCGGGTCGACGGCGCGTTGTGTCCCACGCGCGCCTCAAAGAGCGTCAGCATAATGACGGGGCCCCCCTCTCCGAGGGCCAAAGCCTGCCGGGGTCGCGGGATTATTTCCTTACCGTGACCCTGGAACAGAAAGGGCTATTGAAGGACACCGTGGATTTTAGTCAGTAGAAGTCTGACAGTCCCTCCCGCCCTGCCCGGTGTTGGAGGACTCATTTGATGATTTTACCACGCTAAAAAAAAAAAAAAAAAACATTCGATTTAAAAATTTAAATCTAATTTCATAAGAGTTATTGTTGCATGGCAGACGCAATAATTACATTGGTATGTATGTTGTTGCACATGTCACCATTGTACGTTAATAGGTATTGATTTTTTAAGTGCGAGTGTTTATGCAGAACTAGCACTACGCCCGCGACTTCGTCCGCGTGATTTCCGAACCTTGCCTTTGTGAATTTCTAGTCCCGGCCACCTCTATAAGGATGGGATACCGTTGGAAAAACGAAATCAATATTCAACAAAAATTCTATCAACCCGCAATATTGCGTCTTAGGTAACACCTAGGTCCTAAAAATTTATCCTAACTATCAACCGCAATACAAACTTTTAGGGGTTGAATTTCGTATTATCCTCTCTTAGTGAATCTGTATCCTAAATAGAAACCCCCTGCAATGTTGAGTCCTCTAATTACAAACTCCAAAGACAATTCCTAAGGGGTCGAACTTGTAAAATTCCGTCTTAGTGAGAACTTAGGTCCTAAAACAACCCCCATGCTGAGAAACTCCTAGCATTTGTAGCAACAAAGTTTCATACAAACTGTCAATCCCATAAACAGCCCCTTAGGAGTAGAATTTCAGAAAACAGTGCCTTGGTGTATTTGCGTCATAAAAGAACAACCTTGCAAAATGACATGGCCAATTTCTGCCTAGTTACTCAGTGACATGTATATTTTACATGTTTAGTTATAAATACATAAAAAGTAAAAATATAAATAACTAAATGATTTACGTTTCCGTATAACTTCCGAAAAAATATTTCGACATAAATAGTTGTTTTACGTTTCCGGCGTATCGGGGCAGCACGCTATTTCGGATAAACGTGCCATTCCCTGTTAAGCTATAATATGAATGCCTTGTCAGACTAATACTTAACATTATTCTGACTTAAAATGATTATTCACTTTTGCAATTATAATAAAAACACTTTTGTAAGTTATTCGAATGCTATGAAACATTTATTTTAAATTACTGAAATAATAACTTTTTCCTGCAACAACGAAACGAAACGACATGACAGATTCGACAATCGCTTGACATTTGTCATATTTTTTGTTTGACATTCATACAATTTTTTTCATTTGTGTTCGCAGCTTGTGCGGGGGCTTATTTTTGTTTGTACACTGTGCGATTATCTTTTCTCTATACCGACCATTGCTATTCTACACGGACTGATTCCATTGCCCAACGATTATCTAGTGCTTTTCATACGGATTTGATTGTGCTTACGTTTTGGACACTGTCGACAATAATACAACAATGAGGTGTATTAACTGCGGTATAGCTACGGGACGGCTAAGAAAACATGTTGTATCTTCGTTAGACATTCCTTTCCAAACGATGCTTGTGCAATTACTAACAATTCAGGCATGTGCTTTAAACTTATTATGAAAACCTACAAATAAAACATACTGTCACACTCTATACTTGGTAATACTTGTTTTAAACTGTAGAATATAATGGATATCCATCCAGTGACAAGGACATCTTTATATCCACGCAAAATAATCTGGTTAATATTGAGGTAAGAGCCCGACTAGGTTCATGACCAATTGATGCTTTTTGTTAATTACTAAGAAATCTGAAGTTACTGGATTATGTAACTTTCACAGTTAATTTTACAGCATATTATGTTTAAAATAAACCAAAATTGGTCACTGTAATTGATTTTTTATTTGCTAGGCAGAGTGCCCTAAGAAAATGGGCCATCTCCTTTAATACTCCTAGCATTTGTAGAAACGAAGTTTTATACAAAATATCAACCCCTAAATCAACCCCTTGGTGTCTATTTTCACAAAACACCCGCAACTACGCCCAAAAAAGAATTTCTATGCAAAATTTCAGTCTCCAAACTATCGACCCCGAAAAAACCCCTTAGGGGTCAAATTTCGCAAAACCATCTTAGTGAACATTTAGGTCTTAAAAAAAGCCCCTCGCCAAATTCGAGACGCCTAGCACTTGTAGTAACAAAGTTTCATACAAGCTATCAAACACAAAAACAAACCCCTTGGGGGTCGAATTTCTCAAAATCCTGCCATGGTGTGCATCTAAGTCCTATAAAGGAACCCGGTGCGAAATTTGAGGCTCCTCGCACTTGTAGTAACAGAGTTTCATACAAACTATCAACCCCAAAAACAACCCCTTAGGTGTCGAATTTCGCAAAATCCCGTCCTGGTGACCATCTACTTCCAAAAAAGAAACCTCATGCAAAACTTGAAATTCCTAGCACCTGTAATGACGAAGTTTCATACAAAATATCAACCCCAAAAACAACCCCTTAGGGGCCAAATTTCGCAAAATCCGTTCTTAGTGCTCACCTAAGTGGTATAAGGAGGGCTTGTGCCAAATTTCAAGTTTCTAGGCCCAGCGGTTTGGGCTGTGCGTTGTCAGATCAGTCAGTCAGTTTTGAATTTTATATATATAGACTATTTCAAAGAAATAGCGTGCCCTACACCTTGGTTGTTATTCCTGTACTTTTTTTTAATAAATAATCGTTATTTTTCTTCGTTCTGAGACATGAGGATAATAATGAATGAATCAATGAATTGTAATGTTCCCAATGCTGGGACAGAGGCTTCATTTTGATATGGAAATACGCGCTGCCTGTTGGTCTAGTGGTTAGTGACCCTGACTGCTATGCCGGAGGTCGTGGGTTCGATTCCCACCCAGGACAAATGTTTGTGTGATGAGCACGATCATTTGTTCTGTGTCTGGGTGTAATTTATCTATAATATGTATGTATTTAGAAATATATAAGTATGTTTATCAGTTGTCTAGTACCCATAACACAAGCTCTGCTTAGCTTGGGACTAGATGGCGTTGTGTGATAGTTGTGGAATATTATATTATTATATTATATATTATTATATTATACTAGCTGTTGCCCGCGACTTCGTCCGCATTGTATTTGGTTTTAAGGCACCTAAACTAATATTCTCTTTTTTAATTTGTTGAGAAAGTGAGGGTACCTGATGTCCCACTTTAAAGTTTGTTATAGAATCTATAACAAACTTTAAAGCAAATGAAATGAAAACTTCCAGACACAACACTTTATATACGACATTGGTAGTTTTTCCCTCTGGTGCTAAAATAAAAAGATGGTCAGCATTACTGACAGGCGAGCATGTGTTATATAGTTGGCCGTGGGAAAAACAGTTGGACCTTAGGTCGACATCAGCTTCCGTCAGGGTCTGTCCTTGGGACTTATTTATGGTCATCGCGAAGTAAGCGGCTAGGTACCGGGAATTGTGTGAGTTTGAACTGGAAAGGGAAATTGTTGGAGATGAGTGGTATTCACGGTATCAATGCAGTTTCCCCTGAGCCACATCCGGTGAGAATTTCAGCTTCACTTAAATTTCTGTGTAAAGGTGCGTACAGACCATGTAACATGTTATATAACATGTGTTATAAAACACTACAACTCTATGTAGAATGTTACCATGAAAAATGAAATAACAATGTTATATATCATGTTATGTTATATAGTCTGTACGCTCCGTAATGCAGTAACTATTAGTCGCGTTCCATTGCACAATTTTGGTGGAGTTAGATTTCTTAGAAGCATTATTATTACTTTTAGGTTATTTTATGAGCTCGAGGACCACAGGCAGTTGATGAATTTAAAATCTCGAGTGGGTAGTTGCTGGCATCACCCTAATTGACGACGTTATTGTATGATGTGTAAACCACATCATTCCCAACAATTTCGGCTAATATGTTTTCATTTATTGCAGCGGTTCGGTCATTTTTTTAGTATCGCAAGATCACATAGCCAAGAGTTTTCCTGAAGTGTTATACTTGACGGGACTCCGAATACGTAACTTATCAATTCTTCTTACAACGGGCAGTGTCTGCCGGAATTAAAAAAGAGAACAGTACCTACCTTGATATTGTCCATGGGTCTATCATCATGGCGAATGTCTCAAAGTGTTCAGTCCACGGCCTCGACGGCTTTTTTGTTCGACATTGTACATTCAGACGATTACATTTTTTTAGCGTGGTAATACATCACGTGGAACACAACGTGCACTCTTACTCGCCGCCCGCATGACCGCGCCTACAGTGGCTGGAGATCGTGTAGCGACGTCTGTCGCCATCGACGTCTACCGCTGCGGCTGGGCTGGAGGTGGACATTGTCCTCTCCCTCATGCGTCCCGCCTCCTCCTTCGCTAGCATGACTGCTTCGCAGAAGGAGGCGACTGCTTCCCATTCTGTCTCGCCCCGCAGCATGGCCTCGACCAACACTAAGCACGAGAGGTTACCGATTATCGTCGTAGTGAGGACACGGCGGTGCTCTGCCCAAGCGGGTAGTCCTGCACCGTATGCTCCACCGTGTCCTCCAGGCGATCCACGCAGTGGTGACACCCAGGCGATTCTTCTTTCCCTATCAGACACAGCTACCTCCCGAAACTTTCGTGTCCGGTGAGGACCTACGTCATGTAATAGGTCAGGCGGGACGCCGTGACGCCTATCCAGCTACTCCTTAAAGAGGGGTCTTACCGCCGCGGGGCGTGCCCGGAACTCGGTTGCGACAGTCGCTCTCTCAATATTGCCCTGTGATCACGCCGGAGCTCTTTCCGGGAATTCATCCTGGCGATTGTATTGTATAGCGGGCTGGTATCCGCAACTCCACGTCATATGCGTGTATTTTGCGTGCGGATGAGATGATCATTCTCCTGGCGATGCGCGTCGATAGACGCTATGGAGGGCCGTCGCCTCCAGGGGAAGACGACTACATTATAATCCTGAAACACCTTTGCTTTGTCACAATTTCATGACTACGAACACGTTGAGTGTTGCAGTGTTGTCTTAGTCAAATGGGACTTTAAACAACAATAAACAAAAAAAAATATTATTATTATTATTATTATCTTACTTTGTTAGTGACGTACAACAGAGACTGCTCATCAGGCTGAACAACTTTGCTAAGACGTCATTCCTTTTTATGTTATAGTGTAGCTGGGCTCTTGGAGTTTCACAACAGGTGTTCCAGATCTTCAATTTTTATACGTCAACAGAGAGTGCTCATCAGGCTGAGCAACTCTTGCTAAGACGTCATTCCTATATATGTTATAGTTTAGCTGAGCTTTTTGTGTTCCACATTAGGTGTTCAAATGGGACTTTAAACAACAATAAACAAAAAAAAATATTATTATTATTATTATTATCTTACTTTGTTAGTGACGTACAACAGAGACTGCTCATCAGGCTGAATAACTTTGCAAAGACGTCATTCCTACGTATGTTATTGTGTAGCTGGGCTCTTGGTGTTCCACATCAGGTGTTCCAGTTCTTCAATTTTTATACGTCAACAGAGAGTGCTCATCAGGCTGAGCAACTCTTGCTAAGACTTCATTCCTTTACATATATGCTATAGTTTAGATGGGCTTTTGGTGTTCCACATCAGGTGTTCCAGAGATCTTCAATTTTTGTATGTCAACAGAGAGTGCTCGTCAGGCTGAACAACTTTGCAAAGACGTCATTCCTGTATTTGTTATAGTGTAGCTGGGCTCTTGGTGTTCCACATCAGGTATTCCACATCTTCAATTTTTATATGTCAACAGAAAGTGCTCGTCAGGCTGATCAACTTTGCAAAGACGTCATTTCTGTATTTGTTATAGTGTAGCTGGGCTCTTGGTGTTCCACAACAGGTGTTCCAGATCTTCAATTTTTATACGTCAAGAGAGAGTGCTCATCAGGCTGATCAACTCTTGCTAAGACGTCATTCCTATATATGTTATAGTGTAGCTGGGCTCTTGGTGTTCCACATCAGGTGTTCAAGATTGTCAATTTTTATACGTCAACAGAGACAGCTCATCAGGCTGAACAACTTTGCTAGGACGTCATTCCTTTATATGTTATAGTGTAGCCGGGCTTTTGGTGTTCCACATCAGGTGTTCCAGATCTTCAATTTTTATACGTCAACAGAGACTGCTCATCAGGCTGAACAACTTTGCTAAGACGTCATTCCTTTACATGTTATAGTGTAGCTGGGCTCTTGGAGTTCCACAACAGGTGTTCCAGATCTTCAATTTTTATACGTCAACAGAGAGTGCTCATCAGGTGGAACAATTTTTGCTATCGCACCATTTTTGTATCTCTTATAGTTTAGCTGGTCCGTTGCGGTTCTGCACCAGGTGTTCATGTTTCCAAGATAAATTATAGCCTATGTGTTGGCCAGACTTAATATCTATACAACAAAAAAAAAATCATTCAAATCCGTCCAGTACTTTTTGAGTTTATCCCGGACATACATACAGACAAACAGACAAACAGACAAACAGACAAACAGACAAAAATTCTAAAAACTATATTTTTGGCTTCGGTATCGATTGTAGATCACACCCCAAGTATTCTTTTCAAAAAATATTCAATGTACAGTTTTGACTTTCCTACTATTTTATTATATGTATAGATAACATCCACCATAACGCACTTGGCCTCTTGGTTTGATAGACGTTTATTACCGGTACGTACAAAGCGTTTTGCCAATACCTTTATTGTACGCACAGCTAAGGAGTGGAATTCCCTGCAGCTATAACCTTGGGGTCTTCAAGTCAAGAGTGAACAGGTTACTTCTAGGCAAGCGTGCTTCATCGTCGACCACATCTTCGCTCATCATCAGGCGAGATAGTAAAATAAATAAAAAAAATTAAATTCGTTTAATTCAGACTACTAAAATGTCCATCATTTTGTTAGTAACTTAGTAGAAAATTATATATGTAGCACGTCGTTACACCCAGTTTTTATAATTAAATTGAAATGAACTAAATTGATATTAATTACATGTCAACTTGAAACTTCAATAGTGGTTAAACACGAACCCTATCTTTAAATAAAAAAAAATATTATATATATTCTCGATGTTTGGGAAGAAACTCAACACATACAGTCATGAATCATGATCTAGATGGGGGAACATTGATAGATGCCATGGCCTGCCATCATAGGCATAGCCATATCTAACCTCTAGGGGTTCGCTGTTGGACGGCAGGGGGTTCACGACAAGATTTACGTAATGGTGGCTTGATAACTGGCAGGCAATGCAGGCTGGTCATGATAAATACTAAATACAGAAATCGACTTGATACCGAGTCAGAATTAAGGTTAAAATTGTCCAAAATTACTCCTAAAATTGAATCCATTTGACCATTTGCGACAAGAAACAAGCACACCCATCACATTAATATTAAAAAGATATTTCTGTTGGCACTTTATTTGTTACCTTTTATCCAAGTTATAAAAAACCTTATTTTCTAACAGAAAATTTTTGGGGGGTGTACCTGTAGGGGTTCGCTGTCACCTGGAAATTTTAACAGGAGTTCTTGGAGCCGAAAGTTTGAGAAACCCTGGTCTAAACAGGTAACATCAGCGACTCTTGAATGTAAAGGGATATTGAAGGATCACCGTGAATTTTAGTCACTATAAAGTCTGACAGTCCCTCTTGGTCCACCCTAGGCGGGAGGACTCATCTGATGATTTTACCACTATAAAAAGGTGTCCTCTTTTGGGACTTTAGATTACATATATCTAGATTCTATGTTATACTATTATTCTTTGGGTCCTATCAGAAAACCAGCGCTGTGACATTTTAATAAAATGCTGAGATTGAGCCTTTTGGCCTCGCCCAGGATTAGTTATGTTTTTTTTTTGTTCCGTTTATCTTTTTTTCATAATTTTGTTTTTCCCTTGTATTATTTTTTCTTCTGTATACTTATGTTGTTGTGTGTCAATAAATCTTTTTTCTTTCTTTCCTTCTATAATAGACTCTAGAATATGCTTTATACATCTACAAGATTTAAGTCTTACATCAAAGTCTAGGTTCCACACATATTTGTTATGTACTCTCAGTTACCCACGTTCGGTCTGGCGTGCATTGTACGGTTCCTATGTAAATACCAAGTTTATTTACCAACCAAGCTTTGTATACGTGGGCGAAGTTTGTAACACCCAGTGCCGAGATATACGTTATAATGTTGACATTTTCTTACACTATACATAGAGTGGATTCAATTTTACTTTGCCATGTGCATACTGCACAGTGGCCCACGCTGGCTTAGCTTTACTCGCTTGAATAGAATATACTTCACTGTACGCTAAAACTGTTATAGAATTGTTTTGAAATGTTGATCATTCTACGGTTACAATGGTAGCCTTCACGCAACATTCAATTGATAATTTTACAACAAAATAAAAAACTAGCATGAACACAATTAATGCCAAATAAAGCACTTTCTATGCACGACGCAGCACCGAAATTTGCGTGAAAACTAGTATTGCCTGATACCTATTACTTTAGATGCTTTACCAATTATACCATCGCAACTCACACTTGCAAGCTGAATCTTCAATTCCCTCGTTTGAACGTTTTTTTAACCAGAAGACGCGGGTTCAAATTCCACTTGCAACTGAATTTTTCTTTCCTCAAAAATCATCTTTACGATGCGCGTCGCATGCGTTATTGTATTGCGTTTAAAAATATTTTTATTAATAATACCTATTCTTTTTTTAAAAGACTAATAACTACAAAGTTATCCATCATCAGCAATTAAAAACTAAACTCACATACAATACGTACCATTAACCCCTGCGGGTTACGTCCCGATGTTATCTTTCTATTAGCAAGTTTAGAACAGCCATTATTCACTTGTCTTTTATTTGAAAAATGCACTGATATCCATCTAACTTGTAATAAAATTGCTGAGGTTTTGCAAAAGTTTGGTTTAGTTCAAAGCTTGCATTTTATTATTTTACGTTGAATATTACCTAGTTAAAACCATACCTAGAGTACAAAACTCAATTGAGTTATTATTAATCATTGTTCTATTTTTAAATATTTGAATGTTGCATTGATCGAATGAAATAAAAATATGCAACATTATTTATTCAAAGTTTAAAAAAAGAACAACTTTTCAAAATATTCAACGACAATAGAATGCATGCACTATTTTTCTAATGAAGAACACGGCGAAGGTTTTCCCTCATTCATCCAACCAAAGACAAAAGAGCTAACACCTGTGTTTTCACACAGTATAAACTATAGTATAAAATAGTGATGTTGTGTACCTCCTTGCTAACCGCTAACCACATGTACTGTGATCACGCGATATTCTAGCTATGAAGGTTAGGTTATGTTTGCATAATTGGAAAGTAAATTTCTTGTTGCACGATCGATATTACATAATATATGTTTGGTTTAACTTTACTGTTTCCTCGTATCTTGCGGTTATTTTTAAATATCTATCTAAAAGTATGAACCAGATTTGTATTGTGAGAAACGTATAAAAATTCTATTACTTACACCTAATGTTATTATTATCAGACGGAAGAAAAATATATTGAAAAAAGGGTCTTTCGCCATTTCAACAGTATCGCCTTCAAAAATATAAAATACATTAAGCATTTTCCCCATTTTATCGATAAATAAAATTGAAAGGTGTCCGGTGCTCAACTCGATGGATGGCTCTAGCCGTCAAACGCAAGTTAGGTACGGAGGATATTTCCCCAGTTAAATTGAATTCGAGGGTTATAAAGATCAAGTTTCAATACACCTTCTAGCTATCGGAATATCTGTTGTAACGTAATTGATTGAAAGAGACGAATGGCAGCAATTTTATACCTAATAAGAAATATTGATACTATTCCTGAAATGTCAAGTGAAATAAGATCGGAAACATGGTTATTTTGTAAGTTAAATTAATAAAAGGCGAAGCAAATAAAAATAGCTTTGTATCACATTACAATCTCTGGATTATAATAAAAAGGCAAGCGGTCCGACCCGGCTTCGTGCGGGTTCAAGTTTTAAAACAACGCGTTGAATTTTGCCGAAAAAAAATGAGTGAAACTAGTCAGTTACATAATCTGCGTAGCTAGTAATGTTCGTAGCCAACGAAGTAGCCAACGGAATTATTTGGTTCTACAATATTCGAAACTTTCCTGATATTTGCAATAATTAAATAAATAAAACATATTCGTACTTGCTATGAGCTACAAATATTTACAAAGCTAGGTAAATCGCATCTTGGAAATCAAATAGGCGAGAATTTTAGAAGTTTAATTATTTCAGCTGAGCTATCTTTTTGTTTCATAACGTAAATAGGATTTTTCAGAAATAAATGAGAATTCTATTTATTTATTTTTTAAGTTTGATTCTTAAGATGCGTCTAAACGAGCAATATTTTTACTGCAATGTATGTTTGCAATATGGAATAATAATTGCAATATGGCAACCATGAGCAATATTTGATAACTAGCTGTGCCCGCGACTTCGTTCGCGTGGCATGTCGGAACTTAAGAATGTATTTTTTAGTGCGAAGTGCTGTTGGAGGATACCGATACTTGTATTGTCAGACTTGTACTAACTAAAATCCACGGCGTCATCCTTCAATAGCCCTTTACGTTCCGGGGTCACGGTAACTCGTAAGTCCCACGACCCCGGTGGCTTTGGCCCTCTAAACCCCCCGTCATTGTGATGACACTCTTTGAAGTGCGCGTGGAACACAACGGGACGTTGGTCCACCCGGGCATGGTCCATGATCGGACAGGGAGTCGCCCATTACTCGCCACCCGAATGCCCACGCCTGTTGGCCACAGATCGTCCTGCGACGTCCTTCACCGTGGGCGTCCACCACTGCGGCTGGGTCGTGAAGTGGACGCTGTCCTCTTCCTCACGCGTCCCGCCTCCTCCTCCTCCCCGATGACTGTTTCGCAGAAGGAGGCTACCGGTTCCCACTCTATTTCACCCCGCAGCATGATGTCAACCAATGCCGAGCGTGAGAGGTCGCCGCCTATCACCGTTGTGAGGACATGTGCGATGCTCTGCCCAAGCGGGGCAATTCTGCACCGTATGCTCTAACGCGTCCTCTGGACGATCCTCGCAGTGGTGATACCCAAGCGTTTTTTCCTTCCTCATCCGACACAGGTACCTCCCAAAACTTCAGTGTCCAGTGAGGACCTGCGTCAGGTGGTTCGTCAGGACGCCGTGACACCTATCCAGCCACTCCTCAAAGAAGTCTTACCGCCGCGGTTGAGGCGTGCCGCGTGCCCGAACATCGGTTTCGATAGTCGCGCCCTCCATACCGTCCTGAGATGGCGCCGAAGCTCTTCCCGCCGCGCCTCGACTTGTCGATGCAGCGGGGATTAGCCGGCAGTGCTTCTTTATAAATACGTGCTGTCGGACGGCAAGCTACCCATTACTCCCCGTCCGTAGGCGGCTGGAATATAACCCGCTATTTCCGACGCCCTGGGCGTCTTCAGCGGTGGCTGGGGTGAGAGGTAGGTAGAGGGTGCCCTTTCCCTCACGCGCAATTATGACATGCCCCGTATTGCCCAGGCAGTAATTATTTTGCTGTGGCATTATTTTGAAACTATGATATCTCCTAAGATATTCACTGAAATCAAACGATGTCAAGGGCAATTTTGTTCAAAATGAATTGCTTGTGATGATTAACGTATTTATTTGGATAAGGATTAATATCGTGTTAATGAAAATACCTTCGCAAATAATGCATTACTTTAAAATAAATTCTATATACTTAGGTAATTATGTTATAGTGTAGCTGGGCTCTTGGAGTTTCACATCAGGTGTTCTAGATCTTAAATTTTTATACATCAACAGAGAGTGCTCTTTAGGCTGAACAAATCTAGCTAAGACGTCATTCCTATAATAATGTTATAGTATAGCTGGGCTCTTGGAGTTCCACGTCAAGTTTTCCAGATCTTTAAAATTATTCTGCCAGCAGAAAATGCTCATCACGTGGAACAATTTTTGCCATGGCACCATTTTTGTATCTCTTATAGTTTAGCTGGTCTGTTGCAGTTTTGCACCAGTTGTTCAAGTTTCCAAGATAAATTATAGCCTATATGTTAGCCAGACTTAATATCTATACAGCGAAAAAAAATCTTTCAAATCCGTCCAGTACTTTTTGAGTTTATCAAAAATAACGCGTTTCAACTGCTCCCCATTCCCCTCGCTTGCCAGCGTATCCCTGATGTACCTCCCGCAATAACCGTGCCCGGGAGGACTTGCGTCAGGTTGAAGGTGAGGACGCCGCAGCGCATCTTCAACCACTTCTCAAAGAGGGATCTTACCGCCGCAATTATGACATGTCCCAGAGTCATCATCATCATCATCTGGGACACAGGCCTCCTCTCTGTGAGAGGGAGTGGGCCATAGACCACCACGCGGGCCCAGTGCGGGTTGGCAGATGTCACATGTCTTCGAATTTTTGGTTCTAGGACATGCCGGTTTCCTCACGATGTTTTCCTTCACCGTTTTAAGAGCAGTGGTGATGAAACAAATTACACAATGTAATGCGCCTGGCGGGGTTTGAACCCACGACCTACAACTCGTAAGTCGGGACCGATACCCTGGGCCACCACTGTCCCAGAGTCATTAGGTATTAATTTTGTTGTGGTATTATTTTGAAACTATGATATCTACTAAGATATTCATTGAAATCAAACGATGTCAAGGACAATTTTGTTTAAAATTAAATGCTTGTGATGATTTACGTATTTATTTGCATAAGGATTAATATCATATTAATGAAAATACCTTCGCAAATAATGCATTACTTTAAAACAAATTTGATTTCCATAAAAAAGGTTATAGTGACTTAATCTTAAAAGATAGATATATGCTCTCGCGGACTTTATTTTAGAACTTTTTATGGGGAATAATTCCGTAGTACATAATTTTTGCGTATCTTTAACCGTTTACGCAGCGCACGCAACGAAAGCTCTCGAAAAGGAATACATTTTCCCGATTTTGAAACATTTCTCATTGCTGCTCCGCTCCTATTGGTGACAGCGTGATGTTATATAGCCTATAGCCTTCCTCGATAAATGGACTATCCAACACAAAAAGATTTTTTCAATTCCAACCAGTAGTTCCTGAGATTAGCGCGTTCAAACAAACAAACAAACAAACAAACAAACAAACAAACTCTTCAGCTTTATAATATTAGTATAGATACACACATCAAAAGTGTCTAGGGATCAACATATATTTTTGCAATAACTTTTCTCCTGATTGATATTAATTAAAATGTTCTTTAAGGATTCATCAAATAAAGTGTTATCGTTTGTCACAGTAACGATAAACCAAGTCACCTTTGCATTCATAAAGAAATTTGCCATTTTCCTAATAAAGGGATTTTTGACATTTGAACCACTAACATTAAAGTTCGAAAAAAGGACTGAAATAACAGTTTTCTTTAAAATTTTATTGGGTAACTTAAACAATTAATAATCCGTGTTTCTACCGCGAACACTAACAACACAAGAACATCGGTTTGGCATACTCAAAATGAGTTCATCCAAATCACGCTGTGGAATGGCCGCCCATGTTCGTTGCAACAACAAAAAAAGGTCTTCTTGCGACTGGATACCCTCCATATTCGGCAGAGCTCTTCTCTGTAGCATATCCCATGCATGCTCAATCGGGTTCAAGTCTGGCGACTGAGCAGGCCAGGGCAGGACATTGATGTTAGCTGCGGCGAGAGTCTGTCTTACAACTCTTGCGGTGTGCGGTCGTGCATTATCATGCATTAACTGAAATAAGGGACCGATTTGCACTTGTAGAGGAACGATGACGTCTGATACAATCGTCTCAGCATAAATTTGAGCGTTGAGGTTGCCTCTGATCCAAATCAACTCAGTTCTTCCGCCGATCCAAATACCCGCCCATACCATGATGGTTCCACCACTATAAGGATGGACTTCCTGGCAGGATTTTAATCGCTGTTGGCGTCCAGGGGTTCTCCAGTGTCGTATACGTCTTGTATCCGGTCTCATACCAAAACGAAACTCATCAGAAAAGCACACGAAACGCCATTGTTCTTCTGCCCAATTTCTGTGTTCAAGAGCCCATTGATATCGAATCCTACGATTGTGCATTGCTATAGGTGGTACCCGTAGCGGTCTTCGGGAATGAAGGTTCACTTCATGCAAGCGGTTTCTGACTGTTTGGTCGCTAATTAAGTTCCCTGAAGAGTGATGAAGCCTCACGGCTAACATCATGGCGGTTATTGTTGGAGCTCTTCGAGTTAAGATTTGAATGTATCGGTCTTGTCTCCGTGTGGTGCAGCGATACCGTCCTCCATGGCGCTCAGCCACGGTACCAGTGCTTCGGTAACGTGTCCAAAATCGACTGATAACACTCTGACTTGTATTCAGAGCTAAAGCCACAGTACGTTGCCGGGAACCAGCTTCTATCATTCCCACGGCTCTGAGCATTTCTTCCCTGCTTAAATGACGTCGCCGCTCCATAATAACGTTGGTTTTAATCAGTAGTAGGGAAACAGTAGCACTAATAATGTCTTCAATGCGTTGTATGTTTTTATAGGGAAAATATTGACAGCTGATTTTCATCTTTTACTCGAATTTGATTTACAGTTCCTGATTCAAATTATGAAATGCACCAAAAAGGATCCATTACAAAGCCACATCTCAATCTCAAGAAATCCGCATAAAAATGCTTGATCCCTAGACACTTTTGATGTGTGTATTTTAGTGTGGCTTGGCCATATAGCCACACATATTTTATGACAAAACGTTATGAATCATGCTGGTATACAGACAATTATTATTGCCGATAAATAGGTACTACATTAAAATGTTTTTGATGGTCAGAAAAATTAAAAATGTTTTTGTGCTGGCCGGAAATGTTGTAGCCACACTATTGCAGTAGAAAAATTGCCCGTTTAAATGAAACTAGTTAACTGTACTTCCATTTATCTGGGCTTTGTCACGTTAATTACCTTCCTACTTTGACATTATCTCAGACAGACGTCCCCAGAGAAGGCATGTACGAGTATCTTAGGGACCAGTGATAAGTAAGATTTTCTATTCCGACTATAAGTCAGTTTTATTTAACTTTTCACTTACAACTAAGTGCGTATGTAGAATACCTTTTGTTGTACGTACTTCCCTCTCGTGACGTACTCGTAACATAAAAGCTCTTTTAGATAAGGCTAAGTCCTCGCCTGTAAAGACCAAAAATATCCCCTTGGTCTTGGAAGTTTGAAAGTAAAAATGTCCTTAGTGTGTGATTGTGTAAATGATTAGTCAATTATTTTATTGCAATCTTGTAGGGTTTTTTTAATGCGATTTATCATACTACAACTTAGAACTAATATACATATCTTTAAAACGCGTAAATGTTCCGAATTTTCTTGTTGTAGCGGTATAACCATCAAACGAGTCCTCCCGTTCTGGGTGGATCTGAAGGTACTGTCTCTTACTAACTAAAACTCCATGTTGTTCCTTCAGTAGCCATGGATTCCAGCGCCACGAAGCCATTTTAAGACAGTCCTGTGGCATCATTTACACTGTGTTTCTTATTTCAAGCAGGGCGAGACAATTTCTACGTATAAATGAGCCTTCACCGTGCAGTCTGTACTAGTTTTTGCCCTGACTTATGTCTATGAATATGCATGTGACGTTACCGCATGTGATGTAATTCGTTTAATCTTGACATACGATGCAGCCATGGCACTGGCACTTGCTAAATATGCTTAAGGCAAAACTAGCCTTGCTCTGATTTTTTACATTACTTAGTAAGGAGATCTGAGTAGTTATCCTCATACTTTTTTGTCTATGAGAAAACCTGACTAGTGATTTTTGTAACCGATTTGGAATAAAATATTTTAGGTACACAGTAACGGTAAACTTACGGTTTGTCCCAAAAGGTAGGTAGTATTAGAAACTAATGCATTGGCAAGACTTTGCAAGGCGTTTCTGTACGTGAGTTTGTATGTTTGTAAAATCACCTACAGAAATGCATTGTTACTTTTTCCTAGCTTTAAAAAAAAGAATAAAATCACACACACACACATCGGTATCTATTAAAATTATGTTGTTATTAAAAAAGCAGATATCATAATCTCAAAGGAACACCCGCAAATTTTTATTTTTCATTATTTAAAAGAAATACCTATGTAAGAATGAATGACCGTGCATTGACAGTGCATTGTGCTTTACACAAACAAATTCCATGCACAAATCGAGTCAAACATTTCAGTATCAATTAGTCGTATCAACTTAACAATTGAGCCAATGAAGCGGATTCCTTTACATTAATATGGTACATAAAGCATTGCATACAACGGCGGAGCCACATCGATTATTCATTAGGTACGGCATTTGTGACGTCCATGAATTAAAATTATAACAGAATTGGGGGCCATTCGGTAACAGATATAATAAGCCAGAGAGCCAAATGTATTGATTCGTCGCTGTTGTAAACTTAGCTTTATGTAATGAAGACATTTAGAAGATATCTATAAATTGCTGATTAAATTGCTGTAAGGAAAGTATCGTGCCCTTAAAAATATCTATGAAATGTTCGAAACCTCATTTTTAGTCTCCTTTAGACATTTTTTTGACATTTTTGGGGGCAGGCTTTATTTATAAAAATCCAGATTAAGTATATGTATAGATAGACAGGGTAAATGTGTCTGTTATTTATTAATTTAGGAAGAGGTTTACCTTATAATAATATACTACATTTCTGCTGCCATTTATAGGATTGTTGATGTATGTTTAAGGTAAATGTAGGCTAATAATATTGTCTACAGCGCACAGATATTACAAATATTCAGGAAATATTATTTTAAAATGTAGGTAGTTAAGTACCTACTTATTATGAAATCAGTCTTAAGGGCTTCACACACAGCAGCTATAATGTAAAGATGTACATTATAGCACGATACATCTCATTACACGATTTCCGTAGAAATCGTCAGGAGACCACACACTGCAGCTATAATGTATATTTTTACATCTTCGAATCGAAGGTACTGAGCGATACGAAAATATATTACATTTATATTTCGATACATCTTAATACATCTCAATACATTTCCGTACTTATATCTCTCTTTGAAAAGGATGTTATGAAATGTAGGGAAAGATACATTACATTACCTGTTGTGTGTGTGATACCTTAAGGTAATTTAAAGCTATACATCCCGGGATGTAATGTACATTAATGTATATTATAGCTGCTGTGTGTGAAGCCCTTTAGATATTGAAATTGTAATAGTTAGGAATATAAATAGTAAGTAGGTATTATATTTTTCCCCTTCGTGTCCTTGAAACTGAAATAATATGAAAAACGGTTTTATTATGAAAAAATGCGGATATAACGAACTTCATCTGAATTTACTCTAGTGATAAAATAAAACAACAAATAATAATAAAATCACATAATTGCAGTTGAGGAAATAATAAAATAAACAATTAATTTCTTCTTAAAAAAATATGGAACGTTAATTCCATATTTAAATATTTGAAAATGGCGCCAACACACCTACACAGAACTTAGTTATCTTTTGTTCAAGTATTCGTAAATCACCAGTTTACTATGTTTAGGCTTAGGCACGTCGCGTCGTTCATAAATAACTTTGTTACAAAAATATTTTCAGCTCGTATTAAATCCAATAACAAGACTGTTGATCAATGAATTCAAGGAAAACAACGTAAAGATAATTCTGTTTTTTTCTGTATTCTCCTTATTTTTGCTAACAGAAGTCATAGTTATAACAGCGTATTGTTATGGCTACGACTTCTGTTTTTTATTGACTTTAATCGTCGGATTTGATACACATTGTCATAACCGTCAACAGCTAGTCTATAGAAATTCGAAAATTCTTTCAGGCTCCTAATTTTCCAATAGATTGATATCCAGAATTCAAAACATGTCACTCATATAAATAACTGATGGTGACATCTACAATCCATCTGAATTATGACAAAATCACAGCTGCGAAGTTACTAGAATGAGCTGTAAGACAGCTTGAATAAAAACATAAGTAAGAAGTAAGAAATCCAGAAAATAATAATATCTATGGTGATTTGCAACGAAGTAGCCTGTCACTGTCGTTATCGCTTGCCAACACACGGAAGCATGGCGTTTTCCAAGCGATAGTCTTGCAATGCGTCCTACTTGAGCACTGATGCGATCTTCACAACCACGACAATGCTACGGAACCCAGTGATAAGCAAGCTGTCATACAATGTCATTACTTCGCGTATTTAGTTACGATATTTGTACAACTTCGAACAATGACAGTGACAGTTTAACGTGAGGAGTAAAGGGTTGTCACTTCTGTGATTGATTGATCATTGATCAACGTTGACTGTCAATATTACCATTGTTATAGTGTCGAACTTGTCAACTATGCTATTTACTATCGGCATTCAATTGTTTGAATTTGTTTACTAATTTAAACTATCGAATGTGTAGTCATTGTTTAGTTGACAGTATCTATTGAATGTATTGTTTTGTTTACTGTATAATTATTTATTGTAAGCTTTCACACTTGTAGTTGTTTGAACTGTTATAATGCATAATGTGGAGGCGAGAATAATAACCTGCAGGAAGAATAGATATGGAAGATTCTCCCCTGTAATTAATTGTACCTATTGTATAATTGAATAAAATCTGCTTTTTTTGTTATTAGTTTATTTCTACGTGATAGTAATGAGATTGAGAGCAGTGGGTTTGCATTATAAATCGCAGAGAGGAACTTTCTCCAAACAATATTGCAACCAGAGACGCTAGCTGGCACGAGTATGTGACGTAAACGTAAATATTTCGATTATAAAATTAAATACAGTACCCAAGGCATTTAACGCCCGCTTAAATTTACACCAATATAATATTTAATGTAATAAATAAATTAAAAAAACTTTTTAGATGAATAGTTTTTAAATTAAACAATTCATCTAAAAAGTTATTTTGATTTATTTATTACATTAAATATTATATTGGTTTAAAACTAAGCGGGCGTTAAATGCCTAGGGTACCTTATATTTGTTTCCCATAAGTACAATAAGTAGGTAACAAATAAGATAACACGAGAGTTTAATCTCGTGTTATCCAATATTAATATATTAGAAATTATGCGAAAGTTTGTAGGAGGATGGATAGATGTTTGTTACTTACTCTCTTAACCAAAAAAAATGAACAAATTTGGATGAAATTCGATACATAGATAGTTTATAACCTGGATTAACCCGAAGTATAGGTATCGTGTTTATCCCGATCTTATACCTATAACCGTGGGATAAAACAGCGAGGTGAACCACTCGCAACAGGTACTTTTCGTCAATCAAAAGTACGATACGTTGTATTTTCGATACACAAAAATCGACGTGTTTATTTTAAGTCATGTAGAGCCTCTGAGCCCTTTACCACGAGCTCAGTTTAGGCTGTGGGAAAGAGAAAGAGCTATACAAGTCGTCTAGCGCCATCTCTTTCCCACAGCCTAAACTGAATCGCGTTAGGAGCTCGTGGTAAGGCCTCTGATCACCGTATTGTCAAGACAAAACAACTCAATATCTGTTTCTCCCTAGTGATTCATGTACCCTAATAAATTACGTCGATTCTTTCCAAGCCAATGTATTTTTTTACGACCCTTAAATTACACAGTCTTCTTAACATTTCCAGAACGTAAATAGGAATAATATTTTCCTATCACGTAACTTTTCGATGTTCATGTCAGTCTCATACTTACATTTTTATTTAGGAGAACTATCAATCGCAGAAGAAAAACTTTGTTTGTTAGACAGATTGGTATCGAAACGATAAAAATAATCAAAGTTATGCTTTCAGTTCAGTTACATAAATAGAGATTTCAACATCAAGTATAGGTATATATTGGATGCTGATTGATTGATATCATTGTTTATCATATTTTTTTGCTTTGACAATCTTTCGCTTTATGATAATAACTACCATATAAGTAAGATGATTGAATAGAGTGAAATAGAATAAAGAAGAGTACCTACCTACTGAGTCAAGTATTCAATTCTTTATTATCAAAAGTTTTAGATATCAAAAGATTTCAAATATCAAAACAACTAAGTAGGAAAATAAAGTAAGGGAACTACCCTAAAATTCTAATCTTACGGTAAGCAAAAAAAAAATGTTAAGTATAAAATGGAATAGTTGTGTTTCTATTCAGTAGGTAGGTATTCCTGTTAACCTTCCCCATATTTTACATATCAAGTTCCGTTTAATATCGGCCTATCAATAACATTTCATCAAAAGTACCTCGATAAAATTGGCAATAAATCTTTTATCGAAAAGAAACCGAAGCATCTGAAATTCTGAAGCATTCTTACTACCTCATAACTCGAAAGTTTGTCGCATGAGTGGCCAAGCACCTACGTCTCCCCAGACATCGATAAGGCGGTCCGCGAGGGAAATGTTCTATGAGATGTGACACGAAGTAGACACGACGTGACACGACACAGACACCGCGTCGTACTGCCAACGTCACTCGACGTGTCGCCGAAGTGACGTCAAGCCATAGACAGTAGACGAGATCAAAGAGAAAACAACTCGTAAAATACATCTTCACAGACATTCGATCGCTATTTGTAAACAAACAGTTTTAACGATCACGTCCTCATAAACACTCACGACTCCAATGACTTTGATATAGTATAACATAACTTTCTCTCAGTTTCCAAGAAGGTTTAATTAACGGGTATTTCGTGTCTGTCCCCGGCTATGTTGCCCAATGACGACTGCCTTGTCCCATGTCACGGTACCTACTAACACACACTCGCTAGGACTCCATAGAGAATCAATAAGTTTAATAACACACACTAGGTACATCAGAGCGCATAAAATCGTTCCTCGTAAATGCACCAACTCTCATAAAGTTTAAATGCTTACATCAAAGTTTACAGCGATATTGAAAATACTCAACAAATACCCTTTATTTACTTCAACACGTCGCATTTTCATGAAACTAATAAAAACACTCGTTACTCTACAACATTACGTCAACGACATTGCAATATAAAATTAAGAAAGTAAAAAAAGGGATCTGAGTGAAAAGCGGAATTTGTCGTGGTAGAGAAAGGTCACCCACACCGGTATACGTAAAACCACGTGAAACAACTGAAAATGCCGGTGGAAATTTGAAAAAGTGTGGGCATTCGAGAGTGCTCCCATTCAGCCCGGTGTAATGTTCCAAGCGCGCTTCTCAAATATTAAACAAACTGAGCTCATGAAAATTGAGAATAAATACTTAAATGTTTAATTTCCTGCTGTGAGGATTGACTGCTACTAGATATGAAGCTGACTGGTTTGTTTGTAGCTATACCTACGTGTAAGTAATGTAATATTATTATGGATCAAGTTTAGGGTGAACCTTCTACCAATTCGATTCGTTTCTATGCAAGAAAAAATAGCAATCTTAAACCGGTTGTTTGGATATGAAACCAAAACCTAATTTTAGCTTTATGTGTCGGCCGTTGCTTTAATTGTGTGGGCATAAAGATGCTATTTTAATATGGCATTTCAAATGGCCATGGCCAACAAATAATGACTGCGGTTTAGGACTGAGCTGACCAGCTCAGATCAAATGGTTTTTATCCTAAAAATAACATGTGAGGCATAGTTCTGAAGGTAAACAATTTCGCATTCTATAAATATGTCATCGACATATGCAAATGTTGAAAAACTTCAAGAGTAAAGTACTTTTAATGTCACTACTGACATTTTAAATCATTAAAACTTTAAATATTATCATAAAATTGTCCGTATTTATGTTTCTTATACTATTTGTTGTATGTTAAATATAAATACGTATCCTAAAAGGGTAACTTTCCATTCAAATTCATCACAGTCATAAAAGCAAATGTCACACCGTAACACGATCGTAAACGTCTGACGCTGAATATATTATGATACTAACTTTTCACACTACATGCTTCAATATAGTCGTTTAATTAAAGATATTGCTCAACATCCACAAAAAATACATTATCCGCAAAAAATTACCCCTAAACAACTTACATCAACATCTCTTCTGCCTAAGTGCCTAGCCTTTTCCCAACTATATTGGGGTCGGCTTCCAGTCGAACCAGGTGCAGCTGAATATCAGTATTTTACATGGAGCGACTGCCTATCGGACCTCCACAACCCAGTAACTGGGTAATACGATACTCCATGGTAAGACTGGTTGTCAGACTTAACAGTTTCTGACTTACAGTAACGACTGTCAAAGATCTACAAATGACAGCCGGGACCAACGGCTTTACGTGCTTTCCGAGGCACGGAGGAAACTCGCTATAACAAATGGTCACCCATCCACGGAACAACCTCGGCACGGCCGGCTTAACCCGGTAGATCGGCCTGTGCGGCTGTAATCGATAAAAAAGTATAGAAATATATACAGGTATTGAAAATGTGTGAAATAAAGTGCTTTCGACGAGGAAATGTCCCTCCAGGCGTAACGTTAAACGATTTATGGAGGATAGTGCAGAGGTTAGTGAGAAAAAGGCACATAAAGTACCAGTAGCCGTCAAATGAATTATTAAGCCATCTCCTGATAGATGCTGAGAAGAAACTCGTGTAAAGAATCATGGCGACCTTGAGCTGACAACTGAGATAATGTTTGGTGTTCTTGAGGCTCAGGACTCAAAGAACGTTAATTTAATTTCCGCAAAAAACTTCTACGAATTCGCTTTTCGTGTCTGCCTTACCACTAGATCTTTTAAAGTGCACAATGCCTTTGATGACTTCATCTTTTAGAATACTTTTGTAGTTCATCTTCACGTGTATTAGGCTCCAAATAAGTATCATATATTATGTATTGTATGCCTCGTAGGTTTTACGTCTTACTTTTAGGTCACTTGTGCTTAAAAAAACATCTCTCGTTTTTATTTGCGGATGTGGCCATCCTCTGGTGTCAAAGTTTATCAACCAGCTACTAGTAAGCCCACAGGCCATTTGAAACTATAGTCTGACACTGAAAATGTCCACCATCTAACACGAAAAAGAAACAAAACAGGACCCAAAATAAATAAAATTAAAGGAAAAAAATAAAAAATAAAGGATAGAAATCGACCATAAAAGAAGTCTTATGTGTAAATAAATAAGAGCCAGGAAAATGATAACGTTGACAATCCACTTGACATTTTGTTCAATGAAAATCATTGCGGACCGAATATCTCTCTGTGTCTATGTAAGAGGCTTATCGACAGAAATCGACTTTCTATGACAGTGGTTCTCAAACTTTTTTAATGACGGAACCCTTTTGGGAAGCAAAATACTTGATGGAACCCTACAATAAAGCAATTGTTTTTATAAGTGTATTCTTTATTAATCAGCATAATAAAAGTACAATTTAACAGTTACTAATTATTATTTACTTCACCACTTGCCAAGGACAATAATAGAAAACATTAAAAAGAAAAAATATAACTAGTGGGAGGTATGAAACTGTATTTTATTTTTCATCAATTGGTTGATATCAGGTTTGATGGACTGGATGGGGGATGAACTATGACACATTATAAGTTTTGTTGTCACGTGGGGGAGGGTACGCGCATTCCACAGACCGGCAAACTTAGAGCGAACGGGTTGTACAAGTATAAAATTGTTGATACCAAACTTATGAGATATTGTACCAGCTATTGTAACAAATACAAATAAATCACGTTCATAGCGTTTTGTCCCCGCGCGGCCGCGGAGTCCGCGCAACCGCGGAGCGACCAGAGAGAGGTGTTTTGATTTTTTTTTCTAAATTCTCGCGGAACCCCGACAGAGGTATCATGGAACCCTAGGGTTCCGCGGAACACACTTAGAGTATAGCTGTTCTATGAAATATTCGGTTGTTTTCATACGTAATAACAGAAGACGTGGGCGTACACATATATATTATTGAAAAGAAACCAATAATCTCAAGTATATTTATTTCACACACTTATTGCTCTCGGTTTTGCTACGCCCTTTGGCATTTCGCGCCTGTATTATGCAAGGTAATCCGATTTGGTCTGGAGGCTAAAGAAGTATTCTGTTATCTTTTTTTCTGTACTCGTAAATATGTAAAGAAACTGACGTTTGTATAGTGTTTGCCGGGCTTATTCTTTGAACCGCTCGCTCTTTCTATGGTTAATAGATAAAGTTGTTCAAACTTGACTGAATGAAATAATGAACGGACTCTATTGATGTTCGTAAAAGGAATATGATATTCTATTTCTAAAATTAAATATTCCGGGCTATTTTTATTTATTAGATTAAATCTGAGAAGGAACGCTTTGATTCTTTTCAAAAGCTTGTATAATATATTATGTTGTATATCAATTAAACGAGCCTAGCAATAAAAAAAAGATAAAGCAAGCAAGATTGATCCCATAACCATTAATTATCATTTAATAATTATCATTCAAGTGGTCACAGTAACCTTGGAAAAGTCCATAATTCAGTCAATTATCGTACTAAATGAGCTTTTACCATGCACATCGAGCTTAACTCAATTGCGTCGCACAAAAGCGGGTTAAATTGTATCAATATGTTAATTATTCGTTCACATCAATAGTCACATACAGTAAAGGAGATAGCCTACCTTTACATTAATTTTTAATTGCACTAGTTTAATTAATTTTGACGGCGTAGTGGCCATCGACTATTGCGCTAAGTGTATATAATATGCATGGTACAAATATTTATATGATCCACTAGTATGGTAAGTTTTCCATGTCCCGCTGTTTGTTTATGTTAGTTTAAATAATATATAGATAATAAACACACCCACAAACACGGTTGCCATAGGTGGCCGAGAAATCCGGAATTGTCCCGGAATGACGTGCCCAGGAATTACAGTTTTTTGTCCAAAAAGAAGTACCCGAAGGATATCTAGCAACCTTGCCCACAATACAGAAGACATTCATAAGCTATTGTCAAACAGACAGGCGTGGCGAACGCGAAGCGAGGCGTTTTTGTTTGCAATGTATGCAATTGTTTGAAGCCCGTCACATAGACTATCGAATCGCTTACGCTTTTCTATGTAACTGGATACTACCGACCGACCAAGTTACCTACTGCAAGCACTAGTAATATAAATGACTGTTCTCGATTGAATATATTTTGTCTCATGCGGGAAAGGAAAATTCTTGTAAAATCAATGTTTTCATTCCGCGAGCGTACGTGAGTCTAATTTCTTATTGGCGCCCGCTGTGGTGTAGTAGCGGTGTTCGTAAGAAACAATAAGTAACATCGATTAATAATAAATAACGTTATTAAGCTCAAATATGATAAATGAGACGGAAATATGCGGGCCCACCTGTGCGTTTAATCCGTTGTTTCTCTTCAAAAGGATGTAACACATTATAATGATTTCATGCAAAATAATTCATATAGGTAGTAGGTAGATCATGCTCATACGGGAATACTATCGTTGTTGCTCTAAAACGGAAATTCATCTTAATTTAGACAATCAGGTACCATAAATCTCTACCTACTTAATTTATTATTGTAAAAAAACCCAAAAAAAAAAAAACAATAAAGCTGACCGTCTTCATATACCGAAAGGTAGATAATGCAATAATACACATCCCAAGTAGGTATAACGTATTGTACCTTTTTACAGATTAACAAAAACAGTTTGACGTCAACCAAAATGAACAAATAACACGATGACAAGTTAAAATATGAACTGCGACTTATGACCGTTCCGTTCCTAGAAAAACGTCAACAACCATTCCAGACAAAAAATAGAGTCGCCATTTTTGACTAAGGTCAAATACAAAATAAGTAACTAGTAGTCGAGGCATAAAGAGACACTACAAATACACAGACGGATGTTATGATGTTATTGGAAGAATTTGCAAATCTCCAATTTTATGAAAATCTGCAATCAATATATTATGGAATACTTAGGTACCTACATCATTTTTTTTAGCGTTGTAAAATCATCAACTGAGTCCTCCCACCCAAGGCAGGGCAGGAGGGACTATCAGATACGGTGTGCTTCAACAGCCCTTTACGTTCGGGGTTACGGTAATCCGTAAGTCCCGCGATCACGGTATACATCACTTGCAATTTGGCGAGAGTACACACAAAGGATTCACAAACGGCATCTCATTGAATCAAACACAAACTTTTTGACAAAAGGCAACAGACCGACACGAGATAAATCTCAACCACGTCCTTTTTACGCAAGCTGAATACAAGAAGACGGGGGAAAAAGAAAATTAAAATAATTTCAAAAAACCAGACACAAAAACAAATAACTTTACGTGTGAAATTGTTTTGTTCCCAAAGTTGTTATTTCAATGCTGAAATACGTCTCATGAATTAATTCAGCTGCGATACTTCATTCCATCGGTAAGTTACCAAATAAACACGTTTACGTAAACAAACATGCCAACCGGAGATTGACTGATTTGTTAAATAAGATTAAAGTCAGCCTGAGTGACTGTGATGTGGAATAAGCATCAATAAATGTGGGCCCAGAGATTTCGCCTCTCATGCATGAGTTGTGAGTTTAAACCCGGGCAAAAATGTGTAATTAATAAGTCTAAGTTTACTGGAAAAATTATTTCACCAGTGAAAGCTGCTTTGGTTCTGAGTGAATAGGCAACATGAGAGAATGATAGAGAGTATCAATATGAGTCTAAAACCTTAACCTTGGGTCACTTAACGTTACCAGAGAATCCTGTCCACATCTTCACACAAACAAGGAAGAAGTGTTCGATCGTCAAGCCAATAGGTACAGATACAGAAGCAGTTTGCTACAAATAGATCAAAAAGACTTAAAACCGGCACGGCGACAATCCAGCCCTGTCTTGACCAAGAATAAAAATAGATTATCGCGTCGCATTCCATTGGTCCTTCCGCAATGTGCAAAGAGGTATGTAAGAACAGTCTTCAGGAACGTTTGCGCAAAATAATTAACTAGATGCCAACTTGCCAACCCCGCGCCGCCCGTTCGAATTTCAATTTCCTTAATGATGTCAATGGGCACTTTGCGTGTCTATATTTAAGCACTTAGAGCTTATGATTAGTTGGATGACGACGGTTTATCATATACCATCAAATTGAAGGTTTCATCGTCTCAATTAATTTGAGTAACTGGTTGTTTGTCCCTGGTTAATAAATTGAATTAATTGGATCGCGTTCTCCCCTCGCCGGTTTTGTCGGTTCGCAAACAATCACCTAATTAATATTATACGTAGATGATATGACTGTCCATTAATCCCGGTTAATTCAATTGATTGATTGGAGTTTGGAAAGGGATTCTGTGGACTTTTGTTCATTCTTTTCTCTCTGGTTTTACATTTTTTTTATTACCTAGTAAAATCTTTTGCCTACATCATATGTAAGCTATATGAGTACAACATTTACATCTCTTCTTGTTCTCATAACGATCAAGATTTACGACTATGGATAAGATACAGGCATCCACTTCAAAAGATAACCAAGTAGGTACTCAATCCCAGATCTATTTCAGTCAAGTGTGATGATAACATACATAATATTTAAATAAAGAAGATGAAAAAGAAATATTTTAAAAATAGAAAACAAATTCTTGATACGTTGCATTCCATCCATTATTACCATACATTAAATTCAAAAGGCTTTAATGTTTTGAAAAGAATCAATAACTGCAAGATAAAGACTACTAAAAGGTTAACCTTTTGTATCTTCACAGACAATTTAATGATCAAAGTAAATCAAAGTTAACTGGCCTGTAACAACGAGAAAGTTACAAAGTTTTTAACATTCATTTAAAAATATATTTTTAGAGGAATTCCCAGTTCAGAAATAAATAGAATGACGTGTCAAATCAAGGTTTGATAATATTTATATATTTGCGGTTTTCATCAAAGGTGATTTTCCGTTGCATAGAATCGACTGTCTCATGGGTTTTTTTAAATTCTATAAATCATGTTTTGACATTCATCGCGTATGAGGTGCGGTCACTCAAGTTTGTCTATGTCACGCTTTGTGGCATCTTTGTGGTCTTTATTTGCCCATAGACACAGATTTCAAGGTCCCATTATGAAATAAATTCTATTAGTCAAGTGGAACCGTGAAGTAGACAACTTTATGGTTGGAAAATACGTAAACGCATACAATAAACTTTGAACTCGCGGCTTTGAACACTTGTCTTTATATGGTGTTGCCAAAATATTTTCCCAGACATTTGAGCAGAAAATATCTGAAGTGGTCCCATTTTGTAGTACCTAAAACGTTTTCTTGTTAACTGCATGTTGTTTTAGTTAAAGCGATAACTTCTGAACACATACAAGTCGTGCCTTCACCTCTTCGAGAGTAGTTAAATGCAGCAAAGTCGGTCATTGGCCGGCTATGACGTCAATGGTGATGTTGCACCTCTCTCAGCTTAGACGTACAGCAGATACTTAACGGTTTTATAATATTTATCGATACTGAAATAATCGAGGACAACGTACAATCAGGAACACAAAGGAATTGCCAGCTCTTTGATGTTTCACTTTTGTTGATCTGATTTGAATTCTCGACTCTGTTGATCCGTGAATAGTATCTATCAACTTTTAATGTTCCGACTTCTGAAGTTGACTGTACCTGAGGTCAGTGGCACTGTATAGCCAAGTGTTTTGGGAGTACTCTTAAATCTCAGACGAAAGCAGAAACGGTAAATGTAGGTTAGTGTTCGATACGTGCTGACAGCAAGTTTATGATTGTTTAGCGTGACGTATAGCGTAAATACAATCTTTCATTACACGGCTATTAATGTCTTATCGTAATTGATTCTAATCACAGGCACGAGATCTAGTCTAGTCATAAAATGTGAAACGATTTGTTTGCCAGTGTTCACTCTCGTAGACAAACGTATCTCTTAGAAGTTTAATTGAACACTCAGAAAGTTTTATGCTACAATAATACAGTTTCCAAATGAGACTAACCTATTGTGTGCGTTACTTTATTTATGGAAGCCACAATAAAAAGTGGGAAAGCTAAATTTTATTAGTGCGAAGAGTGCTCCATTCAGTTTGACGTAAAACAATTTATTTTGCCCTTCGGTAAATCATTTTGTGGGGGTGTCCTTGACGGACTGGTGGCACCGTCGTCGGTTGTGCGCATTTAACTGAAGCTAAATGAGTTTGGAGAACAAGGGAGCTAATTCAATTATGCCAAGTTGTGCGTTGTTGCGGTGTTGTTAGCGACACGATGTGGAACTGTGTGTTCAGTTGTTCAACGTGGTGAACATTGTTCACTTGGTCTCCAGTGTATCTACATTGATATGTTTAATGGAACGCACGCTCATACCGTTTAATTGTAATGCAATTAAGTTTACACGTGCCGTTTCCGCGTATTTCGCCGATGCCATGCATATGCAAAATGATTGACAAAGCAACCTTTTGATAATTCATTTTACTTTATTCGTTATAGGTAATATTATAGGAAAAGGTTACTATTATAGGAAAAGCGCATAGATAATGTTTGATTTATTAAAATTTGCAATTATTTATTCGAACACCAGTTCTTTATGGTAACTCAGTCATATTAATTTAGAGGTTTCATCAACTCGTAAATTAGAGAATTTGTAATGATTTAATGATTACTTAATTAATCACTGTTTTGGAAACACATTAACAACAATAATAATTGCTGGTGAACTGAGATATGAATAAATAATAAATCAATTTCTCAATTAATTTATTACGGAGTTAACATACAATGATATGCTAATATGTGACAAAATTAACGGTGAAAGTATGATTGCGACATAATGCACGCTTTTCTAACACTTTTGTCCTATAGTACTTAACACAGTCTCTCAAGAATAAGTTGCAACAACTTATGTTCCATATTCGAATGTTTGTTTCGAATTCATGTTAATGCCATTAAAAAAATCTAGATTCTCAATCTAGATATTTTTTGAGAAACATAAAAATCAAGTTGTAAGTAGAGCAAAGTGGACTTTATGCTTTGGATTTATAGAAGTTATTTTGAAACTGAAGGTACCTAATCTAATAGTTTATTCATGATCGATCGAGAGTTGAAGACGGCATGCCCAAAACCCGGACCTGACTCAACAGTTAACATGGTTAATAGTTCATATTATTCATACGAGGTTGGTGAACGATAGCTGTATTTACATTATGATAAGTTATCACGACAGACAATATAGTTAAAAACAGAAGCACGTGTGCGACTGCGTCTGACGCGTGCCATTCAAGCGAAACATCTATCTTTGTATGTTGATGCGTTTATAACTCGAGAAGTACTGATCCGATTTTGATGCTTTTTATTTCATTTTGTAGCTGTGGTTCCTGACTTTATTTTTATTTATAACTCTATCATTTATGGATAGCAAAGCCGTTGGAACATCTATTTTTTTGTAGGTAACTTTAAAGATCAAAATTCATTAAAGTCAATAATGCTGCCTTGTCTTAAGTCGGTCTACATATAGTTTAACCATATGCAACTGAATACCAGTATTTATCCAATAGATACCTACTCCCGTCCTACTTTAAAAAAAAAAAATGATAGACAACCCATCGCAAGTGGGGGACTACTAAACATTGACGTTACTAAGTAATGTGAAACCCAACTATCTTGCTCAAACTCAAGCGGTTGAGAAACTTAAGCAGGTGGCCTATCATGAACTCTTAACGCGATCCAGTTTAGGCTGTGGGAAAGAGACAGCGCTAGAGGACTTGTATAGCTCTGTCTCTTTCCCACAGCCTAAACTGGTTCGCTTTAAGAGGTCGTGGAAAGGCCCCATATATTTTTTCCTGCTTGCTAAATAATTTCAATATTCTTTAGAAAAAATTTTAAAACCCTAACTTGAGTCCATTACTCGACTCTTATTGACTTACTCGTCATGACAACAGAATGAAAGCACCCACGAAATTGAATTCTTAGACGTAATTAGTGGATCCTCAACTAATATAAATTGACGAATATTGTCAACCAAAAAATTCGATAGAGTGACAATAAATAATGTACTACATCTCTAACATCATTGATTGAACAGCATTGATTTAAGTGGCAATTATCAGTTTAATATGAAGGCATAAATAGGAGCCAACGCACATCTATCGAGGAGGCATACCTTATTCGAAATTTAATTTGGTAGGCGTTTTAATACAGTTATCATCACGACTCCACTGAGTTTGAATAGAGAATCGTACTCAAGTCACTGGCTGAAAATACCCGTGTTAGAACTTTATGGCCTTTGTATTCTCTTCAATTAAACTGTCAAATAAAAATTAAAATGGAAAAACCATTTACGTAATGTATCAAAATATAGGAATTACAGACAAGATGATTGATGATTTAAACGTGAATACCAATAGCATATAAATAGCCTCGAGTAAATAAATATCAAATGACTATTACATCTTTGTGTTATATACAATTGCGCCTTACGATGCTTTACGAATGCAATTGTTGCTAACAAAGTCAGGATTGACCTTGAGATACAATGCACATTAGGTTTTGACTATTATTGTTTTGCTTTTTTATCACCTAGTATTATTATTTGTTTTTGTTTGCTTTTTTGTTAAAATGCCTTAATTGTTTAATACAGCATGTGTGTATGAATTAATCTATTGTCACTTACCGGATACCTATAAAAGTATGTGGTAATGTCTAAAAGTTTGAGCTATAGAGCATTTAAACAATTTCATCATTTTAAGATACCTATAATATCCTTTTCAGTACCTAGATAATTTAGTGACACGTAATTTTCTGTCTCTGTATAATCTATTATCGGGTTCGCTGTAAACTTTTGCACCTACGCAATACGTGACAATTCCTAAATTCTATAAGTCTGTACCTAAGTAATCCCCCGTCTGAATAACCCAAATAACATTATGCGATCCGGGGTTTTAGACTTCAAAGCTAAGCGCTAAGTAAAACTTGCGACCATTAAGCTAACGAGGATATTACCTTTAGACTTTATAATTACACACAGGACCGGATTAAGGGTCGCTACGGCGCGGGTGTAATTTTTGAACAATTATGAACGTGCGAACGATCCCGATCAATGGAGACTATAATAGATTCGGGGTCAAAAGAACACGTGACGAAAAGATATCCCACCCTTACACGTGACGTATCCCACATACGTCACGTGTAAGGGTGAAATCACAATAGAATTTTCTAATATGTTTTTCTTTTTAGTTGCAATTCTAAGTTACAGACTAAGGGAAGGTTCTTATCTGACGGAACATGCGTCGCGTATTATCGGTCACGTAACGCCAGAATAGACAAATGTATAAAAAACACTTGACCGTTCACACTCAACCGATGATACGACGTATTTTACGTCAGATATGAACCTTCCCTTAGTCCCGTATTACAAAACGTAACGACAACCCAAACGGACTCAATACTCAAGCATTACTTTAAAACTAAATGCAAGCCATTTGATTGGTTGAAAGAAACTAGTTTTAAGTAACGTTTGAGTCTTGAGAGACGTTCTGTAATACGGGCCTTAGAATTGCAACTTTCAACAATTTGCGTTGCATTTGCAGCAATATACAAGTACATCTCGCTCCTCCAAATGACGTTTTCATCTGAAAAAATGAGATAGAAATATTCGAAAACACTAAGTTAAACGCATAAATCAACACTCTAAACCAAACTTGGAATCCGAAACCAAAAATCGTCTATTAACAGACCTTCAATGAACACTACCTTTAAGTCTGGGGACATTTTATTACGAAGGATTCATATTTGAATGGCCAATCGGGAATCGTAAATCAATAGTCTGTGCTACATTCAAAATGGAAGGTCTCTAATAATCCTTGAGGTTTCGTGTCTCGGAGTTACGAATTCGTCCCTGTACGAGTATGTGACGATATCATGCTGCTAAGTACTTACGTACGTGACTCGATAGAGATCTGACCCGAAATTTAGTTAAATCGTGTGAAATGGAGCGGGGTTACTGTTAATTGTTTTGTTTTAATGTCACGCCGCCGTGAGGTCTGTAGCTTGTTTTAAACCTTCATTTTTTGTAGGTTTTTATAAATGATATCTGGTTAGTTAAAAGATAAGGAAATATTACGGAAAATTGCAAAAAATCAGTTGGTCTGAAGTCAAATAATTACATTTTTCAAACCCAAATGGGTTCACAAGTATATATGTCTATTTTATTTTATACAGATGTTTTACATAATTATATAGGTACATATTTTGTAACACGTTCATAATAAGGAAAACGGGAAAATTATTTTGATCATCTTCTAACTACTTGACAGAAAATTTTCTTTGGTTTATTATTTTCTCTTGTTATCGTAAGCTTTTATTATAAGATCATCTCTTATATTTGCAAGAAACTCGAGACACCCACCGTACAAACTATACATATAAGCAGAATATAAATAAATCCTGAGATAAAAATACCTCGCAAGGAGTGCCAAGTAAATATGCATTAGACTGTGAGATTACAAACGCGCGCACGCGCATACATTAACCTCCTTTTCGCTGTAATTGGATAAAGGTTGGAAACAGCAGTTAAAATCCTGTGAAATGTTAACCCTAACTTGAAGAGAAAGCCAGGCGTACATACACGTGCAAATGTGACAAAAAGGACTTGATAAGGACTGAGAAATTCTTCTAAATTGTCTATGTATGTTGTAGTATCCCACTGCTGGGAAAACATCTCTCTCCCAATTAGCTATTTGACTGAAAAAAACAATTAGACCGCCAATTATTTTAGCTAAAAAAAATTAACTCGTATTTTTTACTATGTTGCAAAACCCTAAATTGACGGAGATACGACACTTTTAAAATTGGCAATACGTCACAACTTAGTACAATTTTATTGAGTTCTGACGTCACGAATTTGATGCATTTTTTCAAATATATTTTCCCTGATTTAGCAAAATAGAAATTCGTGACCCTTATTTTTCAAAACTATGAATGTAGGACTTATTAATTTATTGATACCGTCAAATTACTTATTCCTTCTATGAAATCTTTTCCGGGCCGCTTCAAACATTCATATCCAGGTCGTCTCTGCTGGTCAATGTTTCTTTATATTTTTCAATTTAAATTCACACGTCTTTCGTAATTTACTAAATGTATATACATGCAGTCATACATAGTGTCACAAGATGACTGTACACTATACATTGCCCATGTCCTTATTTATTAAAGGAGTATGATTCTTTTAACCTTCAATTTATATCTTTTGCCTCCACGGCGTTACTCCTTATGATCCAGTTAAAATATTAACGGCTTTATACTTTTATTACCTTTACTGCCTGTAATTTTGCTCGGTTTGTCTTTACTTATTTATTTACCAGTCCACATATTATATGTTACGAGGTTGATTCCCAAATGTGGGATTAAGATATCTTATGCAGTATGCTTGTAAAATAAATTTTGTTTTAGCTCCGAAACGCAGGAGGCTAAATGAAAATATATAATTCAATGAAAAACTGCTCTACCTATGTTTGTACTGTAGGACTATGTTTATTAAAACTATGAGGAAATGGAAGGCTACAGTTATTGTATTATGTACTATCGTACAAAATATGCAGGTATTTTTTAAATAGGAAAGAAAATTTCGATAGCGAGCCGGAAGTTTTCTTACCACAGAAAATCTTTATTTAGAATATTATTAGAATAGATTTATTTATCTTTATACGTATTTTAAACAAAATCGCGTGGGCAGGATTCTTTGAACCTACCGTCTTTTTCATGAATCGACCAAATAATACTCGTATAAACGTTCAATAAATTAATAGTTCAAACGCAAGGAGGAATAGTCGTAACGGTACAAATATGTAGATAGAATACTCTTTATTATACACACCATACGAATAACAGATACCTATAGGTAACCAATTTACAATATCTTTTATATAGGGTGACACAATGGGTGGTCTTATCGCTAAAACCATGTAAGTGTGTTTTAATTTACATAACACGGTAAAAACTGTAACAATCACTTGGAATTAAAAAATCAAGAAAAGAGATACCTACTCACTATAATATTACGCAATTGCTCACATAGCTTGCCCATTCACTACTTTAGAAGTCCAACTGATAGTACACAGACGAATTCGAATCACGCCATAACCGAGAGTGTTTATTACACAATTTAGAATTCTAGATCAATGAAATGCTGTCTACGTCTAATCTATATAAGGCATTGGCTATTTATTTCCGATTTTCTGCAGTTGTTCAAAGGTTACTGGTACATCTTCAACGCCATCTTGGGAACTTTTGTGTCTTAAGATACCTAAATACTTCACGTGAATATTAAAAAAAAAAAATGATTCTGTGTTTATTTGTCTTTTCAACGGTATTTTTAATTTTGGAATAGCACGTGTAGTTTGAGAATTGTTTCTATTAAATTTGACAACTGTAAACGTCAAAATTGACAGCGGGTGGACGTAGGACTTCCAATTCCTTCGATTCTATATCAATGATCACATAATCCATGTGGATCGTTGGTTTGTGAAGACTTTAGCCCATTCGTACACAAGGCGACGCAAGTCTCCGATACCTTACGACTCTTCGGTATCAAGTGACTATCGCAATGCAAATCCATAGAGGTTCGTACACAGTCACGCGTCAATGGATACCAAAGTCGTAAGGTATAGGAGACTTGCGTCGCCTATCTATATATATAAAATTCAAAACTGACTGACTGATCTGACAACGCACAGCCCAAACCGCTGGGCCTAGAAACTTGAAATTTGGCATAAGCCCTCCTTATACCACGTAGGCGAGCACTAAGAACGGATTTTGCGAAATTCGGCCCCTAAGGGGTTGTTTTTGGGGTTGATAGTTTGTATGAAACTTCGCTACTGCAGGTGCTAGGAATTCCAAATTTTGCATGGGGTGTCTTTTTAGAACGTAGATGCTCACTATGACGGGATTTTGCGAAATCCGACCCCTGAAGGGTTTGTTTTTGGGGTCGATAGTTTGTATGAAAATTTTTTAGTACAAGTGCTAGGCATCTCAGATCTTGCATGGTGGTACTTTTTAAGATGTAAATGCTCACCAAGGTGGAAGTTTTGAGAAATTCGACCCTTAAGGGGTTGTTTTTGGGGTTGATAGAATTGAGACTCAAATTTTTACATAGGGGTTCTTTTTTGGACGTAAATAATACCTAAGACGGGATTTTGCGAAATTCGATCCCTAAGAGGTTGTTTTTTGGGGTTGACAGTTTGTATGAAACTCTGTCAATATAAGTGCGAGGAGCCTCAAATTTTGCACCGGGTTCCTTTGTAAGACTTAGATGGACACCATGGCGTGATTTTGCGAAATCCCACCCCTGAGGGGTTTGTTTATGGGGTCGATAGTTTTTATGAAACTTTGTTACTACAAGTGCTAGGCCTCTCAAATCTTGCATGCCGGTTTTTTTAAGACGTAAATGCTCAACAAGGTAGAAATTTTGTGAAACTCGACCCCTAAGGGGTTGGTTTTGGGGTTGAAAGTTTTTAGACTTAAATTTTTACATATGGCTTTTTTTTGGACGTAAATAATAATAAAGACGGGATTTTGTGAAGTTCGACAGCTAAGGGGTTGTTTTTGGGGTTGATAGATTGTATGAAACTCTGTTACTACTAGTGCGAGGAGCCTCAAATTTTGCACCGGGTTCCTTTATAAGACTTATATGCACACCATGGCGGGATTTTGCGAAATTCGACCCCCAAGGGGTTTGTTTTTGTGTTTGATAGTTTATATGAAACTTTGTTACTACAAGTTCTAGGCGTCTCGAATTTGGCGAGGGGCTTTTTTTAAGACCTAAATGTTCACTAAGACGGTTTTGCGAAATTTGATCCCTGAGGGGTTTTCTCGGGGTCGATAGTTTGGAGACTCAAATTCTGCATAGAAATTCTTTTTTGGACGTAGTTGCAGATGTTTTGTGAAAATAGACACCAAGGGGTTGATTTAGGGGTTGATATTATTTTGTATAAAACTTCGTTTCTACAAATGCTAGGAGTAATAAATTTTTTCAAGATTGTTCTTTTATGACGCAAATACACCAAAGCACTGTTTTCTGAAATTCTAACCCTAAGGGGCTGTTTATGGGATTGACAGTTTGTATGAAACTTTGTTGCCACAAATGCTAGGAGTTTCTCAGCATGGGGGTTGTTTTAGGACCTAGGTTCTCACTAAGACGGAATTTTACAAGTTCGACCCCTTAGGGGTTGTCTTTGGAGGTTGTAATTAGAGGACTCAACATTGCAGGGGGTTTCTATGATACAGATTCTCACTAAGAGAGGATGATACGAAATTCAACCCCTAAAAGTTTGTATTGTGGTTGATAGTTAGGAGTCTTAAATTTTTAGGACCTAGGTATTACCTAAGACGCAATATTGCGGGTTGATAGAATTTTTGTTGAATATTGATTTCGTTTTTCCAACAGTATCCCATATTAGTGGGTGGCCGGGACTAGAAATTCACAAAGGCAAAGTTCGGAAATCACGCGGACAAAGTCGCGGGCGTAGTGCTAGTACCTACATAGTGTACGAAGGGGCTTAATGACAAGCGATTCTCCGCATAATTAAACGCGAAATATAACAACAATTCGGTTGAGAACAGAAGGTGTGAAGAACATCTATCAAAATATCCTCTAGTGTTGTTCAAACACAACATGTTTAACAATTAAAGTAGCATGTAATTACGACTAACGGTCGGAAAATAACGGTAGCCTGTAACAGTACAATCACTGCCCTATACACATCACAGAGAAGCAAAAAAAAAACAGAAACTTAGTAGCAAAGTTTTGATTAACTTTTCTCAATATTTTGCCAATCTAATCAAAAATAGATAAAACGGCCCACGAGTTACGATTACCCAGCTTTCATTTTATTTTATAGCAAAAATCGCGTATGATATTGACGTAACATAAGCAAAAAATATAGTCATCCTGTTATAAAGTGTGACATAATCCTAGTTGTAATACTATGAATTCGAACATGTGTTTGTTTGTCTAATTTTCACGCCTAAACCGCTGCACTGATTTTGATGTATTTTAGTGCTGAGTGACCCTGAATACTGTTTTAGGCTACATTTACGTTAAGGCCATACTAACGATTCCCAATAAGTCCTTAGAGCCTATGCACACCACGTTTGACGCGATACAGACGCGATACGCACGCATGTCAGACGCAGCTTATAACAAACGACAAACAAACTGCTCTGATAAAAACGCGCCGTCGACGCGCGTTTCTAAAACGCGCTTCACCGGCGCGTTTAAAAAACGTGGTGTGCATAGGCTCTTAAACGTTCATTAACGCGATAATTAACGGCATTTCCCGTAAGTGTGGACCTAATGTCAAAAGCATAAAACTTAAAGGAGGAGATATGAAAGCGGGGACGAGTGAAACAGACGGCAAAATCTAGTGAATAATGTTCTTGTTTAGATGGTTCAGCGTGGTTGTGAGCTTATTAAACGAGGGTCGTTTTTCACCCCATTTAGTCGCCTGTGGGTTGATTGACGTCACGGTCGTCTCGTCTTCTGTCTGATCCTGATACGCCATTTCTACGAATTCCTTTATTAGAATTTGGATTTATCCGTGAAATTGGATTGATTTGTCAACTTTTGCGAACTTGACAACTTGATTCGATATCGGTATTTTCGCCACGAACTGCTCCTTCACCAATGAAACTTTTTTATATAAGTTATTTCGTATGAAATATCTTTTTTTGCTAATTTATGGCTACGCGAAAAATTATAGATGTTTATTGCGTAAACATTTATTTAATGATGTTTATGTTTATTATGATTAAGCAGGAAGAATTAAGAAAATCGATTGTTTGGCGGTCGATCATAAAACGTTATTACGCGTCGATATTGTACATACATCGCCTGCTAAAAGCTATATCTGTTGAAAGGAAACATGTTTTTTTTTCTCTATCGTTATCACATTACGAATTTACGATGTCAAATTCATAAATTATGATTAGGCCTTGTGGCCATTCACTGCATAATCTAAGATTTTCGGATAAGTATGTTTTTTTTGACTTGTTAAATAAATATGATTTATAAATGCAAAGTTTTGTTTATTTTTTATCTTCCGCTTAAATTATTTTGAGGGCCAAGCAGTTTTTAATTTAATATTGGGAACATGCTAGGAATATTCAATTATGTTTTAGGTTTTAGTCACAAAGAGTATAAATGCCTAGCCTTAATAATCTGTGTAGAACTTTTAAACAAACCAAACATCTACTTTTTAATCTTAAAGTTTATAATATTAAGTAAAAAACTACAAACTAAGTATTAGAATTGGGCGCGTCAACTGGGTATAAATTACTTAGTAGGTACATATACTAATTTATACCCAATTACCCAGTACCCCACCGTCTTTACACCAGATATCAAGAATGCTTGCAGGATTTACCCTTTGAACTTTCTCTGTAGCGATCCTTAGATGTTTTAGTCATACCTAATGACGAGAAACATTTAATAGAGATTTCATATTTTGGCACATAATTTATAAAATTTAAACTGTTAAATACTCCAGTACCTCATATTTTATTAATATTTATTATGCAGCAGTACCGTTTTTTTTTTTAATAAATGGCAAATTAAAAACGAGTTTGTTTTTACATTATTATATTTGGTTACAAAGCAAAATAAATCGCACGTGCAGTAAATATTATTTACTACTTTAATTAGCGGTACAAGAAATAAAGATAAAACAAATGCCTAGTTTTGCATAATTCTATCAAAATTACATAAAATAGGACACATAATACCTAGTGCGTACATTTATCACAGATATCCGGTTATTTATGAGCTCATACGTCTAAAGAAGTAGTTACACAAGTAGTCTAACAAAAAATGCCATAGTAAATTATTGAAATTCGTACGAACTGCCAAATAAACAAATAAAGTAGATAAACAAGTTATTTTTTTATGTAATTAAATCACGATGCAAAATAGCCTCTAAGTTATATCTTTAGTATTTCTTTCAACAACTATCCACAAGTTGATCTATTTCCCAAGAGAACTAACTAACTTCTCCAAAGAAAAAGTGGCCATTCTTCTTTACTGTGAGTTAGTTTCTTTCGTGGCAACTTTTATCGACATTCATTGCCCCTGAGAGACTTGTTTAAGTAACAAAGAAATATATCCCCTCCCGAGACTTCAGCATTTACAGTGAAAAGAAGAAAATTTTCTTTGCTTACAAAGTATGAAAATGTTTTGTTTTCATCTTTTTTTAAAACAATGCAAATTTTTACTATCAAAGCATATTTTTCCATTGACTTATTCGACACAAACTTGGACTTTACAAACCCTTTGATTAAAATATTTACATAACAAGTTTTCGACCAAAACATCACTGCGTCCATGAGGTTAATCTAAGTCAAACTCAAACAAAACTAAAATGTATAGGAAAAAATATAATTTGAAACAAACCATAAATGCCCTCGACATGATACGAAGAATAAGTATTATGGACGTTATGAATGTCAGTTCATGGAATCGTTTTGCAAAGGTCACACAAGCATACAAGTAATCGATATCGCATTAATGATAATCGTTGCCAGACGATTGAAGTACCTATTACTTATATTTGAATTTGTAAGATTACGATTTGAAGCTAATGACACACGAGGTGAAACCTCGACGTCTGTATTCGAAACTAGTTTTCTGTATTGACTTCCCGCAATTCGGCAAATAATTCGGATCAGCATAGTCATTTGCTCCTTGCATACATCTTTACTAGCCGCCATGTTTTGAAAATCATACTATTTAAATCATACTTACATTATTGTTGCTTTTTAGTTTCTCTAATAATTATTATTAAAATACCAATTTTATGTAATTTCAACTTCTGTCAGAAAAATAAGATTTCATTGTAACGTATCCCATTTATTCTGTCACAAACAGAACGATATTTTGAACTCTTTAGAATTAGATAAGTGAGCTCAAGTTACGGACCTCATAGATATGATACCAATAATATTTAACCAATAATTGTCTATCTAGATTCTAAATGGATGTCCAGAATATAGGCACTGCCCACACAGTGCACTGACGTCAATTGAACTATGATAACGCTGATGTATCCCACGGTCTATCGATCGGGATTTTAAATGGCACCCACGCACACATCCTCTACGTGGTAGGCACTAATTCATAATTCCGAGTTATTTTTAGTTGCTCTGCAACTTCTGTTTTGGGTGCTATTTCCAGCGAGACATTTGAACATTAATTAAAAAATTCTGGTTTCACTATTGTAGAATAAATACATACAGGTCGATTTACACATCCGTAAGTAAGTAAGCATAAAGTAAGTGAAAGTTTTCTTGCTGGGCTGTGTTCGCACGTTGTTTTCACTTACATAAGTATCCTTTTTTCTGGTGCTACCTCATTGTTCTGGTTGCCAATGACGCTGCTCTGAGCTTGAGGTTCGATGCCCAGGGTTGGGCATCAGATATTTGTCGGTATTAGCAGCAGCAGGTAACTTAGGTATTTAAAAATAACCAACGACTATACATATACTACCTAATAGATGACTTAAATTTTAATGTAAAGTAGGGTCAACCCTTCAGAAATACTACCCTCCTTTCCTGTAATAAAATCAATGGACCGAATTATGAACATCGCCTGCGAATAAACCTTAATCGTTATCTCAACCACTTAAAACAATATGCGAGTTAAATCAACGATTAGCTCTCGTATTCTCACTACTAATCTCACTACTAGCTTAACAAAACCGGGGCACTGGAGCGATAATTACTTGAGTTTAATTATTCGCGCCATTGCCCAATTAACCCACTATAATGGAGAGCTTTAGGCGTACTACCTAAACTCTTATTTTGCCTAAAATAGGGCTGCCTATGAGTCGATAACGGCGAATAGTAGGCGGGTAGCTTTCGGTCTGATCAAGGAGCAGGACTTTGTTGGCGGCACGTCGTGATCCACAGGCGTCTCAAGAAACTGTCAACAACCTGGCGTGGAGAAACACCTGTCGGGGTTGCGGGACTTTTTAAAAGGACACCGTGGCATTGCATCGCAAAGGAGAAACGAAAGAATGGATAGATTTTTAATCAGTAAGAGTAAGAGAGTAAAATATGGGACATTCATCAACTTGCACATGCACATCCATCAAAATTTTTCTATCTGCATGAAAAAATCGCCGAATAATGTCCACGATCGATTTGGAGTTGTACGATAGTAGTATTTATTGGTTTGGTAGGTATAACAGTACCGTTCAATGCAGTTAATCTGTGATTATTGCATTTGTTTAATGACAATAAATAAAAAGCTAATCTAGTCGTCAAACACAAGATTCTGAAGTCCCCGACACTTTATTAAATACGAGTAGTTACGAAATTGTTAAAGCAGTTTACTGGTCTTGATATTATCAATATCACTTTATATGAGAGTCCCAAAAAGTACTACTACTAGTATCTTAACTATCCCATAGTTAATAATATACAACTCTAAAAACGAATCATTTCAAATAAATATTGAGAACTTGGTTTCACATACGAGTGTGTTCCACTTTTATTCGTCTTAATTTTCCTTCACGAGAACCAACGAACCTTGAATGCAAGTAAAATGCTTTAATAAACTGATAAGAGCAGTCCGGGCTCGAGATGGAAACACGAGATATTGCCCCAGAGGCTATTGGGGCGATATTGCCCCCATGTCCCGACAAACAAAGAGACAAAATCTTGCATATTGGCTTGATAAAGTCATATGCAAGACTCCGTGCGCTCTTGCATTCTTGCTTTATCTTGAAACAGTACAAAAATAAAACGAATTTCTCAATGTACGAGTATTTTCTTCCTGATTTTAGTTTTCTCTGTAAACAAATTCCTTGCGCTACAAAGGAGAAATTCAAGCGGGAACATTATGAATATTTTCCTGTTTTTCTTTGTTTTAGCGGCAACCCTCGCTTCTTGACGTAAAATATATATCAGCGTTATATTTTATTCGTCCATAAAACCATATGACGCTTCTACAGATTGTTAATGGGGCAAACCATGGTTTACTCGCTCAGGCTTGGAGATGACGATAATATGATGAGACGCATTCATTCATCGAGGCGAATGACCTTAAATTATTCCGTTTCACGTTTAATTAATATTTATAAGCAAATTGTATCGTGATTAACGTTTATTACATGCCGATTATAAATCAAACATTATCAGTGTTCTGTAATCTGATATGAAATGTAAATGCAATGAAAAGTCTGACGCTAATAAACATGCAAAAAAGTACAAAAAATACGCAATGAAAACGAAGTTTCATAAAAGCGATGCGAATATTCATGAAACTATGAATGCGACGTTGATTACCCTTTCCAATTTAATTTTAACTACATATTTGGTTTATTTTTCAGGTCCTGAGTGGGACCTTTGAAAAATTGCAAAATTCTTAAATAGCCGTGTTACGAGAATACAAAATGCGTAAATAAATGTGTGAATGTGACTTTGATTGCCAATTTTTTTTAAGTTTAATTTAGTTGAGGCCCGGAGTGTACATTTTGAAAAATTTCATAAATTTTTAAATAGCCGTGGTAGGTAAATATGCATAAAACTCAGAATTTGTTGTTAATTGTTTTCATTACCATAGAATCATTCATTCCATTGAATTAGTGGAGTTTCAAGAAGTTTTGTGTTACGTAAAAGGTGCTCGAAATGCATTTCTGTTAGAAGGCTTCTTTGTAAGGGAATTCACGAAATTATAATTCATGAAAATTCAAATTTTTGTCTTCTTTTCCTATCCTACTATATTTTATCAGCAGCAACATTAAAACTGAATATTTATTTGCAAACAGCAGATTAGATAATACAAAATTTTAAAAAATTATATTCCATATTTTTTATTTTAAATTCATACAGTTCATGAAAGGTTGTCTGGAAGATATCGCTGTTGAAGATAGACCGCCCGCCGCGCGTTGTAACCATAGAATCAGAAATATTGTGAAAATCGATTTTTGTTACAATTAAGGTGTACAATTAAGTTTATTTTATTTATCTAAAACATTCCTCATTTAGTTAGTTACCTAATTGGACATTTCATTGTGTTTAGTGTCAAGTTGTCAGGAGCAGGACGGTAGGCCGGCCTGGCTGTGTCACGAGATATCAGTAAACATCTCGTCACTAAAGTACGTAGTTAAATACTGGACGTATTGACAATCGAGAAAATACTACGCCATATGATTGGAAAAAAAGAAAGCTTTCATCAATATACTATAGACAACAATAGGTCTGGAAAATATGCAATTAAAAGAGGTAACATATAAAATTGATGATTCCACCTGGCCCCTTCCATCATCGGACTACGAGACGTACGGCAATGCGTCATCGATAATGGTGGACACCCCTCCTGTGCGTTCAAAACGTTTTGCCAATACCTTTATTATACGCACAGCTAAAGAGTGGAATTCCCTGCCGACATCTGTACTTCCTGACAGCTATGGGGTCTTCAAGTCAGGAGTGAACAGGTTACTTCTAGGCAAGCGTGCTTCATGGTCCACCACATCTTCGCTAACCATCAGGCGAGATAGTGGTCAAACGCGAACCTATCTATAAATAAAAAAATAATAATTGTATTTTGTATTTTTGTATTTGGTAACACCAGTATGGAATGAGGCAGTGCCAAGCCACATATCACACTGAACAGATCGCTGATGGAGCCGAAGTTTCTCGAATGGAGACCCAGCAAGCGCAGCGTGCGACGTCCACATAAAAGGTGGGCAGACAATTTGATGAAGACCACAGGATCACGCTGGATACAAGCCTCTTTTAACCGGTCTAATTGGAAATTTGTAGGGGAGGTCGTTCAGAAACGGACATTCTATGGACGATAATTATGATGATGATGCCGAAGCCACTTAATATTCATCATCATCACCATCATGAGGTCAAATAAGCCGTGGCTCCATGTTTTATACAGATGCTCAGTTTCTTGAGATCGGCTTCCAAGCCGGTCCCAATATAGTTGGTAAAAGGCCAGACAGGTGAAGATGGCACTTTGAACTTTGACCTAACGTGCCATGGAGTTTCAATCAAAGGCGTGCTTACACATAATATGGTTACGTAAATAGGTTCACATCAAAGTCGATTTGAGAAGAGTATCATGACGTTAAATAACCTCATTAATTCAAGTTTAAATATTAAAGGAGCACACAGAGGCGCGAAATAGAAAGTAATTACTGAGTGCTCCGCCGTCAAAGTTTGAAACCGCGAGGTGCCAACGAAACGAGACAGTTATATTGGTAATATATTATAAGATTGCTTTTGAAGCAATATTTTAGCTCGATACTTAACTAACATGATACTTAATGAGCAATTGAATATGTATTAATCTTCTTTTTTATGACGCATTTAGATTTGGTCGTTTTCCCGAATTCGGCTGTTTATGGAATTCGGAGAAACGAACAGGTGTGTACGTTTGAATACGCTTGTCTATTGGCAGTCTAATTCAGTTGGCCTCATTGAAGCTCCTCGAAGTGAAATAAATGCATCGGGTGCCCGAATTCGACCAAGTGCGACTTACTTTCTGAAACTATTTTCTAGGTTGGACGAACAATGAATAGGTAGGCGTTACCTCCTAAATAATCCCTTCAACTATACGACTTTATACCAAGCTTTGTAGTTATTTTCACAAACACGTAGAAAAGTTGAAAACATTTGTTGAACAAAGAGGCGTAAACTCTCCAGTTCATACGCTCTGGAACACAAAAGCTTTCACATACATATACTTAACTTCGTTGTAAAGGCTTAAGCACTAACAATGAGACAAATTGTCTGAGAACCTCCCCTTTCAGCTGGCCTTTCATAACTTTGTTTAAACTGTATAGCTGACTCTCTTTTGAGAAAGCGGCGATGGGCAGATTTAAGAGAAATAGAACGCGTAGTTAAGACCAGTGCAGGGAGAACGCGGTGCTCTCTTAAAAAGAAGCCGCGGCCATAGAACGCATGATAACGCTAGGCAGAGAAGGAACGGGGTGGTTTATAGTTAGTACGAGTCTGACAGTTCCTACTGCCCCTCCATCCTCCATAAAGAAAAATCGATTAAAACAGACTCACGTGTTCCGTTTTGGTGGATCTGGCATGCTGATGTTAAGACTTATGCCGAGACTCCACCAAAGCTGTGCGAGTCGAGACGTGTGTTGAACAACCAATAGAATTGCGTTATTGACACAGCTCCACTCCGGCACGACTCCGGCAACGCAATTCTATTGGTTGTTCAAAACACGTCTCGACTCGCACAGCTTTGGTGCAGTCTCGGCCTTATAGCTATCATCTTCACCTGCCTCTTCCCAGCTATATTTGGGTCGGCTTCCAGTCTCACCAGATGCAGCTGAACATGAGTATTTTACGCATGGAGCGACTGCCTATCGGACCTCCACAACCCAGTAACGGGGTAATACAGATTTTCAGACTTTCGAGCTTCTGTGATTGACAACTGTCAAAAATCTACAAATGACAGCCGGGACCAACGGCTTTACGTGCTTTCCGAAGCACAGAGGCAACTCGCCATTATAAATGGGTGACCATGGATTTGTGGATGAGTGACCATTTCAACTTGAAAGATCGACCACGAACCCCAGATAAGGGAAAATTATGCTATATCTGCGGCTGGATTTTATGGCACAAGGCAAAAATATGAATTTGGAAAAAAACCCAGTCTCCGCTCCAATGAGCAGACAGCTTAAATAGGGCATTGAGGTCCGCTCACACGCGACACATAAGTCTTAGTTACGCCGATGGTCACCACACAAATAGAACAAAGGCATTCGACACTGTCAATGAATAGATTTATGGGAACAGGCCGATACCAGAGACAATGACAATATTGTACATACCTACTTTACAATAAAACTATCTATGGTACAGTTTCATTCAATATGAGAAAAGTTACATGGAGTTGACTAATTTTTTTTTGGTTTGTTTGACCGTGTGAGAAAAATAAATCATGCTGCCATATTTTATTTTGTTATACTTTGAATGTGTAACTAGGTATTGCTTGCAAATGTGAAGGATAATGTTTCTGTTGAAGTTTTTTCATAAGTACTTACTCGTAACAAGACACAACACAACTATATTTTGGCTGATCCGTTTTTTTGTTATTCATAAAAAGTCAACATAATTGTAATGTCTTGTGCGCAGAAATCCAGTACTTGTACTGCATGTATAAAAACGTGACACTTGTTTCAAACGTAAATAATTCCTTATTATTTCTACAAACTGCATAACACTGTGTATTTCTTCTTACAAAATCATGTGTTGCTAAACCTCGTTAGTATAACTTCCACAATACTCGGAAGTAGATGTCGTTTGAAGTTATCCTTATTAAAATCGAAAACCCATTAAATATTCATCATTGTTGCGTCTGACGGAAAACTATTGTTGATAACAATTTTAATGAGGAGCTAATTAAATGATTTATAGTTCATCAGTTTTTTAAAAATAATGGATACTTTTTTTTTGTTAAATAAATAAATATTTGCAGATACCGAGAGATCTAATTGTTTTTTTTTTAATTTAAAAGTAATAAATAACTGCAGTCTACACTATCTTACTTTTGTTCAGCAATAAATAAGATCTGATAAAACAAAAATCGTGCAACATTTAAGTACCTACTACCTAACTGTTTAATCAGCTGTTTCAGAAATAAAACCGCACGAACGAAACGGTTAAACGAAAATAATCAGTGGAAAGTAAAAATAAACATTAGGTACACTTGATAAAGTTAAAAATACCGTACCCTACTGACCGACCCATTAGGGTAAATTGCGTAAAAGTTTCGAGTGCGGTCTGCGTCCCGAAATACATGGGTCGAGTTCCCGGTATCCCGGGATCTCGAGTTCATAAACCGGGAAGCGTGCGACACTTGTTGGCAGACTGCTATATGATGCATGTAAATGTGCCTGCCACGTGCCACACACGTCACAAGACCAATATGAACGTGATTTGGAGCGATTTCAATGTTACGTTAGGTACGCTTTGACTCGTAAAACTCGTAATACTGTAGAATGCAGTAGACTAGTGACAACATTATTTAGGGACATAAGAACTGCCAATCAGTGCCGAAACTAGCCTTTTATGCACCTAGTGCGAGTTTCTTTAACTGCGCCCTAGTAGTTCTGCTTGTAACGAGATGGCTCTAGACGACTTGTATAGCTCCAATGACGTTAGTTTATATATCATTGTATAGCTCTGTCTGTTTCCAACAGCCTATAAACTCATGAAGTCTTAAAACTTCATAGTAAGCCACGTGGTCTGGCCAATTATGGTCGTGGTCTGGCCATTTTAGGGCCCAGGGTCTGCGCCCAGTGCCTGGGTTGAGCACTGTTGGCAATAATAATGGTGCTTTAAACTTTCTAATCAGTTTGCAAAATCATTGTAACTATTCAAACTGCGTTATTTGACTTTTACTCACAATAAATTATTCTAAAATTAATTTATTATCAGCGGTTTATAAGTAAACATTTATCAGACGGAACCCATTAATATTGATCAATGTTTTTGAATTTAACTTGTAAAATTGTACTTACCTAATTACTACCAGTAATTTTTATCTCTAAATGTAAATAACTTTCTTTTTAATTTTAACTCATAGGTACCGTACGTTACGTACGTAAAATACAACAGCTATTATGTAAACATAAAGAACTGGTCTCCCTCCTCTATATTAGCTATATATTATTATATAAAAATCAATGCCACTTTTCGTTGTAATTTTATAACTCAAGAACGAGCTCACCTATCCAAACCAAATGTTTAGGCTTTGTTCGGACTATTAGTAGATGGTTTATGTGAAGTTTGCACAAAATCAGTCGGCAGTTCTTCATTTATCACTTTTTTTGTTACAAATTAATTCAATAAATGGCGAATCATTTTGATAATGGGGATTTTGCTGTCAAAATAGCGAAGCACGTACCGGACCGCTAGTTTTATATAATTTTCTGCCAAGACATAAAAAATAAAACATAGATACTTCTTAAAGAATGAAGATCTGTCATTATGTGTTATGAAACAATTTACGTAATTGCTTGTTACCTGCATAATTATTATTGTATAGCAGATTCTTTAGTCTGTATGTAGGCCTTGTCCATCTCATAAACAGCTATAACAACCTTCTTCCGTAATCATGAGCCTTTAATTATTCAGGTTCTGAGATTGAGTGGCTTTAGCTTCATAATTTATTTTTTAGGGTTCCGTAACTCAAAAGAAAAACGAAACCCTTATAGCATCACTCTGCCGTCCAAAGAAGATCTTAATTTTCCTAATTATATCACAGGAAAAAACAGTACAAACTTATGTTTGTAGTCCATTTCATTCAAAATGAATTCATACGCCCGCAAAAACTTATCTATGATGAAAGAACTATTTATAATTAGGTATTATTGAAAGATCCGAGTTAGTAGGACATGATTGTGGTGGCTTAATTAGTTCCTAAAGCGTCCAGTGTATTGAATCAGAAGAAATTTTACATTCCACAAAAATCTTTAAGTTGGGGGGTCGGTGTGCGACTCGCATTGGCCGATTTTAAAACCCTAAACGCTGAGGCTTTGTTAGAATTTTGAGCAAAAAGTAGAGCACTCTAAAACAAATGAACGAGTTTTTGTTCCTTTCGCAAACACAATACAAGTAGTTAATTAGGACACTGTGAATGGTCTGCGAAGTTTTGTGGAACTGAGTTGAGCAACAATTGTTTCGTCTGATTCAATTTGTATCATTTTTTTTTTGCCGTATAAGCTTTGTAAGCAACTGTTGTATGCACAAAAGCATGCATTTAAGCAACTTTGCAAATTGTTTGGCATTTACGTCAATTAACTTGCGCAAATTTTCTGTTACGCCACAAGGATGGAATTCTCTGGGCTGGCCGCCATTGGTATTATGATACTCAGGTCTACCATGGCCATTGGAATAGTCGGAATTCTACAGACATCACTGTTGAGTTGTATGATTCAATTATACACTGTACTATAACATACTTAAAAAAAACTAGTCCAAGGTTTAGTTAGTTATAAGAACAAAATAACTCTAAAACTCTTGTATTACGCACATATCCTAAACATTACCTTGCGTTTAATCATAGTTAAGAATGTTAAGTGCTCATAACGCTAAAACATTACCAATTTCTTTTGAAAGCCATGTTTTCACACATTATTACGAATCCACTTAAAAATGAACACAAAAAAATCAACGCCGTTTCTAGAGAGGCAAAGAACCCTAATCGGTATGTCAATCACCGCGTAAGTGCCAGCCTCTTGACTCCAAGAATTCACATCGATTTACCACTTTACGCCCCAACGGACAGCGCAATCTTCACTATTACTGTTCAAAGACAAGGATCGGGCTAGGCAACTGTCAAATAAAAAAAAAGTAAGTTCCCCAGTTCCCCGGCTCATATAACGAGAACTAATGTCGGTCACAAATAGCTTTAGCGACAACACTAGAGCCCAGTGGTAGTTTCATTATCCCGCGTTTTTCACCAAATCCGACTTTTTCTGGAAAAGTCCGACAGTTTTTCCTCACAGTTTATTTTCATTAGTCTCAAATGTTGACATTAATTAGAAGATTCTGTTCGCAACTATCGTGTAAATACTTAGACCATAGACAAAAGACATTCGAATGGACGAAACCTAAGTTTCTTATCATTTTATACTTACTTTATCATTAGGAATTCTAGGATTTACTTATTATGGCTATGGTCAGTGTATCGATTGGTAACGCTAGATTTTAGGTATAAATAGAACCCCGAAGAAATCAAGAGTTACCAATGGATTTTTAATTTATTATCCATATTACCTTAATTAACGCAATAATGCTGCCAGTAAGCCGATTGTTAAAAGAAATTCCAAAATCTATTCTTAACGTTTACTAAGTAAGAAAACAGTAAATCCGAAATTAATTAATCTAATGTTGCAATCTCTTTGTTTCAGAATGCCAGCGCTCCGCTTGCTGGGGCGAAAATGGCTGGCAGCCTCAGACGATCTAGTATTCCCCAGCATCTTCGAACTACTCTTCAGATTTGTCTGGTATGTTAATTTTTGTTACGGTTTAAGTTATCATCATGTTTATGTCATACTAAAAGATGTAGTTATTGTATAGTATTGTTTTTTTTTTATTTCTTTATTTTTTTTCATAAGGGGGTTTTTTCAATAGTGAGAATGTCACCCCCATTATTGTGTACAAACAGAAAAACTATAAATTTAACTTATTATAAACTAACCTACCCGCAACCTTAAGCCTATGATAATAATTCTAACCAGCATCCTGGCTTCATCCGACAATGGACGGGACAGAATACTATTAAAAAAACCTACACTAATAATTAGTGACCGACCGAAATTTCGGTTTCGGTTTCGGTTTCGGCCGGTTTCGGCCAAAAAATCTAGTTTCGGCCTTAGTTTCGGTTTCGGCCAAAATATAGCCGAAACTTTTTTTTTTTCGTAATGGAGGCTCCATTACGAAAAAAAAAACAAAAAAAGAATTTCGAACTAGGTAGGTAGGTACTGGCGATTTTTAATCTGTATTTTTAAAAAAGGCGGGAAGCCGGAAGAGAAATTATAATTATAGTAAGCGATTCGATTAGATTTTATTTTAATTACTTACATTAAACAAAATAGTCGTAGGTATTAGACATTTTTAACAAAAAGAAGCGTCAGTTAAAAGTGAAGTGCGTGCTCAACTTACGAACAGAAGAATTTTAGTGGGAGGCAATAAAAAAATCATTGAATCGAGTAGCTACATATTGTACTGGAGCGATAATAAAATAAACGGGCCATAAGATTCAATGATCGAACATGCATCAAGAAAAGTGAGTAGCCGTGATATTTACCTATAATAATAGTTTACTTTCCGGAATATTCTACTTTACATATAAATTATACCAATAAATAGAAAAACCCTTTTAATTTGGAGACAACAAATATACTACTGACGGCTTGGCGGTACGGTTGGTCCAGTAGGTGAGCGATCGGACTGCTGTACTGAGTGTTGCTCATATTCCCGCACGCAGCAAATATTGTATGGACTACAAGTCTTTGTACCGGGTTTGGGCGTTTGTGTTTGTAAGTGTATGTTTGTAAGCGCACCCACGACACAGGCGCAATTCCTAGTGTGGGGGCAAAGTTTATCGATTAACAAAAAAAGAGATGTTAGAAATTTTACTACTTTAAGGACTTTTCTGATGAACCTTATATGACCATAACTAACACAACAAAAAAAGAATGATTCAATTTGATTCAGCCGTTCGGAAGTTATACACGTATAATTTAGTTTTTAACGCAGGTCTGTTTTGAAACCTACTTCCGTTGACCGTTACTCACTTTTATATGAGGACAGAGTAGCCGAGAGGTTACATCATTGCCTTACTTTCACCAAGCTGCCTAGTTAAATAAATTTAATTATACTGCACGAATCGTCAGATCTGTGGATCACCTCAGATGTTCTTTTTTTTTAAATACATTCTCCACTAAGAATTACTTCTGAATCGTGGGTGCGTTTACAAACATAGAAACTTACAAACACAAACACCTAAGTAATTCTGGGTAAACATCTGCAAGTAGTAGTACAACTACTTGCAAATCATAAAAATGTTTATTCTGTACCCATACCATGAGTTGTCATTACGATACTTGATCATACGCATCGACCGCGTTTGGCGCTGTCATTGGTTGAGAGTTCATACAACCTTGGAGCGGGCCAATGAGAGCGGCAAACGCGGTCGATATCGATGATCGAGTATCGTAATGACAACTCATGGTATGGGTACCGTGCGGGGCTCGAACCCGCAACACATTCGCAGCGGTCGATCGCTCAGCCTCTGCGCCAACACTCAACAGTGATGTCTATTATTATGTTGTGCTTGTCAATCAAGTTTGTTTAAATTTGAACTAATTTCGCAGTTTCCACCTCACTTGATCCACAGAATTTGCTTTTAATGACAATTATATTTAAAATATTATGTATTAATGAACCACAAACGGTTCACTGAAATAATATAACAATTCATATTTCAATTAAGTAAGTATCTATTAAAAATGCATTTATCAGATTTAGTAAATGATCCAAATCGGCGGACAGAAAACAAAAACCAATAAACATACATTCTGCAAGCGTCCTACTCGTATTTACGTAAAAATAAATTTAAGATCTTCAGTAACTTGATAAAAACAAGGGGAGATGCAAGGCGATAAAACCGATCCGCATCAAAACTTTGCCAATAAAACGGATTCCCTCAAGTATTAACCGATAAATAAAGTTCCGTAAAAAGGCCCCAAACATCGTTTGACAGCAAATATAAAAACAATGAGTCGAAAGGAAATTCCCAGAAATCTTCACACTTCGAGAAAATAAAAGGAAAACTCTTTTAAATATCATGAAAGAAATTAATTTACTCTTTCCTTTTGTGAAATCGGTAACAATGATGAAATTAATGAAGGCTTTGAATCAACAAAGCGTGATTTATCAATGAATTTAATAAGAATGAAAACTCCAAAAATACTGAAAAGAAAATGTTCACAACTTATTATGAACGAATGTTTTTATTACTTGACATAATTTTTGAGAAACCTGATTTGGGTAAACATCTCGATTTGTTGATAAAAGATGGCGCCCAGACCTTCGGGGTTCGAACCTCACTTGTTGCGACCCACATTAATATGAATGAGCTTTCGCTCTCGATATTGGCTCGCAATTTCTCTGCACTTCAGCCGACCTTCGAATCTCAATCTGATTGCTCCGTAATGGATTTTAAATTGTCGCAACATTCAACGTTTGATTGAGCGTGCGGGTGTCCATTACTATGTACCTACAAGCAAATATCGCCTTACTTTTCAAAGAGGAATTAATCTCGTTCGTTACTTTTCATTAATAATATAGTATGCTTAAAAATAAAGAGGGAATATGTTCACGATCCTTAAGGAAGTCAAACGGCGTTGTAGGTATTCCCTTGTAGACTATTTTTATTTCTATTTACCAGATACAACAAAAAATCGTGTCTTCTTATATAGGTTACATGTTACACATACGTTGCGGTTTCAGTTTAATTTAGTGCGGTAGTATGCCATTCATCAGAAATTTTATTTACAAGATATTTAGATTGAAATAGGTCACAAACACTTTTTGATGTTATGTGGGACGTCAAAACAATACTAAATACAAAACTCTTTGTGATATTTTGCTGAAGCTTTCTTAGAAGCGTTTGAAATACAGGTTAGTCGAACTGTGTTAGACGGAAAACGTTAACAATGTTCCCTGAGAGAAGTTTTGTTGTATCAAATTAACGTTTAATGTGATTATACCTACATTAATTTATAATGCCAGCTTCCAGGATCCAATTTGTTAGTCCTAAACTGAACAACGCTTCTTATTATTTATGCAACGTCTGTTCAACAGACAGTCACTCCCTAAATCGTTTGACAAGGGTCCGTAAATTGGACCCTTCAAGGTTCTTAACTAAAGCAAAATGTCTTGAAACAATCCTATTTATTTAATTTTAGGAACAAACACTAAGAATTTTAGACGTTAAGAATGGAATGGAGAATTCAACTCTGTTGAGCATGACTGCGATATTTGTTCAAATCGTGCTCAAATTTTTCTTTCCAAAAAAAAAAATAACCTTAAGTTTTTTCGTTTGTTCACAGGCTAGTTCTAATAGCGCTGGTGGTAGAAGTGTTATACCCAGTAACATGGCAGTGCCAGTCGGAAGGTTGGCAAGGCGGTGCCTTCGTGAGGCTATACCTCTGCGCAACTCTGGCGCTGCAAGCAGCACTCATGCTGTTGTTGGCAGCACTGGCATTGCAGTCAGCAAAGGGGACCATCACCGACATCGATGCTAGGAAGATGGTGTCTCCACTGCTGCTTATAAAGTAAGTTGTGTCTCTTGAATCGGCTTTACAAAAACACATCACGCTTTTTACCCGACTACGGCAAGACCAAAAGGAGGGTTTTGATTTTGACCGGTTTGTATTTCAAACGTTTAGTGGATTTACCTACCCTAACGATCAAATGGATGATGATGGTTAATTTCCGCGTAGTAAACCGTTATCTATTTTGATAACGGTTGACTACGCAACTTAAGATTCGTATTTCAAAAAACCTAATCATTTATAATGCCTAAACTATAATTATTGGATTTATTTGGCTTCACAATCATGTTAAAAAATACTCTAGGAATTAATAAAAAATACCCACCTATACGGTACTTACTTTTATACGAATACATAACAAAACGTTCGCATAAAATTAATCACTCAAAAAAAACCGTCTATTTACTACAAGAGCCCTTGATAATGAATAAAAGCGGAATGCGTGACCGAGAGCTCCCCAGAGAGCTTATGAGATCGCTAAATAAATAGAATACAATCGAAAGTAATACGAAAACTGTTTACTTTTCTGTTTATAACAAATACCGACGACAATCAGCCAGCAAATAAAATCTCTTACATAATAATCTGCCCGTTTGTTGTTATACGCTAGTAAATAATAAACATAACATTATAATTTTCATCATAACATAAACAGTTGTTGATGCGGCCTTGTTTATATTTTTTTTTTATAGAAACGTTCTAAATATAACCGTACATACCTCTCCTACATTTTCTCTCTTCATTAAACGTGGCTAAGATACTTTCTCTATTCAACACAGCTGGTGCATTAGGAGTGGCAATAAGTTTCTAATCTGAGGCGCTAATAACCTGCAATAGTTGAGCACACTCACGTCACGACGACTCTTAAATCATTTACTAAGAATAAATCTCACGCAAGTGTACACTTCCAGACAAATAAAAGTGTCCATCAAAGTTGTGAACACTTTTATCAACGAATTGCCGAACTTTCAGAACTGGGTACGGTCAGCCAAGAAAGTGGTGTACCAGTTTTGATTTAGTTTCCCGGTCATCGAAAATTACAACAAGGTTCGTTATAAAAAGATATTACTGAAAGAGACAACATTATCATGACGTAAACCTATGTATTTAGTATTCATACGTCATATGTCACATATAAGTACATGACATTTTAACGTTTAGTATAAATGAAAAGGACATTAGTTTCTACAAAGCAATTGAAATGTTTCCAAACAAAAGTAATAAAAACTATTTAAATAGACAACCGAATTCCATTTGAAAAAGAAAACTGACAATTGACATTTTGTCAAATATATGCAAAAAATCGATATATTTTCCGTGTTATTTTTCAATCAACTGCATATAAAATCATCTCAATGCCTGCCAACTTGACCATTGCCGAAAGAGCACATAATTGCCCAATTTAATGACGGAAGCAGTATCAGTGCGATATCCCGGAATTTGAATATATCGAGGCGTTCTGTCCGCTTTTGGATTCGTCGTGAAGGAGAGGAGGGAAGTTTGTTGGATCACAGAAGAAGTGGTCGCCGGCCTGCACTCTCCAATAACGATAGAGAATTCATGAGACGGGAATATGAAATCAATGGTTTTAAGCCCACAAAACATTTTGCGGAGATGTTCGATGTGAGTGCCCAAACAATAAGGAATCATCTACATTACATGGGGTTGCACTACAGGCATTACGCCAAGAAAATATATTTGACGGATGCTCACAGACTTGCTCGTCTGAACTTCGCCAGAGAGCACTTAGAGTTTGATTGGTCTAATACAGTGTTTTGTGATGAAAAAACGTTTAAATCCAGTCAGCATGGACGTCTTCACCTTTGGCGATATAATTCAACACGGTATAAAGATGATCATGTTATTCCAAATAGAGAATCAGGTCGAATTTCCGTAAATATTTGGGGCTGGATGAGTGCGGATGGTGTAGGAGAATTGTGTTCTCTACCTCCTCGAGCGACGGCTGTAAATTATATCGACGTGCTTCAGAATGCAATGCTACCGACAGTCCGTAATTTTTACCCGGAGAACGAAGTGCCACAATTTGATTTTGTTCAAGATAATTGTTCAATTCATAATGCGAGGATCGTAAGAGCCTGGTTTCGTTCACACACTGACGTAAGGGTAATTCAGTGGCCCTCAAGATCGCCCGACCTCAACCCGATAGAAAATCTTTGGGGCCTTATGGTCCAACGATGGTCGCATCAAAATGAAAGAACCAAACAAGCTCTTATTAGTCACTGTAATTATATTTGGGAGGAAATGCGGGGAACCGATATTTGCTCACGGCTTGTTGGTTCAATGAGGTCTCGTCTTTTAGAGGTTATAGAGGCCAACGGCGGTTACACCCGTTTCTAATTTTTAAACATTTTCAATATCTTCTAAATATTACTATATATGCTATGTTTTTGTTTGTTATAAGTATTTTAAAATTGATTGTAGAAATTTAATAAAAGGATAAATCTATTTTTAGCTTGTTTTTTATTGATATTGTAATTACAAGTTTACAGAAATTGTAGGTTTGTGGATTCGCCTTGTGCCTTTACAATTTTATGTAACTTGTTGGTTACAATTCTGAATTTGTAGACAATTTTGTCATCAAAATCTACAGCCCCCCGCCGTTGATTTTACGACGTCATTGGTTCCATCAAGTTCAAACTAAGAACAGCTGTCACGTTACAAACAGTAATAGTCGTTATCAATAATCAGATAAAGACAGCAATAGAAGTTGTCAGATCGATCTGCAAGCGAAACTAATCTTTATCACCTATGAATCTGCAAGCGATGTTCAACCTTAGGGTGGTACACCACTTTCTTGTCCGACTGTACAATAATTATATTTGTTACGTTCCGCATTTTTTTGTGCTATCGTAGAACGATCACACCTGTGCTAGTTTTGGCACACTTTTCTATTTCCTGGCTTCATTCGATTCGGTAATCAAAATAGTACGTTAAAAATTATTAGCAGTTGATTCACTAACGCTAGACGATCAATATTAATGTCTATGTCTACGCATATTCAAGCTCGTTTTCTTTATATAATCATTGTTAGTAATACGAGTATTTATAGCCGCATTTCTTTATTAAAAGTGGGATGGTTGACTAGAATCGTACGCGTATTATTTCTTTACTTTACGATGTGAAATAAATATAGATGTCCCATTTTTAGCATCGCAGAGTGTATTTATAAGACAGTGTACATAATAATGAATGAAAATTATGTCCGTACGTTGATAACAATGCGTATATAAATTATTATTTGTTTATGTTTGGTCTTCATTCTTGACCCACTATGCCATTGTTTATAAATTGACTCATAATAGTTAAACTCTGAACCATTGTAAAAGAAATAGGCCCTGAGGCGGAACTTCTTATCATTTACGAAAATGGTCAATGAAATTATTGACCAGTTTCGTAAATGATAAGAAGTTCATTAGAATTTAGTGTTAACCGGTCAATTGATAACTTATACAAGATTTGTTTGTATTTAGTTATATATGAAATAAGAAGAACTGAGTACTTTATAGAATTAATCTAGAATTATAGGTCAATATGATCTAGATTTCTCACTAAGATCTTTCTAACATCTAAATATGTACAAATGTAAACAGAATGAATTTTTTCAAGTGGGTGTGATTAGCAAAATCCGAAACTGCGAATACTCAAAGGAATCTTGGGACCGATTCTGATGAAACTGCATCATTAATTTTAACATAAAAGCAGAAATCGCACCTGTTGATTTTCGAACAATAAAACACGCTAATTTATAACACTATTCGATAGTGATAGATCAAATTCTAGAAACTGATGATACGCCGTTACTCCCACTTGGTAAATTCATTCTTATTAGGTACTTTCGGAAATCACCTTACGAGCCATTGATAGTACATAACTACTGTAAGAAAACAGTGCCCTTTATATACCTATTGACCTACAACAGAAGTTTACGACCGTTCACAAATAAATGTTTTATTACAGAGTGCTGCTAGTGTTTCCAGAAACGGCCCTAAACGTCATGGGCACCATGTGGATGTTCTGCGAAGTGATACAATGTTCCGTTGATGACAGGTTCTCCAGCATAGTTATACAAAGTAAGTTGTGACAAGGATTCTAGTTCTACCAAAGAATAGACGAGCGGAGGGGAGAAGTGACGTGCAGGATTTGACAGCACGGGTGTCACAGCGATTGGCCACAGAGTGTCCCGGATCTTTAATTCCCACACGACACAAATAATTGCATAGCCTACAGCACGCATAGCATGACCCATTTTAAATCTATTTTATCAAGAATAGATAAAAGTTATTTCTGTACTATTCGTCCTTTTATTTACCCGAATATGGCACGGACCATAGATGAATAAACATCGCCATGCTTGCGAAGATAGAAATCTTTCTACATTCTGTTATGTTGTCTATTCTTCGGTCGACAAAACGGGGTGTCATGCTATCCGTGCAGTAACTTTTACCAGGTCTGTGAGTTTATAATATTATTAATATTGTATGTGAGTTTATAATATATTCAGGAGAACTAAGTGAAGGTTATTTTTTAAAGAAAATCGAAAGGCCTCAACTAATGAGACGGCAAGCAAGAGAAGTATGACAGAGGGTTTAATAATGATACTAGATAAGCGAGTGGTATGATGTGGTGTTCAAAAAAATGGTTGGCCCCGTAAACCTCCCCTCCGCTCGACACGTCTATCTACCAAGAAATCGAGTCTAAAATTTCACTGTAACAGTGTAAATTAGCACCCTCTTTGTACTCCGCCTTTCAGCGCGGCACAATGAACAGCTTTTAACGTCAAGACTGTACATTTTGTATGATTTATTCCCTTTTGTGAACGATTTCATTATTTATTACATAATTTATTATGTTCATAATTGTTTCTTGTCAAATCAAAGTTGTGTTAAGGAAGCCAAACAGAAAGTAATCCATTCAACTCATTATATTAACTGTTTGTGTAATGTCCGTACGTTTGATGTGACCAGTCTTAGAACCAAAATTTGAAGACCTATGACATTTACAAACCGCATTTGGCCCTCGTGGTGGATTACAGACCTTTCGCTGTCATAAAGAGAAGGCTTGTGTACTTGAAGCAGCTGTGGGAATACGTTTAGTTTTTTATGTTTACATACATAATGCTCACGCCATTTTCCGATAGGGAAACTTCAGAACACCACCTGCTTCTCCTTTCGCTTCCATGTTTAAACTTGTCGGTAACATTATCGGCCTATAAAGTTCCCACTACTGGGACACACGCCACCTCTTTCTGAGAAAGACTGGGCTGTAACTCCAGCCTAGTGCGGTTTGGTAGAAGTCTTTTATTATGTCTACCAATAATTGGTTTTATATAGGACATGACGGTTTCCTCACAATATTTTCCTTCATCGTTTTGAGAGCAGTGGTGATGAAATAAATTATTAGACAAAATCGTAACTTGGAGCCGATATGACTGGGCCACCACTGTTCATATAGATAGATGCTACACGTAGGTATGCTATGTTTATTTTATGCATAAGTATCTAACTTTATATATTTCTTCCACAGGCATAGTCCTATTCAACTGGGTACAATTAGGGCTCACTGTGTTCGGTCTGTTCATGGTGTTCGATCCCCTGGGCTCAGTGAACTATGGTGACATGCAAGACACGCCCAATCAAGTCCGACATCACAGGAAGGTCACAGGGCTGTGGTCTAGAAGATTCCGGTGGGCATTCTGCTGGTTGAAGAGAGATGAACATGGGAAGGAAGCTTTTCAACAAGTTGCAGGTAATTTTCTTTTTGTGGTAGCACCGGGTTTATGCCAGTCAGTGGCGTAGCTAGGCGGGGGCGAAACGGACCCTAGATCCCGGCCTCGTATCTGAAAGGGTAAAAAAAGATAAAATTCATGACAACGGCGATCACAAGTTTGCCACCAGTTAGTAAAGCAGGTTTGGTACAGACGACTTGGAGGAACCAAGTCATTTAACAATAAAGGAGCCTCGTGCGAGCAGAGGAGGCATGTTATATTTTGGTCCTGAAAGAGAAGGGCCTCTCTGATACATCTTGCCCCCTCCTATATTCGGTCTTGCTAAGCCACTAATGCCAGTTGTAAACGTCCCTTTGTGACTGTTGGTGGCGGTTATTGTGTTGTCTCTTGTTTTACATTATGGGAAGGGGAACTTATGTTTTCTGCTACTCCACCGCTACTCTATTTTACGCTACTTTATTTCAACAGTTACTTCTCCGAGACTGCTTCGGCGCTTTTATACTAGTCGTCAATGCTAAATCTTGGTTTTTAATATTGTACTTCAATCATTATCAAAGTTTTAGGTAAACTAACTTTCTATGTAAATTAGTGGTACGAATACAAAAATATCTTGAAATTACTATAGTGTATTTTTATCGAATCTGAAACTATCGTATTATACAAGAGTGCAACTAAATAAAATGTTTACAACATTAAATCAATGTAAACAAGCCAATTAATTTATGGCTATATCCCGGAAATAATGCATTGCTATACATATAATATCCTATTCATTAACCATTATCAATTTGAATGACAAAAACATACAATAACTTAGTTATGGCATACGCATCGCGCATGGAAAATCAACGGGAAATTAAATAATATTCTATATTTTACTGTTATCTCTCTATTACTAATACTTATTCAAATACTATAAGTGGAAACTTGTTAAAGGCCATATTATATGTTATAACTATAACTTAATGTATCTGATTCATCATCATCATCATCAGCCTATAATGTTCCCACTACTGGGACACAGGCCTCCTCTTTTGTGAGAGGGAGTGGGCCATAATCCACCACGCGGGCCCAGTGCGGTTTGGCAGATGTTACCAGTCTTCGAATTTGATGTTTCTAGGACATGTCGGTTTCCTCACGATGTTTTCCTTCACCGTTTTGAGAGCAGTGGTGATGAAATAAATTACACAAAGTATGCGCCTGGCGGGGTTCGAACCCACGACCTACAGCTCGTAAGTCGGGACCGATACCACTGGGTCACCACTGCACTATCTGATTAGCTGTAAGTTTTTCTACAATCTAAAAGCTTCGTTTATCAAAACGGGAGATCACCACCCGACCCCTCTATTCTCGAAATAGGTGTCTTCAAATTAAGACCGGAGATGACCTATTCCTGCCCGGAAATGACATAGCGAAGAGCTATACAAATCCATCATTATTATAGCCGGAGACCGGAAACACTTCGAATTAAACCTGACGGTATTAGGAGAAGTCCCGTTACTTAAGAGATAATGGTTTCTTCGAAGGTTTATGACAAATAAATAGCTGTCGTGTGGATTACCACGAAGACGAAAGGTTAAATGTATAGGTACTGCACGGGATAGGGCATTAAGTCCGCCTATGTACCTTTTGTGTTGCATAAAGTTATAAATAAATAGATCAGCTTTGCCACACTCTTTTTTTTCAAATGAGTCCCCATTTGATGATTTTACCACGATAAAAGCCAGCAAGGGCAGAGCGGAAGGGACTGTCAGACTCGTACTAATTAAAATCCACGGAGTCTTTCAATAACCCTTTACGTTCGAGAGTTACGGTAATTCGTAAGTCCCGCGACCCCGGCAGGCTTTGGCCCTCTAAAACCCCGTCATTATGCTGACACTCCTTGAGGCGCGCGTGTGCAACGCAACGTGCCGTCGACATGGTCCATGGTCGGACAGCGAGTGGGAAGGTCGGTCCATGAGATAATTCCTAAACTATAGTTAGTTTAGAAACTGAACGGTTTTAACCCGGTCTTGTGAGAAGACACCCGGGCCTTTCTGACCAAATCCGACCCTGGACGGCCTATACTTGCACCAAGATACACTTGTAAGGAAACGTTTACCTTTCTCTTTAAGAACTCACATTATTTCATATCAGCATTGTCATTCCATTAGATAATTACGATTCCGGGATAGTGATGGGTTTTTGCCCGGGAATTTTCCCGAGTTGGGAAAATTCCCGATATTTTCCCATTTCTTCCCGGGAATATTCCCAAATGACGGGAAAATATTTTTCGTATAAAATTATGCAATTTAATTTATTTTTTACAAAGTTTTGCATTTTTGTGAGTCTGTGCATGCATGTGAGTGGTTAAAAAAAAGACATTCATTGTAAAAGTATGGTTACAGCATAAAAGTAAGGGATTTTATGTATGAAAATGTTTGTTGATACGTATTTATTTAAAAAGACTTAAAATCAACTTCGAACAAGTCTCAAAAGTATCACACCGATCTTTTTCTGATTATTAGGTTGTTTTTTGAATATTAGTTTTGCTATAAATGCGGCTTTATACCTATAATAGTAGATAATCAGCTGACTTTGAAGATAGATCTATTACTTGGTGCGCTGAAAAGTGGGTATTGTACGTATAAATAGCCACATAATCATAGCTCTAATCTAACAATTTATATTTTTTTTAGTCTTGCTTGTAGACAAATGGCAAACGTAAACTCTCGAGCCTCTAACAGATTTTCAACGTAATATATGGTCTTAAAAAATTAACTACAAGAATTAAGTGTGCTTATTATAACCAAGTACATTCCAAAAAGAATATTTTTTTGCAATTTTTTTTTTCAAAATCATCAATTTTTTTTTCAAGCATTTTCCTTTTGGCCTATTAATATGGCCAATAAAATAGGTTATTTGTAAGTATTTCGATGAATTGCCAGTTTAAAGTCTGCAAAATGTGATAGAAACATTGGAATCAGCTGTGAACGCTACACACGGGTGAACGAACTCAAACAGAAATCAAATTCATGAATACGGTCAAAAATAAATGCTTGAAAAGGCACGTGTGGAACACAACGCGCCGTTGACCCGGACATGGTCCATGGTCGGACAGCGAGTCGCCTATATTCCTCCGCATCCCACACCGTCTCGCCCCGAAGCATGGCTTCGACCAAAGCCGGGCGCGAGAGGTCTCTGCCTATTGCCGTGAGGACACGGCGGTGCTCTGCTCAAGCGGGGCAGTCCTGCACCGTATGCTCCACCGTGTCCTCCGGGCGGTCCTCGCAGTGGTGACACCCAGGCGTTTCCTGCTTCCCCATCCGACACATGTACCTCATGAAACTTCCGTGTCCGGTGAGGACCTGCGTCATGCGGTAGGTCAGGACGCCGAGCCGCCTATCCAGCCACTCCTCTAAGAGAGGGTGTTACCGCCGCGATTGTAGCGTACCTGGACCTCTGTTGCGACCGACGCTCCCTCCATACTGCCCTGAGATCGCGATGGAGCTCTTCACGCAGCGCGTGCATATCGCACTCATATTGCTACTTTCGAGAACTGGGTCGAGCACATACCTGTAGTACGGCACTTCTGATTCCACAAGGTTGTATTTTAGAGCAAGTTGATGGATTATTCTGGCTACAGGGTTGTGTCTATGCAAATATTCTCCGTTAGCGAGACGAGAACACCCGGAGAAAATGTGATAGATTGATTCGCCTGGACACGGTGGCATGCCCGACATTATGTCAGCCCTGCTATCCTTCACAATAAATCTCCGGTAGTTATATGTATGTCATCATTCATCCATTATTGCTCTGACAAAACCTTTGGTTTCTCCAAAGAAGTCTCCGGATCGTAGCCAGGCTACCGATGCAGATATGTCTACATCTGCATCAGGCTTATGTACGGCCCGGAAAAAACGTCCGTGAAGCTCCTTGTTCTGTCATATTTCCATGCGACCATTAGTGTCAAGCAAAGTCTTAACGTTTAGAAAATCTCAACCTCGAATATACAATCTCATAACCGAAGACCGTGAGTGATGCATTCGATAAGCAGTAAGCAATGTACGGACCCTCCTATCGCCTTGGATACGAGGGTCCGAACAATTAAGTTCTGTTTGAGACTTTGAGTCCATGAGTATGTCAAAAGAGTACCTACATCAATACTGGCATGACCCAGCGGTTGCAGGCCTTACTACCACCTTATTACCACCTAATACAATAATTATTTACATATTTTTAACATTGTTATTGGTTCAATATTTATTTTCCCGTCGTTTGGGAAAATTCCGGGAATTTATTTTATTTTCCCATATTTTCCCAATCTTTTTTTTCCCTCCCATATTTTTCTTCCCTCCGGCCCATCACTATTCCGGGAACATATTTGGTTACGTGAAAGTATGCGGAATAACCGACCTTTTCGCCCTATAAGTGTTCCGCTCTGATTACGAAAATCGCGTCCACAATAATGAGCTTTGCCATTTATGGAGCTTTTCCTGATTGTTTTCAGAAATTAACTTGCTTTGATAACTTGTCTACTAGAGTTAGAAAAAGTATGGCTTTAGCCGACTGGCCTACTCTTTAGTTGTTTGCAGATATATCGGCACTGTTGCAAGCGCCATGATCACGGATAAGCTAAAGCTGTGCGTAAACGTATGTTTGTACACTGTGTGGAACAACGCGATCCTAAGTTGGTTAACAGTTAAATGATAGTTTTCTTGGTGGGTGTAAGTTAAATTATTGTTGACTGAAAAAAATAAAATTAAGATTCATATAGATATTTATAATATGATGCCGATAACAAAATAAAAAATTGAGGGTCATAATTTCATTACGAGTTATAGTATTTCATAAATCGATGTAACCTATAAAGTCAAGGTGCACAACAAATCCGCCGACATAATTATAGGTGCAGCTTGTAAAAATGTTCATCTCAGATTGAAATAATAGTAGAAAAACCATTTTAGACAACGAAAGAACGATTTTCCACGCCACATTATAAAACTGTACTTTACTTTCAACTCAAGATCTAAATGCAACAAGCTACGGCAATACCATTACAAAGTTTCACTTTGAAAAGTAAATCTTTTAAAATTCCAGCAAACACCAACGGAACTTTTACAAAGTACCGCATTTGTAAGAAAAAGCGGTTGATTCAAACAGATACAGCTCGGCGCTATTTATCTGCATCAAAATGAGAAAACTTTATAAACCGCCTCATTAATCCAGATTCCAGGTGGTGTTTTATTGTTTTCCTGGCAGTTTTACAGGGTTGAAGAAGTTTCCGTAAATGAATGATGACGTCAGTTCTGCTGGTATAATTTTGAAGAACAGCTAACTTTTTAATGGCCTTACTGAAATAAATGATTTGATTTTGACAGGCAGACTAACGCGACTTTGACAGGCGGACTAACGCGATTTTGACAGGCAGACCGACTAACTCGTGTCAAAACAAAATCTCATGTTTCGGCAAAACCTACACAAAAATGGTCATGTTAAATGTGAGTTAGAGGGTTAATAGCAAGATGCTTTAAATCTTTACTCTTTTTTATGGTCACAGGAATCCTTCCGCCTTCGATGAAGCGAGACAGTCCCACGTCATCCCCATTAACTTAATTGAAACCCACAATAAACTCAATCTCTTTTTTCCAGCTCTACTCAGCGCCCTATTCCGGTCAACGGACCTAGTACCATCAGACGTGGTAGCCGGCTGCGTCCTCCTAAGAGTCCGGCAGAAGAGAGAGACCAGAGAAATGAGAAGAATCCAAATGCTGAATGACGAAGAACCGATATACACCACAGACGTGAACAAGATATTCTCTGAGACGCCTCCATGGATGAACTTAGACGATGCGATGCATTACTTGAGGTTGTCTATAGCAGCATATGGATGGCCTTATGTGCTGTATCGACATTGCTTTACTGGGTTCTGTAAACTGGCGAGGCATCTCACTTGCTGTTGCTGTCGGTAAGTTTGTTTTTCGTTTGTTTAAAACTTCACGTACGTTTTGTTTTTGTTTGTAGCGTGTATGAGTTCATAGACAGAATAATGAGAAAATGTTGTAACTTTTTATAGTTGGAATTTTTGTTATGTTTTTGTAGTCTGGTAAGTAGTCACAGATTAGTGATATTAGTACTCGTATCGATTCTACGCGTGTTCCTGTGTCATATTAACGCGAAGTAATGACGCAATTCCACTTGTCCATGTAAGTTACGAGTGACGATATCTAAATATAGTTTCGATTTTCCAAAGAAAGTCCATTCTCTCATAACAAAGCGTTACAAATAGATCGTCAATAAGGAAGTACATTAGGTTCAATCCTATTAATAAAGCTTCTATCACAATCATGCTTCCGTCATATAACAATACCCACTGTGCCTTGAGTTCATGCAATCGTGGAAAATTGCTTGGCTCGACACTATTATGATAATCTTATATCAGACTAGCTGTGCCCGCGACTTCGTTCGCGTGGATGTCGGAATTTAACAATGTATTTTTTTAGTGCGAAGCGTTTAATTCTCGCCACGTTTTTCATTTCTAAACCTTGTATTTCGAATTCAAGAATATTTGACGTGTTTGTCATAAACGCCCTCTGTTGTTCAAAGGCCATTTAATTGCTATTGGATAAGTACCATTTAATTGCTATTGGATAAGAGTAGTTTGTATATCGATTTGAATTCGATATTGTTTAATGAATTAAATGAATGTTGGTATGGAAAAAAAATTGATGGAACCTACTCTAAATCCTATTTCAGAGCGCGTGAACGTAAAGCGACAAAAAGACCCGCTCCACTCTACTCCACCCGCTCCACGCCACTCCACCCGATCCACTCCACTCCACCCTCTCCACTCCACTCCACCCGCTCCACTCCACTCCACCCGCTCCACTACACTCCACTCCACTCCAGTCCAGACCAGTCCACTCCACTCCATTCCATTCAACCACTCCACTCCACTCCACCCGCTCCACTCCACTCCACGCGCTCCCCTCCTCTCCACCCTCTCCACTCCACTCCAACCAATCCACTCCTCTCCACCCGGTCCACTCTACTCCACCCTCTCCACTCCATTCCACTCAACCCGCTCCACTCCACTCAACCCGCTCCAAGACACTCCACCCGCTCCACACCAATCCACCCGCTCCATTCCACCCGCTCCACTCCACTCCACCCGCTCCACTCCACTCCACCCGCTCCACTCCTCTCCACCCGCTCCACTCCACCTGCTCCACTCCAGTCCACCCGCTCCACTCCACTACACCCGCTCCACTCCACTCCACCAACTCTACTCCACTCGCTCTACTCCACTCCACCCGGTCCACTCCACTCCACCCGCTCCACTCCACCCGCTCCAGTGCAGTCCAGTCCAGTCCAGTCCACTCCAGTCCACTCCACTCCACTCCACTCCACTCCACTCCCCTCCACTCCATTCCAATCCACTCCATTCCTCCACTCCACTCCATTCCATTCCTCCACTCCACTCCACTCCACTCCATTCCATTCCATTCCAGTCCAGTCAAGTCCAGTCCATTCCATTCCAATCCAGTCCAGTGCATTCCATTCCATTCTGTTCGATTCCTTTAAATCGCTTTAATTAATTTCGGGTGTGAATTGATTACGATGAAACAAAATACCGTACATAAATGTTACTTCAATAACACCTCTATTCCAGGTTTTCTTTAAACGCCATCTGCCGTGCGTTGAAATAATTATGTTTAAATTTATTATTTGAATAAGTAGTTTTTCCATTCGAAGCTAGATCGCGCTACTGACCTGCGCGTCTCGGTGTGAACTGACCGTAATTTTACTTCTGGAACACTTTAAATTCAAATATCTTTTGATAGACTGAACCGATTCCAATGAAACAAAAACTAAATGTTACTTCAAGTTACGGTCAGTCGTTGTGTATTAAAGTTATCTACAAAGCTTTCGTACATTTTACGTGATGCCCGAACAAATAAACATACAAACAGACAAACAGACAAAAATTCTAAAAATGCTAGAAATGGGTTCTATTGGTTGTCCTTTAACACCCTGGCTATATTTTATGAGTTTTTTTTTAATGTACAAAAATTACTTTTCTACAGTTTTATTATATGTATGGATCATCATCATCATCATCAGCCTATATTTTTCCCACTGCTGGGACACAGGCCTCCTCTCTGTGAGAGGGAGTGGGCCATAATCCACCACGCGGGCCCAGTGCGGGTTGGTTATGTATGGATATATCTGTTCAAAGAATAAAATAACTACCTGTTTGTTTATATTTCATTTCAATCTTCCTTGATTGATAATAATTAATAAACGGTTTCTAATAAGCATTATTGTTTCTTTTGACAAAATAAACAAAACAAAAGATATTTCTAATTAATAAAACAAAAATTTTCTAAATAATTTGATTTACTGTCTGTCGTTGAGAAAACAACGACCGTGTGAGAAGTAAATTATTTATGGAAACTGCACATTAGTCATTGTGTAAAACAATACGGTCTGATGTCATAGCTGATTGTGCCTATTGATTTATTTCGGTAGCGGTTCCAAGATCTTGCGGTATTATGGGTATACCATGAAATATTTATTAGTAGTACCATTTTTGACTTGCGTACCAGGGAAGCATGCCATAAAAGGGAACAGGCCTTTAGGTGGGAACAAAGATGTCAATGGTAATGAGGATACTTAATAAAGGTACTATCGACAAAGTTGAATCATGACCCATTTTGGCAATAAATCGTTTGAATCCGTCAAATTGACAAAGATCAAAGTCGTTACCATGGATATGTATGTTTACGCGAATGTGGACCTAATTGTATTTGAAAGTCTGTAAGAAAATAAGCTTATGGTGGGTCATGATTCAACTTGGTCGATTGTACATAGTTAATGCAAATCGTTATGACTATTTGATAACCCTTAGAAGAGTTTACCTACCAAAGGAGTTCAAACAAAATTTAGTCCTTAAACATCATGTATGAACCTATTATTTTTGATGACGCATTTACGAGAAAACTATTAAAATGAAAAAAAAAACAGGATAACTGCTGTAGTTATTCAATGCACTGATACGCAAGATAATCGAGTTTACAACTTGAATTAATACTAACGAAACTTTCATGCCGGCAATACGATCCTTTGATTGAGTCTGCCACCCCGGAACGAAAGGGGGCTGTCAGACTCAAATTAAGCAAATATCTATCGTTCATAAAACACAGACTTTTTCTCTAGGCCGTATACCTAGCAATTTGAGTATAATTCTTAATTATCCCTCGCGTAAATCCTTTATCGTTCATATAACACTAAAGAAAGCGCTCAACGGGGCAGATGGATGTTTTTCTATCAATTTACGCGTATCATCCAGGATCGCAATTGATCCTGATTAATGGATTGTTATCAACCACGTTGTAGAGCTTCTGTTCGATAGAATTGAATAATTAAACACATTTTGACTCAGTCCCGTGATTTTCATTTTAGGGTTTTAGGTAATTACTTCGTCTTAATTACTTAAGTATTTATTTTGAAACAAAGGCGATTCTACCATACATCACTAACTTTGACTCAGCCGGTCAGCCGTATTCAATCCGGCTATCCAGCTAATTTTTGACCCGTCGAAATACACAAAACGTCTAGCCTAGGCTATTAATGTAATACGGAAAATAAGTACATACAATCGGACTGCGATATATCTACAACTTCTGATCACCGCGTAGAAGTCGTAATTTAACCGTAACACATATAAATAATTTAAAAATCCTTCTCCATATTTCACATACCTACCCTCGTCCGCATAAGTTTCGTAAAAACGGGAAAAAATAACAAATATAGAATTCGTGCTGAGCCTCAAATCCTAGAACAAGCAATTATATGACTCCACTTACCTTTAGCTTCACCCTTGCTCCGGCTTGGATCAAGCTTCTGATGCAGCTCGCTGCCGCGTGGTTGGATGTGACGTCACTACGGGCTTCTAGAATCTTTTTCGGGATCGATAAGTAGCACACACAAATCAATGTCTAGAATTGTTCTGTTACGATTAGATGACACTATATAACAAAAGTACACGGAGTCAGGTTATCACACATCGGCGTACACGGTAACGCGATCCTGCTTCCCTTTCGATAGATACTCGGACGTCGATTGAATGCAACAAGCACCAAGATGGCTGCTCATTGCTGTCACTACCAAAATTGAGGGTAGACGGCATAAAAACTACCTTAAACTCGACAAGGTCTAAAATATACGTATAAATTCTTTTATGTTTACAGTTTGCACTAAAGTCGGTTTTTTAATCTCGTAGACTGAATTGACAGGTGCAAATGGCAAACTGACATAAATTTCAATAGTATTTACGTCAGTTTTAATGTTATCATTTGTCAATTTGGTCTACGAGATTAAAAAACAAACTATACTTACCTAGATTTATTACCTGGTTTAGATTATTTTCATTCAGTTTTTAATTCCTAATGTTCATGTTAATTTTATGCGATATTCTTTCTTATTCCGACGCCCATCACGATTAAGGACGTTGTAAAATCGCACCGAAATATATATTTTCTTTTAGTTGACTGTAACATAAAACTGGAAGTAATTCAAACACACGTGTCATGACTAACAATAAGCACATTTGTTAATAAAAATTCAAAGTTCGTTTGTCCGTAAAAAATAGCGAAGCGGTCAAGTTCAGCAACATTTGCATAATGTTTTCAATACAAATAATATACAACGTTGAAAAACAAAGAACTGTATTGTAATTCTGTCGCGAAAATGCTAATTTTAGCACTCAGAATAAATTCTAGTCGGAAAAGCAGAGGCAAAAACTCGATGACGGATACCAAATTATTTTTAACAAGCGTTGAATAAGGAAGCAGACAACATAGTTCGTAATGATGCGTCTGCATTGTTTTTTTATTAGATAGATATTATCTATGGTCATCAAGTTATTATAATATCGCACCTTTAAAGTAAAACCGTTACTACACGAAATTATACAATTTTACAGGAGAGCCAAAATTAGAAAAAAGTCACCATTTTTTGTCAATAAAATCTGAATGCAGGGTTCTATAAGACGTATAATAAGGTGTTATTATAGATCTCTGTTTACGTTATAACACGTGATTTAGAAAAGTGTTTAATTTTATTTATTGTATTATTTATTTTAATTTATATTATTATAGTAACACTTTGCCATTAATAATTTTGGTCATTAACACAGAAAACTGTGTTTAAACAAATTGAAACACTTTTCCTATAAAAAAAAAATAACATCTTCATTCATTTTTATGACATTCAGCGCCGTGTTTATCCAAATAATAACAGTTTTACTGTAAACTTCCGTTATCAGTCTTCCATGAACACGTAATTATTGGTATTGACACAATATTGTATTTCGTGAGCCGATCATAATTCGGTTTAGTAACGCTTTGAATTACCGCCAGATGGCGTAAAATACAATATTTTGAAAAAATGACAAGTTTATGTTGAAGTTTACGTATATTTTACATAGATGGCATTGATAACTCAATTCACGAAAATTTTCGTTTAGTAACGGTTTTACTTTAAAGGTGCGATATGGTTCTTTTGACTTTGACATTGCAAGTTTCAATGCAATGTCGATTCTACGGAAAATTACCTACGTTGTTAGTGTCTGACAATTCTTCTTTTATTCTATGACGAAATACCGAAAGCACCTAAAGCACCTGAAACTCAATAATTTATTCTAATTGGATCCCTATTGACATGGGCTAATCTTCAATATTCTTTATGACTGTCTTGAAAGCATATACACGAACTTCCTCATTGAAGAGGTTATATTTTATTTCATTTCAATTTTCAACAAATCCCATTATCATATTCAACATTTCTGTTCTATTTGCGTGTGAAAATTAATTGCTAATGGGTGTTTTACGTTGAGGGGATAAGATGGAGAGTTACATCAGACTGACTAAAACCATAATTATGGAGTTGCTTCATCGTATCTAACGGATCGCGGGGATACCTACATTTGGATTATTATCCCTTCTATTCTTTTTATGTTTCGAAATTGTTTGAATGTTTTCTGCCGATGAATGGGCAGAGGGTCCTGTCACACCTCCAACTAACTAACCCCTCTAAAACTAAAGACGTGTGATTTTGCTCCTCTTTCCTTCTGGCTGGAGTACGAGGACTCATCTATCATTCTCCTTTACCTCAGCATATCATCGCTTTTCTCTTATTACCATACAAATAATACGAGTAGATCTTTCCTTTCATGAAAACTTAACAAATTCACTATCGCAATTGTTATGTACACCTCCTTTATCGATACGATTAAAATAATTACTTCTGTCTGCAATGTTATCAAGTTATCACTGTTTTAAGTGATTACTCATAAATCTTGCGATTAATATAACTTTCTAGAATCAATACACGCATTGATTGTACTGAATCGTCCTTTGAATCACGCAGTGTTGCAATTATTTTATCTCTAGAACCGTTGGTAGTAAAATGTTGATTCTTAGCTATAAATAAGATTACAACTTATTTTTTTATTATCTAAAGTACTTTTATGCATTCGTAGTTATTTCTGAGTTGATTGTGCGCAGCTGGTCAACCCTACAGATACAATCATAATTCAACAATTCAATCGACATTATATTTTATGAGCTGTCAAAATACGATTCTCCCATAGATTTTGCATGACAAAAGCAAATTATGACGTCAGTAATTCGTGAAATCAATGATCTAACTATTTATTATTTCAGAGCTGGAAAAAAACCTAATTTAATAGTTTTATCTTGCAATCACTCGTGTCCCTATTTAAGAAAATTTTAGCATAATACTTCTGCACGCATTTCTACAGACAAATACCTTTAAATAATTAAAGGCTTTTACGTCAGGACTCTGAAGGCTACAGATCCCTACCGTACACCTACATTTACCTACATTTCAGCAACTGATGAACATTCATTATTCATATATTAATCGCTGCCCGACCATAACTTATCCATAACGAGAACTGAATATTAGCCCATTACTCAACATGAACAATTTCCTTCTATAAAATATGTATGAAATTATCGTATTATATCATAACATCACGCCCTTAAGTACTCCCCGAACGATAGGCAGACTATAAGTTCAATGTGATACGGCTAGCCGTCGCGGGATTATCTAAACAGGTAACCGTGAACCTGGAACGTTAAGGCGCTGTACATAGCGAACACTCTGTAAACGACTAGTTTTACGTCGCAATGTTAGCCATATCTGTACATGCCATAACCCAGAAAAAAATACAGTGTATAGTCAAATGTATAAAGTAAAGACTTTAACAAAAACAATTTACAAAAGTGGTCTAGAAGTACGAAAAAAAAAATTGTCAATATGACCACGAAAAAAAATTTTTCGTCTCGAAATTCTCAATTTTTTCAGCGATAACCATTATATTTTTTGTAACTATATCAGAAGAAATTTCATATTATGTACTAAGACATATCTATTTTTTTACTATTTTTTTTTAACTCAGACCTGTAATTTTTAGGGTTCCGTAGTCAACAAGGAACCTTTGTAGTTTCGCCATGTCCGTGCGTCCGTCCGTCCGTCCGTCTGTCCGCAGCTTAGCTCAGAGACGCCCAGTACTAGAAAGCTGTAATTTGGTGTAAATATACGGATTTGTTGCGCCGAAAAAGTGGTAAAATCAAATCTCATAAAACATTTTTTTTAGGGTACCTCCTGTACACGTAAAGTGGGGATGTTTTTTTTTTCTCGCGTACCCCTTAATGAAAAAATATTGATAGTTTCCATTAACAATTTTTTGATGAAAAGATTCGTTTGTGAAATATTAAGCTTTAAAGTGCTAATTTTTGCTCGACTCGAGTGTCCCCCCCCTCTACCAGCTAAACGGTTATGTTTGGGGGTGTGAAAAAATTCACAATAGTAGTAACGAAAGAGACAGCTCGCGTGTATTTTGCACTCGTACAAAAACAATTTCCGAGACCTTGACACATAAACGTTTCAGAACGCATTTAAAAAATTGAATCCACCAAGTTCTTTCAACATTCACTTCATTTGATGTCTTGACAAGGCCGAGTTTCAATAATGAATAACTATAATCTAACATTTGTATATGATATTCACCACGATTTGAATCTCGATACAATAAGGTATATTTTCCAACTAACTACGCAACGCTGTTCTGCAGATATTTTGAAAATGGAAAGACTATAATAACTTAGGCTTTCAACTTTGAAAGATTTAAAGCAGGTAATTAATTATTAGAAAATTCGTTACCTGTCCTGTCTTCCTGATTTCAATAATTGTTTGGTAGGAGAATTTTTAGAATATGAACCGATAGAATTTTACAATTCTTAGGCGTATGTGCTACACGTAATTGTGATCCGGCAATATACGTATAAACTTAGAAAATGACAATCAATTTGGATTGTACACATGGCGCCATCTCATTATAAGAACGACATATTTATTTTCCTGTGGAACAGTATCTTTTCGCCATGAAAAGTACCCTATTTTTAACCGACTTCAAAAAGAAGGAGGTTTTTTTGTATGTTTGTTACGCGATTATTCCGCCAATTGTGGACCGATTTTCAAAATTCTTTTTTTGTTCGAAAGGAGATACTTCAGGAGTGGTCCCATTGTCACCATGTCAGGAACTGATGATTGGATCCGAATCGAATGCAACCCTCAAATTTTATAGGCCTACACATCGTTTTTCGCAAATTTTATGAAGTAATTTAAGTATTTGCGTATGGTAATCATCATCTCATGTAGCTGAGCTGATGATGGAAGGTACAACTCCTCTAGTAAGGACTTGGCATCGACTGATTTAGTAAATTATGTTTGTGTTCGCATATCTCCGGAACTACAAGTCCGATTTAAGTAATTCTTTTTTTGTTGTACCTACTAGGTATCGTTCAACTTAGGGAATACTGCAAGTTTCATCAAAATCCGTTCAGTAATTTTGGAGATAGGGAATGAATGTAAGAGATTTTTAACCTACTTCCAAAAGGAGGAGGTTCTCAATTCGGATGTTTGTATTTTTTTTATGTTTGTTCGGGCATGACTCCGTCGTTTCACAACCGATTTGAAAAATTCTTTTTTTGTTGGATAGGGTATGCTTCGGAATCGATAAAATTTTAATGGGATCACCCATTAAAATTTTATCGAAATCGGACTAGCACTTTTTGAAAAATCAACATAAATCAACAAAAACCTAAAAGTTTTCAACTTTGTCTACACCGATTACTTCGAGGTTTCAGGTCCGATTTCGATGATTCTTCTTTTGTTCGATACAGTATACATATTTGCCATTTGGTCCCATAAAATTTTCATTTAGTTGGGTGCAGTAGTTTTTATTTTTAGTGTTTATACATGGGTGTTGTTATTACCGGTGCTATGGATTACAAAATTTTTGTGCACATGTAAGTAAATTATGTATTTGACAATATTGGGTTGAATAGTGAAACTAAAAAGGATAAAATAAAAAACTTTTGCAAAAAAAAATGTAAAAATAACCTACAAAAAAGTAACCTAAAAATTCAAAATAACCTACAAAAAAACTTTTCTTTCGAAAGTCTTTGACAAAAAGTCAATGAAATAAAAAATAAAGTCACCGACTTTCGAAAGAAGTTTTTTTGTAAGTTATTTTGAAATTTTTTTGTGGTTGTTTTGAAGTCGGTTACATTTTTTTTGAAAAAGTTTTTTGACGATGTTATTACCGGTATTACGGATTACAAAATTCTAGTGCTCATGTAAGAAAAATGATGTACCTACTTAATCGTATTTGACAAGAATTGTGGTTGAATATTTAAACTAAAAAGAGTAAAATAAAAACTTTTTCAAAAAAAATGTAACCGCCTTCAAAAACAACCACAAAAAAGGGTAAAATAACCTTCAAAGCTTTTCTTTCGGAAGTCGGTGGCAAAAAGACAATGAAATTAATAAAAAAAGTCACCGACTTCCGAAAGAAAAGTTTTGAAGGTTATTTTACCCTTTTTTGTGGTTGTTTTTGAAGGCGGTTACATTTTTTTTTTTTAAAGTTTTTTCATTCACCTGTACACCTGCAGGGCTAGCATGCGCAAGGCGACATTATCTCTTATTTTGTCGTTCTCGATTCGTTTGTCACTTTTCATAACATGCGCACCACGCCACGCTCGAGAAGATATCTCGTCGTGACTTCGCCTTCACGACGCGAGATAACCGATGTTACCATTTCATGAAAACAAACCGTATTAGTTAAGTTACCTCGCAAAATTTTATCCTGCTGTCAGATTGACATTAAGTTTTGTTGTTTTGCTCGATTCGCGCCGTAAAAACGAATATTATTTTTATTTTAGAGAGTGAATATTATTTGTGGATTATGGATTTATATTAAACCGGCAAAATGATTATTTGTTCAATAAACTGAGCTGTCAATTGAATTTGACAACTAACATTGACATAAACTTATGACTCAATTCAGCGAATCCTCGCTAGTTTAATTTTTTTCCGGCGAAACATCGACGGAAGATTTAAACGCACCCCCTGTGGTTCGCTCGTGCTAAATATTTTCGAATTTGAAATAATTGTTAGATGGCTTTGGCATCAAAGAAATTGTAAGTATTAGATCAAAATCCCGTTACAGATGGCGGAGATGCATAATTTAGTTTATTATCACCTATTCAATGATGGCCCAGAGCAGTGGTGGCCCAGTGGTATCGGTCCCGACTAACGAGTTGTAGGTCGTGGGTTCGAACCCCGCCAGGCGCATTACTTTGTGTAATTTATTTCATCACCACTGCTCTCAAAACGGTGAAGAAAAACATCGTGAGGAAACCGGCATGTCCTAGAACCAAAAATTCGAAGACATGTGACATCCACCAATCCGCACTGGGCCCACAGAAATATTAAAAACAGGAGAAGTGGCAAGGGGACGTGTCCGCTACCATGTGGTTCTGAGCGGTACGCTCAGAAAGTGAAAAAATGGCCGTCACCGCGAGTTAGTCTGTTGTCAACCGCATTCGTGAAAAAAACGATTATGCCGTCTTGTTCGGTGCTTTTGTGCAAAAATAGAAACCAAAACAAATATTTTAGAAGTCATGGCATCGGGTTTCACATGTAATTACAAGTATTTTACAATATTTGTCTTAAAAATCACGAAAAACAACAAGCAGTAAAATATATCTGACTTGTACTACTGTACTTTTGTTTTCCTACATTACTCCGACGGTATTATTTTTGCAATAAATACATTGCTCTTTTACAACCACATCATTGCATCACGTAGTGACTGAACAAGCAATGTAAAACTGACATAACGATACCTCAATCAGCCGTAATGTCGCATGGTACGGCCGCTGGCTAGTGACGTGCTCTTAGAAATCCGACAAAGTCTATCGACAAGAAAGTCGACTGCTAATTGCTATTTTTTTTTTTTTGAATTTTTTATCTTGTAATAAGGCTGGAAGGCCGATGTGGTTCATGGATTTTTACATTTTTTTATTATTTTACAGAGTATTAAATAAATGCGAAACCGAAGATGGTTAAGTAAATTAATTAATGTTTAGTTTAGTAATCTATGGACTAAATTAATAGTAATCTATACAATAAAGATAATAAAAACGGTTTCATATCGTTTTTTATTAATTTTATTTCCAAACCTTTATAATTTATCGATATATTTATCGTGAACTCTTCGATTTAGTCAAACACTGTCGAGTCCGCCCCCGTGTCCCGACGACACACAATGATAATTGTTTTAGTGTGAGTAAATTACACGGAAAAAGTACGCTGTGGTTTAAAGAATAAGGTTTATATTTAAATGACAGAGTTTTCGACGGCGCGTGTGTGCACTTGTTCGTAGTATTGTTTTGATATACTACATGCGTAATATTATCTTTATGGTGGGGCAGTTGTGGCTTCACCGGTTTTCTATACATTTTGAACTCCACGCCATATCTCCTTCTATAATATTTCTATGGCCCACTCCCTCTCACAGAGTGAAGGCTCGTGTCCCAGCAGTGGGAACAATATAGGCTGATGATGATGATGATGAATGTTGTAATTGATTTACAAAACAAACCGTGTAAATAATGGATTTTTCAAAGTTCTAAGTTATGTAATCATAATACTATGTAACATTAAATTATCTCGATGAAATGTCCTAAATGTAATGTACAAAATAAACACTATGCCAACCATAAATCAAGATTGAATGTTGACTATTCATAAAGTACAAAGTTCTGAAATTGCTGCGAAACATTATTCGTAATACGAACGAAAGTTTACTTGTCGTGTGTGTACGTAGGTACTGTACAATAATAGTGCCCTTATTAATTGAAAGAGATAGATTGATAGTTACAAATTGAACTGTAAATAACTGTAAATGTAATCGGCTTGGAGCTTATCTATTCGTTGTGTGCGCGATGACAGCGCCCCTAGTGGCCGCAACTATTCAGGACTTGTCATCTGTCAAATCATGTCAACTAGATGATAAGATATCTTTGTGATATTAAATTTCGACTAGTTTTTCAACGAAATTGAAAAAATAGTGTAAAAAGTGAGTGTGTATATTATACCTAGCGATTTTCTTCCTCGTGGAAAATATGGATATTATAATACGCACGGGATTTGAATCGGTTAAGCATAAAATACATTTCCAACCTCAAACTGAGCAAAAAGGGAAAAAATTAGTATTAGCACAGCATGTGAGAGAAGTGGAAGAGCTTAGAACGAACGGGAAAAGTTAAAGTTAAAGTTTTCGTATTAAATTATAAAGAAAGTTATGAAAATAAAGCAACTTGACACATGACAGCCCAGAATTAATTCACATTTCTGCCACGTCGTGCGCTACGATCGATTTGCCGTTCCCCACCACCCACTTCGCACATAGTCAATAACATAAATAGCCATAGGCTTTGTAATTCGCCAAAGGGACTGGAACTCGTTATCCCTTAGGTCAAATGGGTTGCAGACGTCGCGAATCACCTTCCTCTGTATTTTTCATGCTTCCCTCTCCTCATACACAGATAAATGATAATTGTAGTACGGCACCGCCATTATACTTAAAAGTTTACAGAACACTGTTTTCAGTTTTTAGTCACTGTTGTCGCGATTTCTCGTCTTCGAAAACCATCGACGAGAAACTTGTCATAGGAAAATGTCAAAATTCGACTAAATATAGCGCGCATGACGACAAAAACAGGTTTGACAGAACGACATGAGTTCTATGTCAGAACGACACGACATATAAGTGTCACCATGTTAGCTCCCATCGACAAACAGACATTATGTCGTCTCAGGACGAGATAATGTTGCGCATGTTAGCCCCTCCCATCGACAAACAGACATAAGTCGTCTCAGCACGAGATAATGTGTCGACAAAATTTTGTCGACTTGCGCATGCTAGCCCTGCTGATAATGTATAATAAGCAAAATTTCAAATGATTGGTTCAATGATATAGGCGTGAAAAGATTACAAGTGAAATTAACTTCGCATTTATAACAAAAGTTAAAATTAGTAAATTAGAATTTATTAAAGCTATCTATTTTCATCAAAGCAGTATTTTAGGCAAGATTTTCCAGGCGCTCGTTGGGTATATTTAACTTAAGCAAGTTGGTTCTTCTTCTTTATTGTATTCTCTAACTTTTCAGTGGATCGTTTGCCACACAATCAAGTTATTTTGAGCCCAAAGTCACCTTAGAATTCAAGATTCAATCTTGTTTAATAGTCCGAAGTTAAACAAAGTTCGCAAGTTCAACAAAGTACTGCCTCCAGTTCAACTCGCTGATTGTGGTGACGGATGGATAACTTTTGATAAAATTGTTTGTTCGCCTACTTGCTAAGTTCTTCATTTAACCTTTTAGCGAAATAATTTTATTTAAGGTAGCGTAATTTTCAAAAAACGCGCCAAGTTAGAAATAGCCTTCTGTTATGGCCACACTATCTTCAAAGATTTGATTCTGCCAAAACTTTGAAGATATTGTGACACCTATTAACCCGCACTAGTTTCGTGTGATGGACTCATGCCCCTGATTATCTTATAGAGAGGAGATTTGTATCCCAGCAATGGGAACATATTAAAATTATGAAGATATATCATCTAATCAGCGGTAAAAAATACATAATGCGTTTTTTTTTTTTTTTAATGGCAATCTGCCGTAGCAATGCGTGCCAGTGTCATGTAGTGACCACAGGGTAAGCAGCGAAGTGACTTTATATGGGTATTTTATTAAATTTAAGTTTACAAAGAGAATAATGAACTTAAACTTTTTGAGGCAATTCTTCTAGCCCTGAAATAAACACAAAACCTAGGAGTTAGTAATAGTTAGTAACATAGAATATATACGTCAAGACAATATAATAATTATTAATTAGGCTATGTCTGATTTTTATAGTTTAATATTGTTATTGGAAATAAGTTTAATAAAAGCACGTATAATTTGGGGATTAGGGAAAAATGAGAGGAGGTGACGGACATTAGTGGGTTTTTGGATGTTCAATTTTGTAATAACCTGATCAAAAGAGGAATGCGTTTCTTATATTTTATAAGACGTTTCTTGTCCACAGGCCAAAAAACTCTATAGTGACGGATGACAACTGCTGCTTGTGCAACTTCGCGGGCGTCAAGTACATGTCGAACCTACAAGCAGACGACATCATCTTCGCCTCTTTCAACAATCGCGTCTTTGAAGTACGTACTCAACTCTACGGTAAAAACCTTGTATTTTTCACACCTTTCGTGAACAAAATTTTTCACGAATCTGTGATAATTTTACAATAGGTACATAAAAGTTATGTTCCAAAATTGTTGTACAAGTCTTGCATAAGAATTGTATAATCGAGCTGAGAGAAATGCTCCAAAGGGGTCCCATACTTTAGGAACTATAACAGTTTAGCTCCAATGAATAAGGAATTGAAAATGGATTATTTTCTAGGTTGCCACAGCAATTACATGCGATGGCGCCAGTATTCATTTACTGATTAAAAACTTTGCAGCTCTTAAAAGTAATTAATTCACCTAAGTGATATAAACCTGAATATCATTTTCATGAATCTGATATCCTATTTCATAACTATTCCAAAAATCTTTATAACGTAGTGTAGACATAATTCCTAGGATCAGTAAGTTTTAAAAATATCGCGATGTAACAAGTGATTCACTCCTGATTCAACGACATGCAGTCATCGATGACTCGACTGTTCAAAGACGGTGTGACCATGAAGTCTTCTACTCTGACAAACGTGATACACCTGGTGTGTTTCATCAATATAAATGTTAAAAATTGTAAAGTGTTCTAGACAAAAGCACAATTTAGTTTAAAAAAAAAAGTAATGCTGAGCATATTTGGATTGTCAGAAGTTTTTCATTGTTTCTAATAGGGTAATTATTTCCGCAGTATCCGGTTAATTTCGGTTGTAATGGAAGATGAACCCAAATTATTGAGAAAAAGAGCTAGCAGATGTTTTCTATTTTTGGTTATTTTGTCTCTATCCCTATTAAGTCGCATTCACATAAACGTCACCTTGTGCCGTCATTTGTTTAACTCGTTTCATTTAGCCAATGTAACGAATGGTTATCACATCCGTAAAAGTATAGAGAAGCTGTCATATCACAGTGTATAAGTTTCATAGCAACCAACCTTTCCGAGAAACAATGATTTAAATATTTACGTTTGGGTGCGCTAATGTTCGGGCCTCAGGCTCTTACACACACTTTAGACACTTTTTTATACGTGGTATATCTTCAAATGAGTCCTCTCATCCAGGGCAGGATGGGAGGCACTTTCAGACTTGTACTGACTAAAATCCACGGTGCCCTTCAATAGCCCTTTACGTCCCAGAGAGAGCCACGGTTACCTTATTGTCCGCGACCACGGCAGGCTTTGGCCCTCTAAGGGGGCCCCGTCATGTTGCTGACAGGTCTTTGTGGCGCGCGTGAAACACGACGCCCGTCGACCCGGAGACCCGGACATGGTCCATGATCGGACAACGAGTCGCCCATTATGTAGTGGCAACTTAGATTATGATTTTGTTTAGAGGAAGTAGGCAATACGTTGTGCAGTTCTTTCAACAACATGTTTATTTGTGTAGCTCCCATTCTGCGTGATAGCAGACCACGAGCGTGAGAGCATCGTAGTGGCTGTGAGGGGCTCCATCTCACTGAGAGACATCTTCACAGACTTCACTGCGGGTTCAGAGAGGTTCGAGGCTGAGGGTAAGTTTAGATGGCAGAAAAACTTAGCTTTGAAAATTGCATTGGTTCGAATGCAATTTTAAATATTTCGAACGCATCAACGCTTACCTACGTCGCGAATCGTAAAGCTTTTTTTTTCGGAAAGAACAACTTTCTCGGACAGGACAGCGATAGCCTAGTAAGTAAAGTTAGTGTTTGAAATATTTATCCAGAAGGACCCAGGTTCGAGCCCTACTTGTAGTTAAATTGGCTCGAATCTTGTAATCTTTCCGCAAGAAAGCTATAAATTAAGGTAGCAGGACATGATTGTGGTAGTTTAGTTGGTCAAGCGTCCGGTGTATTGAATCGAAAGTTCGCGTGTTCAAGACCTGTCCGCACTCGAATTTTTCTTTCCACATTTTTTTACAATTTGCGACGCAGGCGTTTTCTAGTACGAAAAAACAAATCTATAAATTATTTTTGACGGCTTTACAATCTGAATTCGGATCGTGGGTTTGATACAATTATTTTGACAACTCATTGGGTTTAAAACACTGCGTTTCATTTAATTCTAATTCTTCCGTTAAGTATAGAACAAGAATCCATACGCAAAATCCATTATGTTACAAGCGCAAACATAGAACAACAAGGAACGCTAACGCCTAGTCGATTTTACGAGACAGATTGTCGACTTATCTCCCTTAGATTTATTCGCTTACTTAGGCCCGCTTGCACGAACCCGAGTTATCTTTTAATTCAGAGTTAATTGCTAACACAAGGTTAAATTGACAGTTTGTCATACAATATTGTCAATTTAACCTCGTGTTAGCAACTAACTCTGAGTTTAAAAGATAACTCGTGTTCGTGCAAGTGGGCCTTAGAATCCTTCCTGATTTAGGGTTTGTCCCTAATCCGTACGGATTCGTTCCAACGTCCTGCTTTTTGGCCCTACGTCCGGACTTATCAAAATAAGATGATTTCCAAGAATTAAAATCCTACCGGAAAAAGAAAGATTAATTTTTTTTGCCTTTCTGTCAGGACTTTTCAAACTTTGAAATGATAACCCTGTTCGTGATGGGTTCGACTAAGTATTTTTACTTAAATGTTGTGAAAAATACTTAACTAGTTTTAATTCCGCGATATAAATCCAGGCTTGGATGCAGGATGCAATATCATGCATGCACATCAATGCACATGCAGGAAAGGGTGTCTTTTTATTTAATCGTGGTTCTCAAACTATACAATACAAGTTTTTGCTCCCTGCTTTAACCGCAGCTTTTCCCGCGTTTTTTAAGTTTATCAATATTGTTTAGTAACAGTCCATGAAGGTATTTAATCTTTACGGAAATGCAAGCAATAAGTTGAGAAAGTTTTAATACAATCGGATGAAAGGTTAAAAAAAAACTAAACTTAATATTATAAAACTGTAGTTTGTTTGTTTGGTTGGTTGAGCGCGCTAATGTCAGGAACTACAGGTACCAATTCGAATAAAATATTTCTTTATTGGATCAAGGAAGGCTATATGCTATATAACATCACGCTATGACCAATACAAGCCGAGCAGCGCGGGTTGAGTCATGAAGAACAGTTAGTTTAAAAAAAATATGGCAACATATAAATAAACCTTATTTTTTTAACAGGTCTACCAGAAGATACAGCAGCTCACAAAGGCATGTCGATGGGCGCGGCTAAGATGTTGAAACGTCTGCTGCCCGTGCTCGACCGCGCCTTTGCACAGTTCCCGCATTATGACCTCGTACTCACTGGTAAATAACTACATATTTTAACGAATAAGGAAAATAACTTTCTAATGAAAAGTTATTATTGGAAGTCGGGGTCTTTGTTTCTTATTTCCTTGACTTTTTTGCCGCAGACTACCAATACTACTTTTCCTTAAAAAGTTATTTTACACTTTTGTGTGTTTTAAAAAAGTGATTTTACATTTTTTTAAAGTTTTGTTACGTAAACTAAAATTGACGAAGATACGACATCATTGTAAATATGCATTGGTTTAACAAAACAAAAACTACGTGTTCGTTATTTTTCAAAACTAGCAGACGACATATTTTTGCAAATTTTTGATGCTGTCAAATTGACTCCCCACCTTATTAATTCCCTAACTGCTTCTTTTTTCTTCTCCAGGTCACAGTCTTGGTGCAGGAGTAGCAGTATTAGTAGCTTTAAAATTAAGGCCGAGGTATCCACACCTCAAAGTATTCGCCTTTTCAACACCAGGTGAGCATTCAAACATGTAGCAATTACCAAATTACAGCACTTTACAAAACATATCCCCAACCCCGATCTCCGAATGAAACCATAATTTAACTATACAGGGTATTTTTTTTTCAAATTGGCCAACAGGGGGAAATCCACAACAAAAAAATAACTATGCCAAAATCGTACACATAAAAAAAAAAAAACTAAAAAAAGTTTTTTCATGTCTCTTATCTGTTGGCCAGCTAACAGACAGGGCCCTGTCTGTTTGACTTGTTTTGGTATAACCTACTATATTACTACCTACTAGTGCCACAGTTAAGATACCGTGCGTAGGTTTTGATTACCCTAGCTGGATTCGCACTCAATTGAGGGCAATGTGCTCGTAATAACGAGGGACTCGTAAAAACATAATTTGACCGGAGAAATGCCTGAATTGTTGGTTTAGTGGTCACAGGCGCGACTGCTAAACATGACGATTTGGTCTCGATTCCCAGAACAGACAATGATAAAAAGTTTTGGTTATGTTATTTCTACTTTCTACTTTAGTTATGGTATTAGTAATTTCTACTTTAGAGCCACGGAGTCTGGATTTGCATCCAGTTCATAGCAATAGGTTCGACCCCTATCACAGAGGACCTAAAAACATCTCGTAGGTACACTTCTGCCTAGTTTTTACCCCCTTATTAATAAAACGAGAAGTAAAGTTACGCCAAGGTTAATAATCCTTGGGGTGCTATGACAGGAAACCTCCACGTGCGCCCGTGGACTGGAGTTCCCTCTCGGATACGTCCGGGGGGAAGACCAGTTTTTCGGGCCGGTGCACCCTGGGATGCGGGCAAAAACTCTTCCTTAGGCACTGTGTGCCTAAGGGGTTTCTTTGCCCGTATGCGAATAGCCTGTCGTGTGGACGCTCCAACGCGTGTCCCTCTGATTAGCAGAGGGCACAGCGGCGGAGCGGGCTTGCGGACGGTGAGTTATGGGTAGCTCGCCGTCCGACCAAGGACCAAGCCCGGGTCGGTGGCGCGTCGTGTTTCGCGCCAAATGCCTGCTGGGGTCGCGGGTTTTTTCTTAACCCAGGTTACCGTGGCCCCGGAACGTAAAGGGTATAGGAAGGAACACGGGTGGATTTTAGTCAGTAAGAGTCTGACAGTCCCTTCCGCCCCACCCAGGGCGGGAGAACTCATTTGATGATTTTACCACCTAAAAAAAAAAAAAAAAAAAGGTTAATAATCCTTAAAAATGTATGGTTAATCCGAAGATTAACCATACATTTTTAAGGATTCCTGGTTGTAACTTTAGTCCACGTTTATTAATAAGGGGGATACGGTTTACAGGCGTGATGACAGCATTTTTTCCATATACCTTACAATTACTAAATTGCGGGAATAAAACATGTCCCCAACCCTTAACGATCTCCAAATGAAACCTTTCTATTACGGAGGGCCCAAATACATTCATTTTAATTCCTTTCTAAAAGCCAACTGTGACCATCATCAACGGACTTAATTAGGCTGTCGAGTTAGTATTTTTTTTTAATCAATTTCATTTAATTTTTGTTTTGCTAATACGAGTAGTACTTATCCTACTTACAAAGCAGTTCTACGTCAGAACGTTAACGTCTATCCTGAACGTTTTTTTTTTTTTTCCTAAAAATCTAATTTAAATTGGTAAATATGCGCTACAGAAACATACCGTGGAATGAATATTTTTAACCCTTTCTCTTTAAGCAAAATAAGAAACGGAATATGTTGTTTTGTTTTGCAAAGCATTTGGATCGTTTTTAATCTCTTTGCACGCTTGAAGACTTAAAAGCTTAAATTATTACGGGGGCAGGTGGGCCCACCTGTTGAAATTTTATACTTAGGGAAGTAAGACACTTAAAAAAAAGTAATTATGAAAGTTTATGGCTACGCGGTTATGATTACCTTGTCTTTGCCTTCATGCTTCGTAACTGGGACTGTAGCTAGCTTTACTTTTATTATTTACTAGCACTTCGCCCGCGACTTCGTCCGCGCGTATTAAAACATAGCCTATGTTACTCGCAGATAATGTACCTAGCTTTATAATGGTGAAAGAATTTTTAAAATCGGTCCAGTAGTTTTTGAGTTTATCCATTACAAACAAAAAAAGGGCTTTGTGCCTTTTGTACCAGTTCATTTTGTTTTTTTTTTTCAAAACGGCGTACACGAATGAAACATTGATAAATCGATAGATCACATCAATACAAACATAAAATTTTAATGTAAGCTGCAAAACGTCGTAAACCGTCACGTTTCCGAGTTATGAGCTGTCAAAATGAACAATTAGCGACACATTTTTTTTCTTTTCTTTCAATATTTTGATGTTTATAGATCAAAAAGGTTATTTCCACAATAAAAGTAATTGAATATTAGTTTTTCACGCATTTCAAATGCTTTTAGATAGGATTATTTCGTTTAACGCTTTAAAAAACAAAATGGCGGATGGCACCTGGTACACGGCCCATATAAAAAAGTTCGAACCCCTTTTTCCTCTTTATAATATTAGTGTAGAAAAAAAACACTGCCCCACACTATGAATTTGTCCTTTATCGCGGGTGGGCGTTTACAAACATAGAAACTCACATACACAACCCCGGAGCAACTACTTGTGCGTCATTTGTTCCGTTTGGGGTTCGAACCCGCAATACGGTGCACATCAGTCGATTGCTAACATAAACGTAGGGGAAGGTGGGGCATAACGGGGACTTTAAGGATAACAAACAATAAAAGAATGAATAAAATATATTTATTAATGAAAACTAATCATAGCACTTTGGTCACTTATTAATCTAACATTTGGAATAGAATTTTGTGAAATAGCTAATCAAATAATGTCTATAATCAAAATTTTCACAACCCTTATGAAAACCCCGTTGTGCCCCAGGGTAGGGGCAGTACGGGGTACCCAATTCGGGAAGGCCAACTTCTTCTCGAACTGTTTTTTTTGTACGTACGTACCATTTTTACACCTAAAACAAAACAAATTATGTTGTGAAATTAACAGATCATTAATTAAGGCTTGAAAGGGGCACAATGGGGACATCAGTTACGGGGCACAATGGGGTACCACATCGCACCCAATAGCCATGTCCCCGTTATGCCCCAATGAGACACATAATTTTAAAAGATTTTTCAAAGAAACGCATTTATAGAGAGAGTGATTTTGTTCAAAATACATCAATATGTTAAATCTCTAGAAAATCACGATAAAAAACAATAGTTATTAATTTGAACACTTACCTTTTTACATGCGTTTACGTAATCACTAAAAATTATATGAAATGACGTCGAAAAATGTTTTAATTCGTAAAAAAAAAAACGCGGGCAGTCTGGTCGTCGATCGCTGTCAGATTGAAGATTGATACAAAATGACCCCCTGAGCGACAACAACACACACCTAATGCGCGTAGTTACATAAATATGTCGATGCCCCGTTTTGCCCCGCGACCCCGTTATGCCGCCTCTCCCTTACCTGTTATCGACAAATTGAAATAAATACTTGTGACCCGGGGATCACACTAACGGGGTCTGTCTTGACGAGGTAGTCAGTGGACAGGGTTGATTACTTAGTAAGGTGAAAGAAATGATAAAGTCTCTCTTCCCGTAATATTTCTTCACTGAAATTAATTATAAAATACCCAAATAGATTATAAGTTGGAAGCTACAAGTTACTAAATCTATATTTTATAATAATACTAGCTGAACCCGCAAACGTTGTTTTGCCGTATAAATTAAAAAAAATAGATAGTAGCCGATTCTCAGACCTACTGAATATGCATACAAAATTTCATAAAAATCAGTCGTGCCGTTTCAGAGGAGTACGGTAACTAACATTGTGACACGGAAATTTTATATATAAGATACTAAATCTATATTTTATAATAATATACTAAAACTAAACTAAAATTCCTTTTTACTGACATTTTCAGCCGGTCTAATAAGTCGCGAGGCGGCGCGTTTCACGGAAACCTTTGTGATGACGGTGGGCGTCGGCGACGACCTGGTCATGCGGCTCTCCGTGCACAGCATTGAGAACCTTCGGACCAAGATCATACAGACCATACACGCCACCAAGTTGCCTAAGGTAAGAAACTTCGCGTGAACATGTCATAACTCTTGTACTCACCTGCCTAGCCTTTTCCCAACTATATTGGGGTCGGCTTCCAGTCAAACCAGATGCAACTGAATATCAGTATTTTACATGGAACGACTGCCCAGTAACTGGGTAATACCCCGGTAAGACTGATTGTCAGACTTTTAGAGCTGACTAAGGCCGAGACTCCATCAAAGCTGTGCGAGTCGAGACGTGTTTTGAACAACCAATAGAATTGCGTTGCGGCACGGGTTGCGGAGTGGAGCTGTGTCAATAACGCAATTCTATTGGTTGTTCAAAACACGTCTCGACTCGCACAGCTTTGGTGGAGTCTCGGCCTAATAGTAACGACTGTCAAAGATCTACAAATGACAGCCGGAACCAACGGCTTTACGGTCTTTCCGGAAAACTTGTTATGATAGAAGGTCATACATCCACAGACCAACCTCGGCAAGCGCGGCTTAACCCGGAAGATCGGCCTGTGCGGCTGTAATTATTTAGCCACGAGCTCCTCGAAACCATCATCTTAAAGTCAATTTTCCGTTTCCAGTACCGGATAATGCTGAACGGCTTCGGGTACGCTCTATTCGGCGTGCCTGCCCGAGACCTGGAGTCCACGTGGCGCCGCCCGGAACAGCTGGAAGCCCAACACTCGGACGACTCTGCCGACGCGCTACTGGTCCATAGCGTGTCCACAGTGAGTGCTGTCAGTTACCAACATTTTATACTAGCGTGTGGCTTTGTGACGCTTCTTTTGGCCTTTGATTTTGCCTCATCTAGTGGTAAGGCTTTTATTTTTTTTATTTTCTATTTATTTATTTATACGGTTTTTCTAAATGTGGGAGTTTTTTTTTTTGGTGTTTTTAAAGAGTTGCCTACTTGACGCGGAATCGGCTTGAGCAGTAACGGTTTAAGTCCATGCAATTCAAATGAAACTAATGTCAATTGCCGTTCCAGTTCGGATGTGGCTGGCTTCTGTAAAATTTTCACTATTATTGTAGAGACATTAAACTTTTACTGATCTGCTTAAGTCTATTTCACTTCGATAAGTGTGGTAACTTTGTTTAAATTTTTTGACAAATCTTATAATTTAGACTGGACAGAAAAATTAAAATTTACAACTATCGGGAAGTAATAATAAAACTGATTGGCAATTATTAGAGCTAACAAATGATAGATCAATAAATTAGAACTTGTATTTTATCTAACAGTTGATTTTAAAATTACAGAGACCTTTGTCGAATCATCTAAGATGAGTAAACTTTCAATGGTAGAATTGCCGGTAACGCCATCTATATTTGAAAGTGGAATAATGTAAAATATTGTACATAATCTATTCTATTATTCTACTTAACTGTTTTAAATACTTAATTTCTCCCTTAAATTCTTTAAAGAACATTATAAATGTATAGGTATGTTTAGAATCAACCAAAATATATTTAATTTGAATAATTAATTTAAAATAATTCGCATTATTTATAATTATCTATCCATTATATACGTACTTATTTTTTTGTTAATTAATTTTTTTAATAATTAATACATATTTTATATGGTTTGCATTTGAGTGTCGTGTGTTATAATTTTTGGTTGTGGAAAAAAATTAATAAAATTAAATACTATGAATTTATACAGGGTGAATTTTTCAACTGGGCGTGGATGGCTATCTTTGAAACTATGAGGAATATCGAAAAACGTTGTAAGGAGTCTCGAGGCCGATTTTGACGAAAACTAAAACTGCATCGTTGGATTTTAGAAAATTCAATAATTCTAGCCAGGAATCGAACCCGCTGATTTTGGAAAAAAAATCACACCCTGTATTATTACACCATTCGATAGTGTTGCTAATAAGGATCAATTTCTGGGAAGTAACCATATACGTAATACGGCAAACTTAAGGAAAATGTCTAATTATGAAAAAAACTGATCAATCTCAAGGCAATGACTGTATTCGAAACATAGCCATAGGTTTATCGTTTCTTCTTGGAAATAATGATATTTTTTGTTCAATTCAATAATTGCGTATTTCTGAATAAAGTGCAGTTGTTGAGGCGTCAAATCCAGTGAAACATTGAAAACAACGAAATTTTGTAATTTCGAATAGATTTATGGCTCAGTTGAAGTAAAGTGACATAGAAAAATAGCAGTTTTATAAAAATATGCTGTTTCCTTATGTTTGCCGTATATGGTTACTTCCCAGAAATTGATCCTTATTAGCAACACTATCGAATGGAGTAATAATACAGGGTGTGATTTTTTTTTCCAAAATCAGCGGTTTCGATTCCTGGCCAGGATTATTGAATTTTCTAAAATCTAACGATGCAGTTTAAGTTTTCGTCAAAATCGGCCTAGAGACTCCTTTCAACGTTTTTCAAAATTCCTCATAGTTTCCAAGATAGCCATCCACGCCCAGTTGAAAAATTCACCCTGTATATTAGAAACTGAGAGAAGAAAGAACTTTTTGTATCAATGTTCCCTTATATATATGTTTTACTGGTTATTTTTGCAGTTGACAACTTTGGTAATGTATGTTTCTATGTTTTTTTTTCTTCATCATATTCTGAATTTTATTCAAGTAAAGTAAAACAACCAACCTAAACAAAATACACATGGATGTCATCTAAGAGCTCTATTCTATACTTAACTATACTATAGTATAAAGCAGGTACTAATAATTTTGATCAACTTTGAACTTATGTATACTTTAAAAATCTCCTGAAATCTAGGTAATTAGCAGAGCCGTATTTGATCTATAGGAATGCCCTAGCTATTTAATGATAGTGGGGCCCTGGGTAAATACCCAGAGTGACCACTTGCAAAGTCGGCCCTGGCCCTGGTAATAAAGTGTTAATACCCGCGTGTTACAGGAAGCAGCACTAGTGTCACGTGACGTGTTCGCGAGACGGTTCTCTTCCGCGAGGCTGTTCACTCCGGGCCGGATACTGCACATCGTGCGGCGCAAGCGCATGGGTATCGAGAAGTAAGTGCAAAGTAACATTGTATTTTTTTTTTTTAATTTTTACCAACAAACCTACATAAAAAACAAGAGCACGCGCTTAAAATATAATTCAATTTTTAACTGTAGCAAAGTAAACAACGCAAGCGCGCGCGCATAATGAGCAAAGTTACAAACATTTAAAATAAGAAGAAAGACATATTTTTAAAGAGCTTGTCGCTTTGTATATTACACTGTATTCGCTGTAATTTTGGCTAATTATTCACACATTTTCACCCATGTCTGACCAAAGTGATGAAGGAGACGAGGAAAGGTAATTCACAGCTTGATTTCTAATGTAATTTAGTTGTAAAGTTATAAAAACAAGGAAATAGATATTTTTACTATCAAATAAATTATTAATTTTAAAACACCGCGACGGCGACGTCCTAACCAAAGCGTTTGGTTTCGCGAATATGCAATCAATCGCATTCATATGACACCTAAAGCGCCCTCTATTAACGCCAAACGCTGTGTGTTCATGCAAGTGCTCACTTTAAAAGCACAGCATAAGTCTCACTTTTATTAAATTGGTTATGAAAAACTAATTAATCCATAAATTACAGGAAAGTGCGCACAGCAGAGCCCACGTACGAGATGCGATGGGCATGTCCCGAAGACTTCATGGAGTTGCAAGTGATGCCTCGCATGTTATTAGACCATCTACCTGAAAATGTTCACCGCACTATACGCACGGTCCTCGACGAACGACATCGGTACAGACCCATACATACTGTGTAAGTACATTGTGATATACATACGGATATATTATCTGTGGTATAGTGTATGTGATGGAAAAGTAGACTAATGACTTTGGAGAGTGAATACATTGGTGTGAGAATACTGTGCAGTATTTGGAGTTGCAAGTAATGCCTCGCATACTACTTGACCATCGATCTATCTTCTTAGAATACACCATTCGATTCTCGGCGAAAGACATCGGTACATACACATATCGTGTAAGTAGAGAAGTATATCACCATACACATATGGATATATTATCTGTGAAGACTTGAATTGTGCAAAGAACTTGGAGAGAGAAAAAGAGAAGTGTTAGAATAGTGTGGAGTTACTAGTATTACCTCGGATGCTACTCAATCCTCGACGACAGGCATCGCTAGAGTCATGTAGCACTGACATACGGATATATTATCTGTGGAGATATTATGTTGACTGTGTTATACAGTTAGTAATCTGTGGTATAGTTTATGTAATGGAAAATTGGACTTTAATGACTTTGAAGAGTGAAGAAAAACGTGTAAGAATAGTGTGAAGCTACAAGTGATGGTTCTGGTCTTGCCTGACGTAACAGTAGTTGGCTATAAGCTTATGACATTGTTTAAATCTATAAAACTGGCTAAAAACATATATTATTCCTATGGGCTGGGCCCTCAAGATAGAAATAGGAAACAAAGCGTTCTAAACAGAAACAGTAATTAAAACTAACTTCATTAACTTAAGTTACATTTAGTAAATGCAGCATTGACTTAGCCAAGTTAAATTAGGCTTTCATACGACTTTGAACATTAATCTCTTGAAAATAAGTTTCATATTCGTATGAAGCGCTTACTTTACTTAATTTCTTGAAATTATAACAATGTAAATATGCCTTTCTATTTTTAATTATGGCAAGCATGGGCTGGGTCGGCCATAATATGCCAAAATATGCCTTTAGTTTGCAACGTAACTTGCCGGAGTAAATTGCCAGTTTAAGTTTAAAAGTCATTATTGATCAAAGACTAAAAAAAGTATTAAAGGCACGGAGTACCTAAGAGCAACTTGTTAAAAAAAATATGATGACGAGATAATCAAATGGAGACGTGAACTTGCGTTTTATATGGAAATCCTAACAGCGGAATTTCTCAAAATAATTTTATTAAACATGACGTGATATAAATAGCCCAATTATGACAAAATACTTAAATGGAACAAATTAATGTATTGTTTAAAAATATTAGTTGTTTAACAAATAAACAACTATTAGGCTCACTTGCACTTAAAATCATTCAAAGGATTCAGTGCTGAATATTATGTATTTATGTGTTTTTTTTTAATTATTCACAGACAAAGATGTTTGACCTAAATATTTTTAGTGATTTGTTTTGCAAGTGATACAAAATAATTCTACAAATAAGAAAAATCTTTTTTTGATTTTGCTTTTTTTGATTTTGCTGAACTTCATGACATAAAATTGTGATTATATTTTATCGTTCCTAAGCTTAACGTGACTCAGATGTCTATAACAATGAATCTTTTGTACATAGACACTTAGAGCCGGCAAATATTTATGGCGGAGCGTAAACTATTCTCGACTTTATTTTCATTGTTATAAAATCCAATATTAATTAAAACAACAATTTTAGCGACTACAACTATGTGTGTTAATAGATTTTGTATATTATTTCAATCAGGACAATGTCGATAATCGTTAGACAGTGAAAAATGCTCTACGCTGCGCCTGCCAAATGCGCGTCGGCCCTTAAAACTACTCAGAATTTCAATTCAATTGATATTAAAGAAATGAAAAAACCAGTGTCAAAAATTTACTTGTAGTATAGAATAAGAACCTGTGAGAAGACTGTGATGATGTTAGTATGGAAATAATAAAGTTTAAGAGATATGTTTGTGGATGTGTGCACGCGCCGCAACGGTAGTTATTATTAAGTTTATTTTGTACATAAACTAGAAATAAGTATATATTTTAAGTTTCTAAGATGTGCGGCTCTGGTATAATTTGTCAGGAAATTGGACATGACAATTCATTTTTTTTTCTTTTCATAAATTATCAAGTGAGTCCTCCCACGCTGGGTGGACAGGACTTTCAGTCTATGGGTCTTTCCCTTGCAGACTAAAAGTCTGTTCTCCGGTAGACTATGGGCAAAGACCTATGGAGTCCCATCAGTGTGCTGACAGCTCCTTGAGGCGCGTGGATTGCAAATTCGACCGATTACAACTACAAGTGAAAATCAACCTTACCACTACGTCATATGACATAAAACACGTTGTTATCTAAGGGTTAATGAAAAACAAAACACGATCGCCACGACGACGTCAAGTCAATCGAATTGCATCTTTATTTCTTAGTAGCAAGATCGATTTTCAAGATTGATTTTCGCATCGCTACATGGGTAAAGTCCCTAACACTACACGCCATCCGGATATATGGCAATTCAAATTGGATACGTAGTCTAAATCCCCTTTTTTTAAAAAATCTAATAAATTGAAACCAACTGACACTATTGTTAAAATAAAAATTGATAGATTATTCTTTTTGTCTACCAATCACTGTCTAGCACGAAGTTTGAATAGTATTCTTGAATTGGGCTTTCAAATTCCAGAGACAAGATAGACAAGCAAATAACATGAATTCAAATTCCAGAGACAAGATAGATAAGCAAAGATTTTTGATTTCCGGACAAAATAATATGCCAGAGCCGTTAGGGAACTATACCTCGTCCCAATGTATAACATATCAACGTTAAAAATGTTTAATCTTTTAACTCCTCTTGGCCGTATAGTATGTTAGTCATCTTAGTTCATTTGCTAGAAAGAGATGGCGCTATATGAATTATATAGCTTTATCTCTTTCTTGCACCGAGTCATCTTAGTTCATTCGCTAGAAAGAGATGGCGCTATATGAATTATATGGCTTTCTCTTTCTAGCACCGATAATATTACGGCTCTAATAAAACGGGCCGTGTCCTTTGAATTTCTTTAAATTTGCTTGACAGCGTGACTCACGCAATAAATTCATTTGCTCAAAACACAAGCAATTTCTTTGAATAAATTCTACTGCCAAAGCGTTGGATAAAATGCTTAATACTTTATTTTTATCATGTAAAAATGGTAGGAAATAAAACTTAAATCGATTGCGTACTCAAATCTTGCCTATAACGCAATGGATGGTAACTAAAATTATATTCATGCATTTTGTATCTTCGATTTCCTGAGAGGTGCTGGTTTATCTAAAAGGCAGAAATAAATATTGTACAACTATTTAAAAAAATGTCATAAATAGCATAGATTTATCTCAACATTAAATCTATTGTAACAAAACAAAGACATTATTTTACGTGTATGTATCTTTTATCACTATTTTCGCCCGGCAGATGGCAGAACAGGGGGTGGTATTACAACCCCTAAAACCAGGCTTGTTCCGGCGAGTGAAAGTGACAGAGCTATACAAGTCGTCTAGCGCCATCTCGTTCACTCACTGGAACAAGCAGTTTTTAAACGTTGTAATACCCCCCAGTTAGCCAAACAAAAATAAACCCTACATTGTTGTTTTTGTCTCTCCTTTTCCCTAAAAACTGTTTAAATTAAGACTTGCAAAGCTACCACTAAGTACAATAACTAGAGCGTAGAAGTAGCTTAAAACGTTACCGAAGTCAATTATGTAATAAATTATCTACATTGCATAATAGTTACATTTAATGTAAGTACATTTAAGTATAAATTATTTTCATTGCTTACACCAATGCTTTGACATCATGTGCAGTACCTGGCTTAAGAGGATCATCTACCGAGCGCTTGTCCATACTAAAAAAGAAAACGTTTTCCTACACCTAAATGTTATCCTATCTCAATGATTTTTTAGAATGCTTCTGACACAGTAAAAAACTAGGTTTATAGGTTTTCTTTTTCTCAAAAGTAACTCTTAGGCGCCTGTAACTTTCAAACTAATATGAATTTTAAACCACTACTGATCCAACAATTCGAACTGCCTATTTCCATTCTTGATTTCCCCCTGAAAATAGTATCAAGACACATTATACTGTGTGAGAATCTCTTTTTTGAAGCTCATATTCACTGCAAGGTACTGTACATAGATTTTATAAAGATGTATTTTTATAAACTCTTTGTTATAAATTATATATTTCCTTTAGTTACCAAGCGAACAAACTGTTGTATGCCTACTTATATAGTTGCATAGTAAATTAGTATTTGTTATGTATATAGTATAATATTATAATTTCATTGCCCTGTATATAGTAAAATATTATAATTTCATTGAATCAATTGTATAAAGTATAATTTTGTACGCTGTTCTAGATAGTTATTATTTATATTTATTAAAGTTTATGAAAATGCATCTCTGGTTTTTTAAAATAAGTAGGCCTCATTATAAATTAATTATGTCATTGTAGGGACCTACATTTATTCAATTTTTGAGTCTACCGTTTTAATATTTCTTGTACATACATACCTGAACCTCGGGAACAAAATTATTGTGACTTGATAAAAATATACTCTGACTACACTTTTAGGTGATTTTTTTTTTTGTAAATAAAGCATTTACTTCGAATAATTTTACATTCCAATTTGTATTATGTAGTCTTCAGTCCGCAACCGCAGTAAGTATAGATGTTACGTGGCTATGATCGCTACACTTGTGATTTTTTAAAGATATTATTGTTTGGGATATTTCATGAGATATTTATAAAGAAAATATTTTATATTTTATTAAGTAATCTGTTATATTTGGACTTGTGTAAATTTTATCAGAATTTTGTAATTTGTAGCTATTCAAAGGCTTCTTTTTGTCGAAGATATTGTTAGGCAGCTCCCTGATAACTATTAGTAAATCAAAATTATAAAGTACATTTTCCAAATGTAGCCCAATTTTGTTTTGTATTGAATATTATAAAAAATATATAATAATGTTAAGATACGACAATCTCAAAAACGATGTGACAAGTTGTTAGTAGATATAAATATTTTAATATTTACTTCTGTATGTTTGTATATAATGTTGTTTTAGCGTTCAGTACCGTCGCTATGTTACTTAATTCTTTTATTATTTGTATTTTTATAGTTTACACAAGTTGGTACTGAATCGCGCGTATGTTCAAGTATTAGAAGGACTGAAGTTCTTTTCACTTGTACCCTAAATTAGGGCTTTATAATCTCTTTCACCTTATGTAATAGAGTATAGCCAATGTCTTGTGTTGGGTTTTGTTTTAATTTATAAATAAAATCTATTTTAAGTATCATACCGTTTTATTAAAAACCCTTCCTTTACCATCTTAGATAAAGCAAGATATTAAAGTATCAAATTCGAATTCATAGCTAGATGCCTATTTCATTTCATGAAAAAATATTTTAAGTGCACCTTAATCAGAACCATATCCAAAACTATATCTATTGTCTAATTCAGCCAAGGTACATAAAGCTTACTTGTATTCAAAATGCTAGCTTGAAAGTTAATCTACGATACTTCATTATATTTATTTTATTAATACTAAAGTAATAAAATTTAAGCATAGGTAATAATATTTATTAAATAACATTATAATCACGATATACAAAAATACACTTAATTCATCAGTCAAGTCAGAATATTATCACAGCGATCTATTTAAATTACATTTCTTTCGATAAACTTTAAAATGAAAAATAACAGATTAAAATACGCATTTCAGCAATTTAGTAAGTCATGATATTTGGTACAATAAACTTAAATTCTAGTTACGAATGAGCATTAAAAATAGTAGTAAATAAGTTGAGATCTACTTATCTCGGAGTATGTAATTTTAGTTTATATCATCTACACAGATTTTGAAGCTCTGTCATGGCCGCTTGGGATACTGATGTTTTGTTCCTCTCCATCTTATATCTGTAGCATAATTGTTAAAGTCTTAGCTGTCTTAAATCTATGACTTTTCATCCTAAATTAAAGGAAATATCATACTAACAAAGCAGAATATCTGAATATTACAGGAAAAACAATCTATTGACGGCAGGAGAATCAGTTAAAAGATATTTCTAGAATTAAAGCTTGAGTTATTAAAACCGACTTTGTTTAATGTATCCTAAGTTTACATTCGACTGCATGAATTGATTTTGATGATCCTTTTTTTTTTGTTCGATGCAGTATATCTGCCATTTGGTCGCTTATAGACCGGAGTCGAAGACAAAAATTAATTTTAAAGAAGTCACTGACTTCCAAAAGAAAAGTTACTCTACACTTTTTGTGGTCGTTTTTGAAGTCGATTTATTTTAATCTTAAATGTATATAACGATAAAGGTAGCTATTCAAACATACCTGTTGAGAAAATCATGAGCGACATCAGGTCTATACATAGCCATATCCCTCAGATACGCTTGGTCGTTGGTCAATGTACGTCGGTACGCAAGCTCGCGCCACGCCTCGCCGCCGCGACCAGCCAACAGGACTAAGCCCTCCATGAAACTGGAAGAAGTGTTGATGGTGATCAAAACATTGTGTAATAGCTTTTGCAGGTATTTAATGAATGTCAAGGGAACCAACAACTATAACACAAAATAAACGGTTGTATAAGTACATAACTACGACCTATATTTCTTTGCGATCCTATGACGTGAGTAGTATGAAAGTATGAACCAGATCGTTTAAATAAAATATAGGCCAATGTCTCAAATGTAAAGTGTACCAAACTTAAGGAAATAATGAATGATAGAATAATATTTTTACTAAAATACTTGACATTACAGGACTACAATAGATAAAATTAAACTGAATTGAATAAAATTACATGAAATTAAACTGAATTGTATGAAATTAAATTAAATTACATAATACATACATGGCTGGTCCGAAGTGGCACTAGTAAAGAGCACTTGGAAGGATATGGGGGAGGCCTTTGCCCAGCAGTGGGACATAAATGGCTAATTAAAAAAAAAAAAAAAAAAATACATACATATATTGAATTAAATTGAAATTACTACTAACATAGTTCTAAGGTGTGCTACTAACACATAATGGGCCTGGATGTCAGAAATAAAATACTTGTTGTTATATTTGTATTAGAACATTATACTGGAGATTTAGTAAGTAGTTACTATTTTTGTTGCAATATAAAAAAGAAGATTAAGTAGTCTTTCAAAAAGGTAAAATAAAAACTTATAGCAGCACGAAACTCACCTCAAATACTCACTAACAAGCCTATACATCTGTTCAGTACTCCTATTCAGTATAAGCCGGGTCGGCGACGCGTTCAACAGAGATATCTGTAACGCTATCTGCTGCGCAAGCGCCGCCATTTCTCCTGCGAACCCGGTACATCCTCCCTGGAGGTACAGTTCAGCGGCATCCGTGCAGTGGATCAGTGCTGTGTCCAGGAGGGAGCGAGTTGGCACATTGTCGTGAATTTGTAGCCAAGTCGGCGGTTGGAACGGCTTTTTCGATGTTGCCTGGTGAAGTTAAAGTGGACTTCTGAAGGTGACTGATGGTTTACGCTTTAATGAAGGTATTCCAAAATAATAAGCTAACTGACAGTATAGATTAATCAACCAAAAGCAGTGGTAGCCCATTGGTATCGGCCTCGACTTACGAGTTGGATCGTGGGTTCGAACGCAGCCAGGCGCAATAGTTTGTGTAATTTATTTCAACACCACTGCTCTCATAATGCTGAAGGAAAACAACGTGAGTAAACCCGCACTGGGCCCGCTTGGAGGATTATGCCCCACTCGATCTCACAGAAAGGAGGCCTTTGTCCCAGCAGTGGGAATTTACACGCTGATGATGATAATGAATCAAGCAGAATACAATTTGATTATTTATTATAGTCCACTCATTTAATCGTGAGCTATTTAATGTACGCTGAATCATATTGATCCATCAAGAATAAGAACCAAACTCACCTTCGCAGAATCCAAAGCCATTTTCTCCAAATCATCGATCAGGTTGAGCGCCTGTTTTTTCTTCACATTCGCTGCTTCGGCGTACATGTTGAAATGTAGGGCGACCATGATGTAGGTGTCGGTGTCTCCTGGACAGTGCGTCTTGAGGAAATCGAGGAGACCTTGCTTGAACTCCGCTATCTTGTCTCCTTGCTGGCCTAGCATATAGTCGAACTGTCCTAGGAGGAACTCGAACTGATGGTTGTCGCGTAATGCCTGGAAAATAGTTTTTTGGGCGGTAACAAAGATGATAAGATTGCCGAAGGGACAAATAACTTCCAAATGTTAGCCAAAAATTCTATCATTTATTCTTTGTTTACGTTCTGCTTTGTTGATCCAATGGTCTTAAGCGCTATTGCTTAGCATGAAGTTCTAAGTTCATTTCCCAACTGGGACAAAGAAAAATGAAAAATTTAATTGGAAGACAAAGAAAGAAGAACTTTTTTAACCTGGCCCAGACTGTTACTTTCCCATTGCTGGCCACGTTTTTACAAGGTTTCTTAACCAATTCGAACTTCCATTCATTCCTTATCAACTCCATCTCCAGACACCCAATTTGTCCAGCCGGGGTCGAGGAACTAAAGAGCTATAGTGACCCCGGAACGTAAAGAGCTATTGAAGGACACCGTGGATTTTAGTCAGTACAAGTTTGACAGTCCCTCCTGCCCTGCTCTGGGTGGGAAGACTCATTTGATAATTTTACCACACTTTAAATAAAAGCACCCAATGTGTGACGACTTTTGCCCTTTTGAAGGACTTCCCTGAAAAGGAAAACTTCAAATGGCGGCTCCACATTAGTGCCGTGAATTCACGCCGCGAATTCTCGGCACAAGTCGTGCCCTCCACTTTATCGGAATGCTCTCAGTCATTCGTGAAACCTGCCGCGAAATGGACGTAGAAGCTATTGCTGCAAAAACTTTGTTTGCTAAATTTACTTAGTAGGAATATAATTAAATCTGTCTTTATTAATTACCTATATAAAATTCATTTCAAACTTTCTATAAAGAAACAGTTATCAGAATAACATTCAAAATAAAAAATAATAATTAATTAATTAAATTCACGGGGCCGTGAATGTGGATGGGTACGAGTGAACGCCGCGCGAAGGCGGTGCGAACCCTTTGTCGCGGGACAAAATACCGACACTGATCGGGGAACAGGCCCGAACGCGCGTGAACTCCGCGAAAACCATCCACATTCTCGTTCGCGCCTGTTCACGGGGTTTCACGGCACTAATGTGGAGCCGCCATAAAGAAAGCAGAACTTACTTGGAAGACATAAGCGCACTCGGTGTACCGCGCGAGTCCCGTCAGCAGGCGCACCATGAGCCTCCAGGACCTGGCCGCCAGCAGGCGCGCGGCCAGCGCCTGCGCAGACCGCAGGCTCGTGGCCACGCCCTCCGTGTCGCACGCGCACGCGAAACATTCGTGAGCCACTACTAGAAGCTCCAGGCAGATTATGTTTACCTGGTAAAAATTCAAGAATATTTTTAGCGTCGCAATAGTCAGGATCAGGACAAAGTAAAAACAAATTGATAAACAAAGCAAAAATTCAAACTATTCTTCTTACGTCATCGATAGCAAAAAGTTCTTAATTTTAAAATTGAGATTTCATACGAATGTTTACATTTGAGTGACAGTGAAGCATTAAGTTTCTTTTTCTAGTTTATGGTTAATGAATTTTATATTATTGCTAATTGTTACACTTTCAATAATTGCTTAGGAATAAAAACTAACTTAAAATGCAAATCGACACGAGATATTCGAAATTGCTAGCTTTAATTTATCATATTTACCTGCTTCGTAGACAACTTCGCTCCTTTGGTAATCTTCCTGATATTAGACTTGACCTCATACCGGATATGCACGTTATTCTTATTAATAACATCGAACAGATTCCTTCTACAGTCTCTGGACATCTTATTACTGTACACTGTATATACGGTCGACACAGAATAGACTGACTCAGTCTCCGCTGACAATATAGTTCCCTCTTCAGTCAAAACTGATTCAGCTTCATCGCCTTCAACATTTTGATACTCTTCGTCTATCAAATTTTCAACATCTAAGCTACTATCATCCAATGAATTATCTGGCAGTTTGGATGTCCCAGTACATTTGTATATCTTTTGGAAGGCCACGAGATGGTCCAAGATAAGTTTTCCGATGTGACTGCAGGCGTCCGGACGCATGTTTAGGAACATTTCTATGTCTGCGTTGAGTGCGTAACCCCATAGAGTGTATTGGAAATGCTCCTTTTGTCTAAATGCTGAGGTTTTTACCAAGTGGGGTGATATTATAGCTGCTACTATCTCTTTGCAGAGGTATTCAGCCACCTGAGGACAAGGTAACAAGAAAATAATGATGAGTGTTTACCAAATAAAGATCGCCAAGCGCTTAGAGTCCGCCCCATCAAAGTTATAAGAAAATAAATTGCTGGTCAGCGTCTGTATTATGAAGTGTCAATTTGATCATGATTTTAGTACTCATCGTGAAAAAACTCAAATACAGGACCTACGCTACACGGTGATATTGTTGATTTCATCCAGAACTATGAGAACAATTACGGAATCGCAATAAAGAACTAAGTACTGTTTTCTACATTTCGATGATTGACGTGTGCAAAAAAGTATGGCGCAGCTATTCCGTTTTTTTAGCGTTTTCATCTTGAGCAGATTTGTTCATAAAGAACCTTCTGGTAAAGAAAAGGAAGGATTTTGTAGAATATGCGGAAGACATTTGTTAAGCGGTGTAACTAAAACTCACTTGTTTGGAAGGTATGTTAAACGTCTTGAACACAAGGTTGGCGAGAGACATCCGCGCTCGGCCGCTCACTAAGTTGATGAAGTCGACGGCGCGGTTCTGATACTTCAACACGGAAGTGTAGTCCCAGCCAATTTGTAGCGCAATGCGGAAGTAGCTAGCGACCTGGAACACAAAGATAAATAATGTTAACAGCCAAATTAAATTCGCAAAAAACAAATATTTAAGCCGGATTTACATTCCGAAAGTAGTGTCATGCATGATAAAACTAGTTTCGTGAAACTAGTTTCAGCACATGTGAAAGTACTTTCGTTTAAATTTTAGTGTCGTGAAATTACCAGTATCGCGGAGATACTGGCCCTGTCAAGATCAAAGCTGTATTTCATTTATGATGCAAAACGTCGTTGTAGAAATGATAAAATATAAAATAAATAAAAAAAATATCTCGGAAAAAAGACGTTGATAAATCCACCAACGTCTTTAGTTCCATTGTCTAGTCCCATTATGGAATTACTCGAGACAAAAACTTGAAAAAAAGCATCTGGGTGCATCACAGTTAATCTCTGAATTAGCAGATGATCCTAAAAGCTATGCAAATTACTTTCGTATGGGAAAAAACTCATTTTAATTTCAAATACCACACGTCCTCTCAGCGCAGGTACTGTCGCGACAGTACTTTCGCGTCGTATTTACATGATGAAAGAAGTTGCATGAAACTAGTTTCACAAAAAATATGCGCATAGCACGAAAGTAATTCAGTGTCACGAAAGTAATGCATGCATTGTAAAACTGAACGTTTACACGTGAAATTACTGGTGAAATTACTCTATCCTTTTTGTTAACGTGTTAAAATCAAATGACTTCTCCCACCCTTGGCAGAGCGGGAGGGACTGTCAGACTTGTACTGACTAAAATCCACAGGCCTTCAATAGCCCTTTACGTCCCGCCCACGGTTACTCGTTAGTCCAACGACCCCGGCAGGCTATGGCTCTCATAAGAGGAATAATCTATCCTTAGATGATAGAATATTCAGATTCCTTATAGACCACTATGAATTGAAGTTAAAAAGAGGAAGATAAATTACCCCCGTCGTTCAACGTTTCCTACGTAATATAAAACAAGTGAACATACTCGTATTATCCAAGGAAAACATTGCATCAGCTCCAAGGAAACTGTGCGTGACGCTCATTCACACATGTATTAAAAAAATACCGACCGAATTGAGAACCTCCTTCCTTTTTTCTTTTTTTGAAGTCGGTTAAAAAGTTACTTCACGAAAAACGTTACGTTTTGTTTTGAACTCGGAATCTGAACATTCTATAATTCTATCCTAATCAAGTTCTTTTCTTTTTAACGGCTGTTTATGTGAGTGAATTTATGTAATTGTGAAGGCACCGACAACATTACTGGAGAAATTCTGAGGGTCCCACCCTCAGAATTTCTCCAAAGCTAAAAAAAACAGGATTTACAGAATATCAAATCCAGGTATTCCCTGCTTGGGTGGCGGAGCCGTCTTATCAGGAAACCGTGACATCCGTAGCTCTGGAAAGGGCTATCTCTCTCTAAAGAGCTATAAAAGGTACACCGTGGATTTTAGTCAGTACAAGTCTGACAGTCCCTCCCGTCCTGCCCTTCGGTGGGAGAACTCATTGGATGATTTAACCATATGAAAAAAAAGATATCATTACCTGCTTGGCAAGCGTGAGTCCACTCCGGACAGCGAGAGCGTCGAGCGCGGACAACCGGTCAGCTTCCTCACGCGCCGCTAAGTGAGCGCTTTCGGGTACATTTTCTTGTTTCTCTTGAATCACCACCAGCTCCTCGAAACTCGCATCCGATATACCTGATACTAAAAATAGCAAGATTATGACCGATGACCTGAAGAAGATAGCTGGCAATGGTTAGAACAGAAAAGCGGGAGTCGTGAGCTTTAACGCTCCCTGGGAGAGGCCATGTCCAGCAGTGGACTGCAATGATGATAGGCTGAAATGATGATGATGATGAAAAAACGAAAAGATTAAGAAGCAGAAGTGCCTGATTTTCCAAAGCAGGACAGAAGTCTTGGAGAATGGTCAGGAAAAAGTTGATAGTAAACCTCGAATTCACAGATGAATACACTTCGTCCAAGCCAGAAATCAAACCTACTTAAGACTGTAATTCACACATTTTGCATTCAGAATTTGTAATTGTTAACCACACCACCAATAGCATTAATGTAATTGAATGTAATGTTATTAACATTGACAGTTATTTACAGACACAATGACGCAATATCATGGCGGCTACCGTTTCGCTTTGTAAAAGCACAGATTAAAAAAGTGAAAACTTTGAAATGAATTATAAAATTAATTTCATCATTTTATGTATTGAAACTAATATTTTCCGACTTCTTCTTGCCTAAACTATCGCATTTATACATTTAAATATTTTTTTTCTTATACAGTAAAATACCCTATTGTTAACCACAGAAGCAGTCACACACGCATTTAAATGGGCTTATCATATACTTAAATAAATTAAATAATCTACAGAACATAACCAGAAAACGTTAACTCCAACAGTTTCAAAAAACTTACTTGACAGTTTATTCTGCAATACAGGCGACGATATCACAAGCCTCAACTCTTGGGGCAGCTCGTACGGCGAACACGTTCCCTCCGCGAGCTTCAAACAAGTCCTCACAATCTGCACAGGACACGCGGGAGGCCTGTACCTGTACTCCGGAGGACTCTTGAACAAGGCTGATAACCTAAATGCGTCCACAAGGAGCTTTAATTCCAGTAATTGGTTCATAACACGTCTCCAAGTGTCTATGGCTTCAGTCTCTTCAAGTAGAACCACGTTTTCTATATTACTCACATCCGATTCAATCTCAATTTCGTCCAGCATCAGAGAAAATGGTTTCTCTGCGTTGGCCATACCGATTTTCTTCGAAATATTTGCATCTTTCTGGCCGTTTATGATAAAATGCATAGTACTTTGGTAATTGTTCAAAAATATGCTGTTTTGTGATTCGCTTTTGAAGTATGCATCCCACATTAGATGTTCGATCTCTTCGCGTCTTCGTCCGTATTCCAAATTCTCTTCGAACCAGCTCATTATGATTCTGTAGGAATAGAACTTTTGCGTCGTATCTGAGATGTTGTTTACGTGGGACACGAGGAATTCTGTGGCGTCTTTGAACGTTACGGTTGCCTTTTTGAAGGCTTCGCTACACTCCGCTATGAACAGTGTGATGACTTTATCATCCGGCATGTCGTCTCTTAAAAGAAGATTCTCGTACTTATGGGTCCACTCTGCTATCAAAATCCCGTTCACAGGTACCCCAGAAAGCTTCGCAATCTTCAGAGCTACGTCATAATTTCGACTTGCCGTATACTTTTCAACACATTCTTCCAAATAACGCTGAGAATCATCCTCAAGCATTTTGGATATATTCACTGCTAAAGAGGTCTCCATTGATATTTTGAGTATTTCATACAGAGTTGAAAAGTTAGGTGATGACACTAGAAGAAAAATTAAACAATATTTTGTAAACATATTGTGTGATCCTTCAAGTATAAAAAAATCATTATAAATGAAGAACAATTGCCACATGTATGACAGACTAAGTATTATTTCAGGACAGCCAAAACCGAGAAGTCCTTCTCTCAGAGAGGAGGCCTGTGTCCCAGCAGTGGGAACATTATAGGCTGATGATGATGATGATGAGACCGATTAGGCTGTTTATTTTATGCTCTGTTGGTATCTGTCAGGAAAAGTTTTGTAAAAGATAATTTTCTTTTTTTATTTAAGATGGGTTTACTCTTGGCGGTAAAGATGAGGCCTAAGATGGATCGAGCTCACCCAGAAGGAAACTGAAACTCCTGCGCACCGACGGAACACAGTAAGAACTGTTTGGCAGGTTCCTATTTTTACTTCAAATTTTTGTAGGCAAATTCCACCCCACGCCGAGGCGAGTCGCTACTAATCAATATAAGAAAAAACTCACCAGTGAAACCCTTTTCAAACTGATTGACAGCCAAACACTTGAGGAATTCCCGCTGATGATACGCGCTATCAAAGTTATGGCTCAGTGCAATCTTGACCAAAGACACGGAGACTCTTTGTAGGGCCTCTTTGGACAGTTGCCAGGGGGCGCCACTAGCGCCAACGCTATATTTCCTCTGCGCGTGTTGTAAGAAACTCGTGAGGAGTTTCGTGGTTTCCGAGTCGAAGTTGTGATGGCGAATGCAACGATGGAGGAATGATGTGAATATGGTTAGGGGACTTTCCTGAAAAGTATAATTGAATAGGCATAGGGACAGCAACAACAAATTACAAACCTATTTGGTTCGTTAATTAGGTTATTGAAAAATAATTGTTCACGTTTTTTTTTTTAATCATACTGGGATGCTACCTACTTCATCCCACTGCTGGGCAAAGGCCTCTCCCCATGACCTCCAGTTTTCGCGATCTAGGGCCAAGATGAACCACTGATCGTTGGTATTTATTCATATTTATAAAAAAAAGAAACACTTCAAAACTCGGGAGTGGGTGGGAGACGTATCGTAAATTTTAAAATCGTCGAATCTTTGTAAATTTCGGTTAACTTTAGAAGAAAAAAAAACTAGATTTTGTTATGCTATATAATTAGATTTTGTAGTCATCTTGCCTATTATATTAAAAGGACATAGTAAATCCTTTAGTAATCTCAAAAGCAGTACGTCAATACGACTCAAAATAAAGTACTCACTGGCATAAATATCACCATAGCTTCATGCAGCGTGGTGATATAGCCTTCCAACAAGCACAGCTCTGCGACCTTCTGGAACTGCTCAGAGGCAGCGTGTTGTTGCGTCATCAGCTGCTGCAGCACTCCTTGGGAACGAGCGATTGGAGCCAACGAGGACAGGATCCATTGAGGCCAGAGCACGTCTATGGCGTTTGGCTGGAAAAGGAGATGGAGTTTATTGAGGCTAGACTTGTTAAGGGCTGTTCTTCAGCTAAGCGTTATTAGGGTAATAACGACACTAATGATAGATTTATTTGCACAAAGTATTTTTTTTTTTAATTTAATTTTCGTCTTAATATGGCGCCAAGGTCATCCTAATCTCAGTTGAAACGCATAATATATGGTTTTGTTTTATGTTCAGATCACCCCGACTCATTTAGACACAATTTGTGGTGCATAATGTACAATCGACAAAGTTGAATCATGACCCACCATAAGCTTATTTTCTTACAGACTTTCAAATAACTAACTCAATCCCACAAGGTAGTGTGCTCGGCTGTCTATTATTTTTAATCTACATCAACGACTTACCTAAAGTAATAGATGCCGTAAGTATTTTATTCGCTGACGACATATCAGTAGTATTTTCATATGAAATTAAACAAAATCTCCACAATAACATCAATAGAATATTATCAGAAATAACAACTTGGCTAGAAGATCACAATCTACAAATTAACTTTTCAAAAACTAAACTCATGCAATTTAGACCACATCAAAAACAAGCACTTAACATTAATTTCTCAATCAATAATATACACTTGGAATGCGTCGATTCTTTTAAACTACTGGGACTAAATATAGATACCAATCTGAACTGGAAATCACATATCCAAACAATTAGTGGAAAACTATCCAGATTTACATACGCGTTATACGAACTAAAAAAATCCACCGATCTTAAATCAGCTACCAATGCCTACTACGCTTACGCTCACTCGTGGCTTCGTTATGGTATTACACTATGGGGTAATAGTACCGACGCAGATATACTCTTTAAACTGCAAAAAAAATGTGTGAGAATTCTCGCAAATATAGATGGCAGGGAAAGTTGCAGACAATATTTTATCAATTACAACATTCTAACTCTCACTTCTCTATATATTCTAGAAATCTGTCTTTTCGTCAAAAAGCACCACTACCTTTTCTCCCTTTCCCAAGACCATCACACCCAACCTCGTAATTTAAGGTACAAAAATAAACTGGCACTACCCACCTCTAGTTTAACCCTGTATCATTCTGGGCCCCATGCCATGAGTATTAAAATATATAACAAACTACCTGAACACATTAAAGAAACCAATAGTTTTAACATATTTAAAAACAAACTTTCCCGATATTTAATAGAAAAATGCTACTATAATCTACAAGAGTTTTTCGAAGACAAAACTACACATAAATTAGTCACAAAATAGTTTTTTTTTAATCTGTTAATTTAGTATCTGCACTCCACTCCTATAAGTACTTACCAAACTTATAAATAAGCTATAGTCTCTATTCATATCTTTATAATTCCTGGTACATAGGTACCTATTGATTGTAATAATTATACCTATGAAAACTAACAAAATGTTATGATTGTTATTTTGTTTAATTAATACTTGTATTATATAAGTTGCTGTGCCCTTACAGGGTTCATGACAGGTTCTGGCAAAATTATTTAACATCTTGTAACACCACATGAATGCAATAAATATTTGAGTTTGAGTTTGAGTTTGAGTTTGAAATACAATTAGGTCCACATTTGCGTAAATACAGGGTGACTTTTTTTACCACCGTCCAAAATTTTTCTGTGCATTAGGTATCAATCACTAAACCCATTTTTGAAAAAAAATCGATACGTCAAATTGTCATATTAAATCATTTTTTCATCCGCTCTGTGTGGTCACTAAACTAAACGTTAATAATATACACTTGCCGACGCATGAAACGGGCAGAGCGCACCCCGCTGACCCCCCGCCCCGCCCCGCTACACCTGAGCGACACATCACAGCGCGGTGTCCAGATTCATCAACTTTTTATAGATAACATTGAGACGTGATATCTCGATATTTTTATATTGATTGATACAAAAAGAAAAAACACGTATTCAATGATTTTCGCCAAAGATTAATATATTAAAATTTGGATGGTGACTAAAAAATCACCCTGTATACATAACCATGGTAACGATTTTGATCTTTGTCAATTTGACGGATTCAAACGATTTATTGTCAAAATGGGTCACGATTCAACTTTGTCGATAGTACATTGTACAGGGCTTCTTTTCACAATTTCACGTTATTAATAAAAATATTTTGGATAGAAATACCAACTATTAGCAGATATGAAAAAAGATTTTTTACTTTGATTAAAATAAAAACCCATTAATAAGTACCAACAAAGAATAATCCAACAAACCTCATAGCAGCTAGCAATAAGTACAAGCAGGGGCTCCCTGCAGATATCAGCGGCCCTCAGCAAGGCCGCGGGCGGGTCCTCCGGGCCGTGGCAGGCCGCCGCCACCTCCCACAGCTCGCGGCCCATGTAGGCGCTCGAAGGGAACTCGAAGCTCCCGCCCTGCGTCGGGCTGGGAGTCTGTATGAGGACAGAACCCTACATGGAATAATATAAGGCCAGATATTAGAATTTAGGTCAGATTTATCTAACTAATATTATAACTAGCGGCCCGGTACGTGCTTCGCTACGTTACAAAAAATGTGATAAATCAAGAACCACTCGACCGATTTTGTGCAAACTTCACATAAACCATCTACTAAATAGTCCGAACAAAGCCTAAATATTTGGTTTGAATAGGTGAGCCCGTTCTTGAGTTATAAAACTACAGCGAAAAGTGGCATAAATTTTTATATAGATGTGAAAATTTACAATGATGGATGGATGAACGGATTTGGATCTAATTTTGTATACAAATAGTTTATAACTTGAATAGATACTTATCGATTCTCGAACGTACCTAAACCTTAGCTCAGTCGAGCTTCACCCGAAAATAGACCTTATTTGTTATCATTCTCATTTACATATTATGCATATTCCTGTAAAGCATATCATACGAGTAAGAACATGTGCTTGCAATAAAGGTTCATTTTCGGATGAAGAGTGACTGAGTTAAATCTTAGTTCGCTCTATAGATCTTTGACTTAGTGGTTGCAATGGATTAATGGTGAATGAAAATATTTATTTAACTAACTAACAAAATGTACTTACAACTTCCACGGAATTCAATCTCGAAACTCTTCTTTGTCCATTATTGGTGGGTGCCTTAGTATCCTTTTCGACTCCTCCGTCATCTACAGTGCGATGAAGCATTATATGCTTTAAATGCTCCGCATAGGACCTCTTTTCGAACTCTTGAGATAGCTGCAGCATTTGGGCGAGAGGATAGCGGAATACGTCGCCGAAGAGAAGGAAATTAAACCAGGAGTTTGACTTCACAAATTCGCGTAACTGCAATTCTGGTAACGGCAAATTGTGCAATATTGCGAACTTGACCATCGTCTGAGATTCATACAGTACCACCGACATATCGACCTTCCCGTCCACTTTCTGTCTGTCTGCCAACCTGCTCAAAGTAATTTCCTCCATAACCTGCAACATCTCTCTAGCAGCTTCATCATTACTCTGTACCAGTTTCGACATGTATTCATTGACGGTTTTATTCGCTTTTTCTTCAGCAAACCCCCTGTATTCCATCAAGTGATTCTTTATCATTTTAGCTGCAGAAATGTGTACTCTACATCTGGTAGGATTACAGCCTATCATCGCTATGAAGGACACAGTGCAAGCAGTCATTGCGCCGTCGAACCAGTTCTGCAAAGCTAGAGCGTGGGCCTCACAGCACGCGCTCTTCACACTTTTGTCTTGCAATCGGTTGTAAGTCTGATACTGCTGCGATACAAATGCTTGACTGGCGTTACAAGGACGGTACTGTTTCAAATAGTAAACATGATTCAACTTGGCCACATAGCCATACTTTTTCATCAACTTCTCATCAGCGAAATCCGGCATCTCCATAGCTCTTTGGGATAAAGCTTTTATACTGGCAGCCTTTACATCCATGTCACTGGACAGCAGACTACCCAGGCTGCGTCTGTCAGGCTTGTCAGACAGCAGGCTGTTCGTGTTCTGGTTCACCAGTTGAAATTCAAATATTTTGGACACGTCCAAACCACGGTATCCAGACAGCAACTGATAAACATTCACGTCTTTTGACTCATACGCCTGATTCGCATCTGTATATTTCTTATAAACATTGTACAAATGTGGAAGCTTGTCTTTATAAATCTTATTTGGCAATTTAAAGTCTTTAAACTGTAAAAACTCATCTTTGGAGAAAATATCAAATAATTTTTTAGCATCCTCGAGGAGAATCATTCCTAGAACTAAGTGGGGATTAGAGGACACATAGTCGTCGATGTTTTCATTAGCGATTTGTACACAAGTATTGTATACCGGAAGCACGTGGCTTTGTCTGTCAGAGGTTTGTTCAATGCTCTTGAACAACAACCACAGTTCTATACAATCTTTGGCCTCCTTTTCCACGTCAGATAAGTCTGTATCTAATATATTACCCTCTACACATAATGTGAGCACTTTATATAACTTATGTTTGACGCAATACTTCGCTAGCTCCACGTAGAAGTGCTGTCGGCTGATAGTGGAACATGATTCAGTGAAGATGTCGTCAATGAGTTTCAAGTTCTGCGTGCGTGACAATCTCGATATAATTAGATACAAGTTGTTTCGCTCGCTCTCATTCACAATTCCGTATGAGGAAAGTGTGTCGTAAATGCATAGTTTGGTATAAGCAAAACAGTTACTCTTAGCAACATTTTCTATCATTTCGTTGGTGACCGGCCATTTACGGAATATTTCGTCTAAGCTGTCTAAGACATGCGTATCGAAGCCTTTGGTGTCCACATTAAGGAGTTTCTGCACGAATCCGTCGTTGTTGAAAAAGATATACCGTGCGTTCATATCGCGGACTACTTCTGATGTCTGCACATTGATCCAGCGGACTAGGATCATTGCTTTGTTGTTCTCCACCAAATAGTTCCACATTTCAATGGGTGCTGAGAAGTCTAATAAGGAAAATTCTGGAAAAGAAATAAAAATAATATACTGCATTGCATTAATCAATTTTGATCTATATGGTTCAAATTATGCATGCAACTTAACATCAATCATTTTACTACAGTTCATCAATAGCAACATTGTAACTTATGTAACCCATTTATAAATAATTAAATAGAATCAATGAATCAATAATGCTGTATTATCAATACCAAGTGTTATGTTGCCATGCAATATGTTATGTTATCATAGCCCAATTTCCTTTAATGATTGCCTTAGTATCTACTAAGTAGTAAGAGCAGCAAAAACGGCTAGGAACTACAGAAGCAATGGTGGAAGGTCGTCACACGGAAAACAAAATCGTGACAAGAAATTCAGTGGTTAAGTTTTGTATATTATTTATGTTTAAGATTTAGCTTATTTAGTAATTTCTCTGTTTTATAATTTTTTGTTTTTGTTACATGTACGGTCAGCCAAGAAAGTGGTGTACCAGTTTTGATTTAGTTTCCCGGTCATCGAAAATTACAACAAGGTTCGTTATAAAAAGATATTACTGAAAGAGACAACATTATCATGACGTAAACCTATGTATTTAGTATTCATACGTCATATGTCACATATAAGTACATGACATTTTAACCTTTTAGTATAAATGAAAAGGACATTAGTTTCTACAAAGCAATTGAAATGTTTCCAAACAAAAGTAATAAAAACTATTTAAATAGACAACCAAATTCCATTTGAAAAAGAAAACTGACAATTGACATTTTGTCAAATATATGCAAAAAATCGATATATTTTCCGTGTTATTTTTCAATCAACTGCATATAAAATCATCTCAATGCCTGCCAACTTGACCATTGCCGAAAGAGCACAAATAATTGCCCAATTTAATGAGGGAAGCAGTATCAGTGCGATATCCCGGAATTTGAATATATCGAGGCGTTCTGTCCGCTTTTGGATTCGTCGTGAAGGAGAGGAGGGAAGTTTGTTGGATCACAGAAGAAGTGGTCGCCGGCCTGCACTCTCCAATAACGATAGAGAATTCATGAGACGGGAATATGAAATCAATGGTTTTAAGCCCACAAAACATTTTGCGGAGATGTTCGATGTGAGTGCCCAAACAATAAGGAATCATCTACATTACATGGGGTTGCACCACAGGCATTACGCCAAGAAAATATATTTGACGGATGCTCACAGACTTGCTCGTCTGAACTTCGCCAGAGAGCACTTAGAGTTTGATTGGTCTAATACAGTGTTTTGTGATGAAAAAACGTTTAAATCCAGTCAGCATGGACGTCTTCACCTTTGGCGATATAATTCAACACGGTATAAAGATGATCATGTAATTCCAAATAGAGAATCAGGTCGAATTTCCGTAAATATTTGGGGCTGGATGAGTGCGGATGGTGTAGGAGAATTGTGTTCTCTACCTCCTCGAGCGACGGCTGTAAATTATATCGACGTGCTTCAGAATGCAATGCTACCGACAGTCCGTAATGTTTACCCGGAGAACGAAGTGCCACAATTTGATTTTGTTCAAGATAATTGTTCAATTCATAATGCGAGGATCGTAAGAGCCTGGTTTCGTTCACACACTGACGTAAGGGTAATTCAGTGGCCCTCAAGATCGCCGGACCTCAACCCGATTGAAAATCTTTGGGGCCTTATGGTCCAACGATGGTCGCATCAAAATGAAAGAACCAAACAAGCTCTTATTAGTCACTGTAATTATATTTGGGAGGAAATGCGGGGAACCGATATTTGCTCACGGCTTGTTGGTTCAATGAGGTCTCGTCTTTTAGAGGTTATAGAGGCCAACGGCGGTTACACCCATTTCTAATTTTTAAAAATTTTCAATATCTTCTAAATATTACTATATAATATATGCTATGTTTTTGTTTGTTACAAGTATTTTAAAATTGATTGTAGAAATTTAATAAAAGGATAAATCTATTTTTAGCTTGTTTTTTATTGATATTGTAATTACAAGTTTACAGAAATTGTAGGTTTGTGGATTCGCCTTGTGCCTTTACAATTTTATGTAACTTGTTGATTACAATTCTGAATTTGTAGATACAATTTTGTCATCAAAATCTACAGCCCCCCGCCGTTGATTTTACGACGTCATTGGTTCCATCAAGTTCAAACTAAGAACAGCTGTCACGTTACAAACAGTAATAGTCGTTATCAATAATCAGATAAAGACAGCAATAGAAGTTGTCAGATCGATCTGCAAGCGAAACTAATCTTTATCACCTATGAATCTGCAAGCGATATTCAACCTTAGGGTGGTACACCACTTTCTTGGCCGACTGTATGTGTATCTGTGACAAATAAAATTAAATCTTTTTCTCTTCTTTCCTATCATTAAATGTAGTCTTAATTAATTGAGCTCTTCAATCCATTAAGCAAATAGCCCCTAATGGGTGTTACTAATGTGTACCAGGATAAATTAAAACCATGACAGCAAAGGTTATATGCAGATAAACTATAAAAAATCTGATAAGCAAGAACTATGCGGCTCCAACATGATGTTATCTTATGTCATATCGGTCGAGATGAGTTGACGTAAACACGCACAGATTTTGTAGCAATAAATAATGTATCATATAATAATGTACCCATCACAACTACAAGTACTGTAAGTTTGAGTTGGATGCTAAATCTATTTTTTTGTAGTGTTAGCTAATTGGCTAATAGCAAACAGGATGGAAAAATCAATTTATTGTTTGCATATGAAGTACTTACCAAAAGAATGAAAAAACAAAGCTGTAGCAATTTTGCTTTTCCATTGTAGAGGATACTTCTCTATCTTCTCAATACTTAAGGCTTTAATTTCACTCTCATTCACAACTATCCTATCTTTACCAGTCCTAAAGACTTTGTTTTGCTTAAAGGTGCCATCACTCTCAAATGATTTCTCAAGGTACCGTAGGAGGTTCCAGTGTCTCTTAAAGTCCAGCCATTTCTCCTGTGTTTCATTATTCATTTCTTTTGATAGTTTCTCAAGGTGCTCAACGATAAAGTCCCTGTACTCAATTTGGGCAGAATCCCGGGCAAGCGTCATCAGGTGTAACACAGGGTTTATTTTGACCTTGTTCAGAATGTGCAGAACTTTGAATATTTGTTTCCTCAAAAGAAGCTGAACAGTCCATGCTTTTACCTAAAAATTTAAGTAAATTATTTTTAATAATTGTTTAAACCATTTCTTAATCGAATTTACGACATAAAACCAAAAATGTGGACAACAGAAACATGTAAAAATATCACTTCTAAATGATTCATTAATTGTAGGCGTCTATTGTTATAATTGCAGTCGCTAGACTATCAGTCTATTATTGTTGTAATACAAATATAAAGGTTATTCACCTCAGCCAGAAACCACTCTCTGGCAGTAGATTCATTCCATCCATTTTTCTCCTTGAGATAGGTGATCGCCAACTCGATGTGTGTTCCTTTTGCAGCCGCCTCCCTGACCACATCTCTCGGAGACTTTTCTTTCCAACATGACCATATAATTTTCTCATTTTGTGTTAATCCCTCCATATTTAGCACGACATTGAAGCACCGTTCGGATTGTTAATTTACAAAATGATCGAACAATGAGTCTATATCAATCTCTGCACAAAACAAAAATAAAATATACCATTCACGTTGATAAAATCGTATTATTGTCACTTTAAAATAAATTTTAACCTGCTTATTTTAAAGTTCAATTTAACTTACTGGAAGATTTACTCGTTCTCAGCTGACAGTACAACTTACCACTTGACAAGTTGACAATGATAGCAAAGTGACAGTGACTGTAACTGACAAATTATCTATGGAAATTGCGTTCATATTTTGTGATGATCACAGGAACAAAAGGAACTCAAGATTGAAAAGGAACATCCAGGAGAAGTTTGTCGATGCTAATAGTGTACACATGGGCCTTAATTTTATTATATTTTAGTTACTTTTACCAATTATTCTTAATTTTGTTTAATGCAAGAAGAGACTAATCATTGATTAGCTTCGATCCTATGGATTGTAATTTAAGATTATTTTCACAAATCGGAACGTGCTGCTTGGGTTACCATAAATAATAAAACATACCCTCCCCTCCACAGACTAGATAGGTTCTCCCCTCCTGAGAACTTTTTTTTTTAATTTTATGGCCCTCCTGAGAACAAGAAAACGATTTTTGTTGCCATCATTATTGCCATAGAGTACATTTGTATATAAGGGTACAGACTTCACTTGACCTCAACGACAAGCGCCATCTGATGTGGAGTTACAGAACTTGCAGTGCATGTGTGTGTGTCTATAGATACATACATATTACACACATTTATGTGCAGTATCCTAGAAAGGGATAGCTATATAGCTATCCCTTTCTTTCTTCACTTATATTATTTTAATGTTTATTTTGTATAAAATAAAACACAAAATTGAGTATTACAACATTTTATTAAGTTTGTAGAAACTAAACAACAGCACAACAGATACAGCTTGGCCAGAACGGATTGAAACGGAACTAAAATTTTTATTTCTGACAGCGTTTTAAAATCTTTGATATTTGATGTAAACAAAGACCGCAGGTTTGTTAGATTTATTATTGTGCCATAAAACTAACGTAATAAGTGAAAAAAAATAAAATAAAATCATTCAAAGTGCTGGTAGCGCGAAGACAGTGGCGACTTCCGGTTTTCTACATTTTTATGTCAAGCTGTACATTAGGTCACAGGAAATTCCAATGAAAAACTCCATGAGTCCAAGAGAATGCACGGGCACTGCACGAGTACCTAATGGGGATGGCAACTCAAAGCTAATCGTAGATGGCGCTGCGATAGTTGGTCCCTACGTCAGATTACTGTCTACCTTGTACAAAAAACAAACAAGATTTATTGTTATAAAAACTGAGTGTAAATACAAAACAAATATGGAAAATTATTCGTCAATGCAAGTGCATATACTAAAAGAAGAATTAAGTCGCCGCGGTGCATCTACAAAAGGAAAAAAAGTGATTTATTTGAGTGGTAATACATTTGATTTTACCGTAATAAATCCACAATTACTTGTAGTTGAGGTTTCAATTTTTGAGTTTAGGTATGTTTTGCCTGTCCTCTCCTTTAACAAGAATATAATGATGCTTCTGACTTTCTATTTTGATAAAATATCATAATGTTTTAAGTCAGTAATTTTACCCCTTTTTTCTATTTAAATTCGAGAAATATCACAAATATTTAATTTATTAACACCACAACTATCACAAAACTCGTTCCAGGTGATCATTCTTCCGCCAGACGAATTAACAAGTTTTAATTAATTTAGCATTGTTACTGTATGAAAATAAGAAATATGGCTCTGTAGTGCACCAAAAATTTGATAAGGGAATGCAATAATTAATATCGTAACACCGAATATTTAGTTTTAGATGTAGAAAAAGCATTTGGAAGCTTTCCAAATGCCTCTTATACACCGGAAACGGTTACAACATCAAATTCAGTGTTTTAATTGCATTCCTATATCATTTTTTTAGTGCACTACAGAGCGATATTTCTTGTTTTCATACAGAAAATTTGCCAAATTAATTAAAATTTGTAATTATTTGACAGCTTTTTGCGACGTTGCCAACTTTCAGAATAAGCAGCCTTAACCTCCAACAGAAAAGTAGATATTATTTTGAAAAGTGTATTAGATTGTTTAGTTATGGTAAAATCATAGAATTTCATTAATAAACTCAACTAACGGCCTGTCTCGGCTTCGCAAGGCTGGATATTTGTTTATTATATAGCTTTTCCTTAGTTATAATTAAATTTTCGTTCTCAAGGCAGTCACAGCAGCTACCCATTATTTCTTTATAGTGTGAATTGTCGGAAATTTGTATGTTCCTTAATTTTTTACAGCTTATTACACAACATCTAGTCATTTTACATCAATAAATCGTTTTTTTTCAGAAAATTCCTTTGATTCGACAGTTCTTTTGGGACCAAACTGTCACTTGTCACTTTGACACTTGCCTTCCCCATTACCCTGATACCCTCCTTTGCGTCGCGCAGTCGGGTAAAAAGAACACAATGAATCCACAATAATTCAAATAACATAGCCACTATCCAGGTCGTAAATGAAAATCACGGTTAAAACTTTCTAAATACATCAAACAAAACATAAAATATCGAGTTTGACACAAGTGGACACAAGCAGGGTCCTGTAACTCAGTAAGTTTGCCTTTTGTTCTGGGCTATAGTTCTGTAACTGGACATTAGATGGCATGACTGTCTCAATTTCATCTATACTGAAATAAAAATAAAAATAAAAAAAAATTGTTCGAAGATCTATAAAAATTTAACTATTTAAATTTGTTAAAAGGAAAATTAAATAAAATGAAAACAATATTGTATAAAATATTTCTATGACAACACTGACCCGTAGTAAAATAATTATACGTTTCATTTTACGCACGCATTAAAACACAAAACCGAAGTAAATTGACATATTCATTGTGATAATTTTTATTTCTTGCTCTCAAAGAAATATACTGAGCTGTAATTAAAACAACTATTTAAATTTTAGACTTATTGTAAATTTATAAAATAGTTTTCAAATTACAATTTCAAGTCAAATATTGGCACTGCAAAAAATGTTTGTTACGGAACTTCAATGTCGGCCATTCCGAAATTGTTGTTTTTGTTACTATGGTAACCTGTCTTGTGTCCACTTGTGTCAAACTCGATATTTTATGTTTTGTTTGATGTATTTAGAAAGTTTTAACCGTGAATTTCATTTACGACCTGGATAGTGGCTATGTTATTTGAATTACTATGGATTCTTTGTGTTCTTTTTACCCGACTGCGCGACGCAAAGAAGGGTAATTACTCGTGCAGTGCCCATGCATTCTCTTGGACTCTGGAGTTTTTCATTGCGAATATCCTGTGACCTAGTGTTATCTCCTGTGTGTTGTTTGTTTAGTTTTTACAAGCTTAATAAAATGTTGTAATACTCAATTTTGTGTTTTATTCTAAACAAAATAAACATTATATTATTATAAGTGAAGAAAGAAAGGGATAGCTATATAGCTATCCCTTTCTAGGATACTGCACTTAGATGTGTGTAATATGTATGTATCTATAGACACACACATGCACTGCAAGTTCTGTAACTCCACATCAGATGGCGCTTGTCGTTGAGGTCAAGTGAAGTCTCTATACCCCTATTGACTATGTGCGAAGTGGGTGGTGGGGAACGGCAAATCGAGTGTAGCGCACGACGTGGCAGAAATGTGAATTAATTCTGGGCTGTCATGTGTCAAGTTGCTTTATTTTCATAACTTTCTTTATAATTTAATACGAAAACTTTAACTTTAACTTTTCCCGTTCGTTCTAAGCTCTTCCACTTCTCTCACATGCTGTGCTAATACTAATTTTTTCCCTTTTTGCTCAGTTTGAGGTTGGAAATGTATTTTATGCTTAACCGATTCAAATCCCGTGCGTATTATAATATCCATATTTTCCACGAGGAAGAAAATCGCTAGGTATAATATACACACTCACTTTTTACACTATTTTTTCAATTTCGTTGAAAAACTAGTCGAAATTTAATATCACAAAGATATCTTATCATCTAGTTGACATGATTTGACAGATGACAAGTCCTGAATAGTTGCGGCCACTAGGGGCGCTGTCATCGCGCACACAACGAATATACAAATGTACTATAAGGACACAAGACAGGTTACCATGGTAACAAAAACAACAATTTCGGAATGGCCGACATTGAAGTTCCGTAACAAACATTTTTTGCAGTGCCAATATTTGACTTGAAATTGTAATTTGAAAACTATTTTATAAATTTACAATAAGTCTAAAATTTAAGCAGTTGTTTTAATTACAGCTCAGTATATTTCTTTGAGAGCAAGAAATAAAAATTATCACAATGAATATGTCAATTTACTTCGGTTTTGTGTTCTAATGCGTGCGTAAAATGAAACGTATCATTATTTTACTACGGGTCAGTGTTGTCATAGAAATATTTTATACAATATTGTTTTAATTTTATTTAATTTTCCTTCTAACAAATTTAAATAGTTAAAATTTTATAGATCTTCGAACAATATTTCTTTTTTTTTATTTGTATTTCAGTATAGATGAAATTGAGACAGTCATGCCATCTAATGTCCAGTTACAGAACTATAGCCCAGAACAAAATGCAAACTTACTGAGTTACAGGACCCTGATTATTGCCTAGCAACGTGCATAACAAAAAATATAACTTCCTTCCAATAAATTCACTGTTAACTCAGAGTCATTATAATATTAATAATGGCAGAAGAATTGCAAAAGGTCCATTTGTATTATGATGATATTAACAAAATCCGAGTAATTGAAACCAATGTCCTAAAAGAAACCGAAGATCTAAAGGACACTTGCAAGGATTACGACACAAGTTAGTTCCTCAATGTTTCCCATGTCAACATTGTTGAACCAGATTAATGTCTTTGGTTGAACCTAAAAAATTGTCCACCAATTTTTTGATATTCGTTTGAAATAATTATCGGATTTGGTACGGCCAAACCCCGAATGAACGTGGGTCCGCCATACATTATTATAATTACCATTTGTCCCGGTCGGCACAGTAAATATTTTAGTGTCTTTGGGCCAATCACAAGCACGTCGAATTTAAAGGCTCCTAAAACAAATCTGCTCGCTACCTAGCGGAGAAATCTTGGACACACACATCACTGGCCCCAAATCTTGTTCATCCCGATCTTGGAGTTTTGACTAGGTATTTGTAACGAAGTTACAGAGATCCATCTTTTACAGAAATTCAAGATTTCGGGAAGATCATCAACGCGTTGCTGGAGGTGCTAAAAGAGCTTGGTGATAACGTCGAGAAGAAAAAAATGGCAGCCATAGGTTCCATGAACCTCTTGAAATCAATTTCAAAAGAAAAGGAGGCGGAGCAAGCTAAGCTTCAGGTCAGCTACCTACCCACATAAAAACCAAATACGCTTTTTCCGTGGGCAAATTACTCCTGGCAGAATGCCATCTGATAAGGAAGAAGACTAATAATATTTTTAATTCGTTCATGTCCATCCTGTATTTTAGTTATATTAAAAGGAAATTATTGTCTTGTATGACTAGATAATTTTTAACGCGAACTTATTAGACACTACTTAAGCTGCCCATGCCGTTTCTATTCACGTCTGCTTTTGATAATCAAGATGGATGCCTTTGATAAGATGAGTGAACAGCGACAATCATTACCGCTATTTACTCATCTTATCCAATCATCAGATCCTGACTTGGTGACTATGGGACCACTTCAGAAATATATCGTTTCGAACAAAAAAAGAATTTTGAAAATCGGTCCACAATATTAGCGGAGTAATCGCGAAACAAACACAAAAAAAAACATACCGTGGAATTGATAACCTCCTCCTTTTTTGAAGTCGGTTACAAATAATTAAAGATAGCGATGATTGCCTTCATTTTATTTTTTCAGGCAGAGATTAACGACAAGTCCATGATCCTCGAGCAACTGGATAGTGAATACGATGCTCTACAGATTTTAGAAGCCACTCAAATGGAGACCGTTGAGTATTTGACGCAAATAAGATAATTTGAATTTTCGTGATGTTCTTCCATACTTATGGATTCCCTTCTGTATTGTCTCAAAAATTCTAGCTTTTTATTGCCACGATATTAAAAATGTCATAAAAAAAGTGAATAATTATTGCATGAGCTTTTCTTTACTCTCTTTTAACTACCTACAGCTTGGCCAGAACGGATTGAAACGGAACTAATCTTTGTTTTTTTGACATCGTTTTAAAATCTTTGATATTTGATGTAAACAAAGACCGTAGGTTTGTTAGATTTATTATTGTGCCATAAAACTAACGTAATAAGTGAAAAAAAAATGAAATAAAATTATTTAAAGTGCTGGTAGCGCGAAGACAGTGGCGACTTCCGGCTTTCTACATTTTTATGTCAAGCTGTACCAGTATAATATAGTGTTCTCTGTGCTACCTACTGTTAGAAAGGGTTTTCTGGGGGGCCTGGGGGGCCAGTCCCAAGCGCTTAGCTATCGAGTATTTTCTCTTTCAGGACTGTAAAGGCCTCGGTCTCGAAGACAGCGGGCAGCGGGAACTGCAAGCGTGGAGACCGGTGGCTAGTTCGGAGTTCCGGATTAACTCAAACAATTATTTTGCTTAGGGCATCACACGTCTTACGGGGCACCATAAACCTAGGGGCTGTGGGTTTTGGAGTACAAAACTCCCCGAAATCTCTGACACCTACAAAGAAACAAAACATATATGTCCAAGGCAAAAATGCCTCTTGCCCGCTTTGGTCCGAAACCTGTGAAATTCGAAAAGGATGCGGATTTTTTCGAAATTCTAGAAAAAGCACCACCTTGATAAAAAGTTGTGAAGTTTAAACTTGACACGTACAGCTTGGCAAAAACAGTAGAAAACAGGAAGTCGCCACTGTGCTCTCGCTACCAGCACTTTGAATGATCTTATTTATTTTCACTTATTACGTTAGTTTTATGGCACAATAATAAATCTAACAAACATGGGTCTTTGTTTACATCAAATATCAAAGATTTTAAAACGTTGTCAGCAAACAAAAACATTAGTTCCGTTTCAAGACGTTCTGGCCAAGCTGTACGTCACTCCGCGGGTATTTGACACATCGCGCGCTGCGATCGATTTGAAAGTCCCCCCACAAGGATTTCACACATAGCGTAAACAATAAATAAATAAAATATCTAATTTATTCAGGGCTAGCGTTTGTCTCTTGCAAATCCAAAACGATTATATCCCCATAGCTGATGTCGATAGTCGGTGTATTGTAGTTGTAGCTGTACACGCGTAAAAGAAATAGGAAATTGGTAAACTCAAAAAAATAAAACATAGATTCAGTCGGTAAAAATGTAATTTTCACTGAAACACACATTGTAATTAACACCAGTTCCTATATTCAATCTGCAAATCATAGCTGTTATTATTATTGTTATGGGGTTATCCTAATTCGCTTGAAATAATGGATAAATTAATTAATTTCTACTATAGTAAGTCACAATTTGGAATTATGTCAAACCTAATCACAAAACTAAGTAGGATTTAAGTTTATTTTACAATACCTGTGATTACAAAAATATAACTACTTATTACTACAGAGTAACACAGATAAATAATTGAAATATACATACATTCCTTGATTCTGAATTTATTAACATAAAATTTTATGTAGGAACATGCCAATGTCATAATTTTACATTTGCCAAACACTGAGTAAGTCCGAATCGGGCTCTGCCTTTACTTAATTGGGAACAAAGATTCAATCATTTTATATTTCACGAGCCTATGTTGGATTATTAATTAATTTATTACATTAGTCAAAGACTTAATTTAGTCACGTCACTATTACAAAAAAGTCCTTTTATAAAATATTGAAAATTAATAAATAATAGTGTCATTAAACGAGCTTGATGATGACGCGATGTGACGCATCTCGGCCGTCTTCAACCACAAGTGAAAATCATCCTTACCACTGCGACATTATGACATAAAACGTGCGGGTTATCTACGGGTGGAACAAAACACGCTCGCCACGACGACGTAAGTCAGTCGAATTGCATCAGTATATCATAGAAGCAAGGACGATTTTCATTTTTAATTAAAAGAAATTGTAAATCGCAGGAATCGCGTCATGAACAAGTTCGCTTAAACAAACTTCGCTTTTCTGGAGTTTTGGTACCAAGTTAACGCTGCCATTAAGAAAACGATGTGACGTTAGCTCAACTAATCACAGAATCTTTAAATTTTAAGCATATTTATGTTTAATTACTTCTATAATAATCTATACTCAGTTTCATATTATTTAAAGGAAAACAATAATGCCACTCCTAGCAACGAAACCCGAGAAAAAAACCTTTACTCTGTAATATACTTAAAGTGGGATTCAAAATAATTAGATCGTATCGTACAAATTAACTCCTGTAACTTACACTTACAGATTAGCTTACTCACTAGTTGCTATCGTCAACAATCAGTTCTGGAATTTATCATTAATTCTCTCCCTCTAAACAGCACACTTACTACGATGTATAACATTGGAAATAAGTTTTAACAGCATCAAGCTTCAATCTTTTATGTGCAAGTTGTACATTTGTAGTAAGTGTTGTTTCAATCACATTATCAATTGCAACAAACTACCTACCAATTAATATATAAATGCTTGAAACTATTTTCGAAAATGGCGTCGACCATGTTGCGTTGGTGTCTGATGCCGCTGACATTGTACTACATCAACGACACTATGTGCATGCATAATTAATGGCTATGTTTTGTCTGTACGTCTACTTGTCTACAAATTATTTAATCGAGTTATTCTTAACACAACTATCCCTAAAGACACTGGGAGTAATAAACACCAGGCTGCATTGAACCCGGAGTAAGGCAATACCGACACATTCACGTTACATATTTAATTATCATCACCAACGAGGGAGATTTTGGTAGCAATATTTTGCTCAGTTTATGTAAATGATAAATTATTACCAATTAATAAGTAGAATATGCTCAATGAACCCTTATGTGACAAGACCTGTCTATTAACATAATTTAAATAACAAAGTCTCCACCATACATTTCACAATACTATGCGTGGCTTGAACACTTTTTGTCTATGATGTTTGAAAGTTTAGACACTTGAAGTCACAATTGAACTTGAGAGGGGATCATCGATTTTTTGCCTTTTCGATTCCTGTTGTTCCTCCTGGTTGTGTTCTTCGTCAGCGGCGCGTTTCTTGGCTCCCTCCGCGGTACTCGTGTGCTGCCCTACCTCACTGATTACTCCGCCTTTGAATCGTACAATAATAGCTGTCATATTGTCGCAACCGGTTCCATCGCCCATCGTGCTCGGCGCCAAGCAGTGATCGAACATCTGGGGAAACAATTGGTTACAATTATTTGGCTGAAACCCTCAAGTTAATATCAGTAGCTAATGCAAACAATACACACCTCTTCACAAATCTGCGACAGTCTCTCGCGACCTTCAGCCAATCTCGGCAGAATGAAGTCACACACGTCCTGACTAGACATAAAGTTCCATATACCGTCACACGCCAGCACCATGAACTGATCCTTCTGTGGGTCGATCGTTAACGTCTTCACGTCGGGCAATGCCGTGATCATTTGCTCCTTAGCACCTAAGTCTTTATTTTGTTTGTAGGAGTGGTCGCCGATGGCACGGGAGAGATTCAGGCCACCGTTAATACGGCCATCATTCGAGACTTTACCACCAGCTTTGGTGATTCTTTCAAGTTCAGGGGCATCCTCAGGTTTGTGGTCTAATGACATATCTATGGCTTTGCCCTCTCTGCAAATGATGCAGCGCGAGTCCCCAGCGTTCGCCACATATAGCTCATTGCCTATAAACATAAAGAAAATTAATGTTATAAATGATGAAACTTGTTTTGCACCTACAGTACTTTCAGTTGCTGCTGCCTGTAATTGACCTAGTTGAAAAAGATTATTTAAATTTTTAACTGACTCCAAAAAACAGGAGGAGGTTTTCAATTCGCCTGTTTTTTTTTTACAGTAGGATATTAATAATAATCTATCATCTTGGTGGCTAACTGGCTATCTTCATCATGACATTGTCTGTCTGCAACCAACCGAATTTACCTGAGACTAAAACATGTCCAATCAAGAAATTGGATCAGGATTTGGAATGAAATAGAATATTAAAATAAATACCGGGTGTTAAAGAACACTGAGTTATAAATGTGTCCCTCACCTCTGAGAAGTGCTACCACTGCTGTGCAGCCACTGTCGTTGCCAGGCTCCTCATTCATAGACATGTCCTCTCCGTCTTCGTCGCTGGATTCAGCCTCCAACTCATCATCTTCTTCTTCTTCCTCACCATCTCCTGCAAGTAGTAGCATTGTATAGATAATCGTATTATTAATATGGTGTTATTGCCTTTGCGGTCACTAATTAAAAAACAAAATGGCATGGTTGGTGCAGTGGCTAAGCGATTGGACCGCTGCGTGTCGCGGGTTCGGTTCCCGCACGGAGCAAATGTTTGTGTGATCGACAAGCAGTTGTTCCGGGTCTGGGCGTTTGTGTATGTGAGTTTATATGTTTGTAAACGCACACATGACATAGGAGAAATTGCTAGGGTGGGGCACACTTTAAAAAAAATTCGAGTCTCAGCAATCAATCAATTTACTTACCATCATTTGATGACTCCTCAACACCATTAACATTTTCTTCATCGGAAGAGTTTACTTCTCCTCCCTCGAAAGTTTCGTCATTAGAGTCGCTCTCGTCATCATCTTCTTCAGCGGCGTGACGCAGCAGGGACTGGTACACAGCGGCAGCAGCCGCGCGCCTGATCTTCGACTCTTTTGGTCTGCCTTTTCCATCTGAACTTGATACAGCTGCTGCTTTTTTTGAAAATAGTGAACAAAGGATTTATATTCATACTTCAGAAAAGTTGGGTCCATTGGTGTAACAAAAGACTAATATTCAGAATGTATACAACAGCAATTCTTGCCAGCGGCTTCGGCAGCTCCAGCAATCGGGGATCCCCATCCCCGAGAAGATAAAGTCGGGATAATAACTATCCTATATGTTAATCTGGGTTATAAACTGTGTAAAAACATCCATTCAGTAGTTTTTTTTTTCATGAAAGAGACAAATATCCATCCATCCTCACAAACTTTCGTATTTATAGTATTAGTAAGAAGTAAGATAAGCAACTCTTCTACTTATTGTGAATACAACAGTAACTTTGAAAATCATAAACGAAAAAATATTAAATAAATTACCTTTCCCCTTCACTGGTGTAGCAGAACCATTTGAGGATGTAATATTACTTTCTTCGCCATCAACTTGCTTCGAGTCCGTGACCTCTCCATTACAAGCATCAGAATTATCACCGTTTCCTGTAGCTACTGAGCTCTTAACATCTGCACTCTGTTCTGGCTGAAGGCAGTTATCTTCCGAACTGTCTGGGGCAGTTGAATTGGCTTTGTCCACGTCCATAGCAACTGGCTCTTTGGCTTTCTCAGCAGGCTCGCTCGTTGAGACCTGCAAAGAATCAATCAGTAATGTTGCAGTTCAACATTCATAGCTTTTAACTTTCTCCTGACAAAATAAGTTTTGCAAGTAACTTCAATCCATAAACTTGATCTGTCAACACATCTGTGTTAGTCAATGGATTGCTTGCATGATGGAAATATAAAAAAAAAGCTTCAATTCATGGTTGAGCCAGTTATTAACTCTAGTCTACCATTACATTTTTACTATCTCAATTTTATATTGTGTCATATCTTGGAATCATCGATCCCACAATCCCTCAAAAACAGGGTTTATAACCGTGTCCTACACATAATGATGTACGGAGCCAAAACATGGACACTCCACAAATTCAAGGTTGCTCAGTGTGCAATGGAGAGAGCAATCCTCGGAGTTTCTCTGGCGGATAGAATTCGGAACAAATTCATTGAATAAGCATGCTGAAGTGGAAGTGGGCCGGCCACGTCTGTAGACGGACAGATGGTAGATGGAGCAAACATGTGCTAGAGTGGGGACCGCAAATGGGTTAACATAGTGTAGGACGCCCTGCAACAAGATGGCTCGATGATTAAAAGAATGTGGCTGGCACCGGCAGCAATAGGCTGATAATAAATTTTGTATTTTGAATAAAACTCAATTAGGAATTAAATTTAAAATACAATAACCGTCTCTCAAGGTTTCATAAAAATGGGACTCACTTCTCCATTGACATCCTTGTCCTCTTCATTATTTGTGGAAGAAACACCTCCTGTGTCTTCATCTGTATTGCTGCCCTCTGCAGCTTCATTTGTGGAAGACAAGCCATTCTTGCTGGATGAAGCCTCTACACTCGGCAGTTCTGAGCTTGAGCCAGCTGCAAATGCTGAACCAGAACTGGAGCCTGATCCTCCAGCACCTAAACAAAGTATGAAGGTGCTACTTATTTTGTGGGCAAAACCATTTTTTTTTTACACAAACCTATATATATATTTTATAGAATTCAATTTTAAATGTTAAACTGTGAAACTACACATCGAATTTCAAAAACTCTTAAAACCCTTCTGTAAAATCCCCATTCTGCAATCAGAATGGCCAGAAAAAACGGGGAATCACAAAACCACCAAGAATTGACGAGAAATCAATGATTACATTACATAAATACATATTAATCATAAGTAAGCAGTTCGCGTTAAAAGTTCTTTTGCGCGAAATTTTAATTTACGTTAAAGCAAAAAAGCAAATAGCAGGGTCACGTAAAGCAGGTTATTATTACTGTATCTGTTTTACTAATTCATTTTAATTAATTAGCATCTGTGTATATGTACCTGAACCACCAGCTTCAGCACCATCAGTGCTCTTCTTGGCACGAAGACATGGCGACAACGGCGTGGCGGTGTCCCCGAGACGTGCACGATGAAGAGTGCTCAGCTTATTTTCGTATTTAGCCAATACTTCCTGTAATTTAACATTATAATTAATATTAAAATCCACCAATAATAATGAAACTCCTCTGGAGACCTTAGAAGATAATTTGCATGATTTCAGAGAAGCGACAAGTATTAAATAAATTTATTTTACGACTTGCCTATAAACACTAGGTATATAAATAAGCTTGTAAAAATATGACTGTTCTTCAGTTGCATGCAATATTAAAAAGACATTTGATAAATCAGAAAAAAAAAAGAATATTACTCATCTATTCTTTGACATACACTTAGCATTACAATAATTTAAATAATACTTTACCTGTAACGGTAGTTTTGCTTCTTGAAATAAGTTGTTAACATTGTCATCTTCAGATTCATCCTCATTATCACTGGGGCCCGGTGGATTTATTTCACCTAAAATGATTAAAATAAAACAGAACTTTAATGCAAAAAATAGAGAATGTTAAAACACAAAATAGAGCATACTTTTTATACTCAGGAAATGTTTTCATAAGTAAATTGTAGTCTAATCTAATCCACAGATAAATAACTACACACTCGAAGCTACACTTGGACATTGTTTATGTTATGCACTTGTAGCGCCACTGACTAAAACTGGCAGTGAAACCCCCTATTTTAAACAGTCATAATACTGCATACAATCTTGATGAAACAGGATTTGTAGCTGCAGGGTCTATTGTCATACATACAATGTGGACAAGTGTAATTTATGGTACATAACCACTATTACTGCTACCAATGTAACATTCTAATGGCACATTGATTACTAGGTTGTTTAGACAGTAGTTACAGAATATACCAAAGCAATTGTCAGTTGAGTCTATTAGGAAATGAAAACACAATTTTTTGAGAAAACATTTGAACTTGGTCTCTAAATACAAATGTAATAAATAAACAATTGACATTGAATAATATTTTAAGTTTCATAAAGATGTAAATACACTTATTCTAAGTCATTATGCAAACATTTGACCTCTGCCACATTGTCCACTATGTCCTAGTGACTAGAAAACACTACAGTTGATCAATATTTTCAATAAATATCATTATCACACAGCTAGTGTTCAAATACAACAAAACTACCAATAATAAAAAAATACTGCAGTTAACCCTTTGCGTGCCAGCTACGAGATAACTCGTAGTGCGGGATTTCACCATGGTGCCAACTACGAATATATTCGTAGATTTTGTAGGTCCTTCTACACAAAAAAATATTTATTGGCACTACAGGTAAGGTCGGATTTTGAATGTCTGGCATTAGCAAAGAAAACGCATGGTAATTTCAAACATCAAACTTTTAAGGGGAAAAAGTTATGATATGACAAACATAAGGTAAAGAGTAGTAGTATAAACAAACAAAAAAAGACATAATTCCGTCTTTTCAACAGTAGAAATATAATATTTAGTTGTGATAAGCTTTGAAACAATCAACTACACATAAAGCTGGAGTTTTTGAACACAATGGGCAAAAATACCTTATCCAGATTGACCATTATGTATTTTTGCAGCATTATGTATAAACATTTGAAAAATGTGAATAGCGAACTTTTTGTACCAGTATTTATATGAATATACTCGTAGTCGGCATAGTCAAATGGATTTATGTTCTACTATGCCAAGTACGATTTATCTCGTAGCTGCTTATATGTATGACGGCATACAGCATAAACATACCAAAATATTCTGGCGCTGAAAGGGTTAAGTTAGTGCACTACATATATTTACCATAACCTCTAATATTATTAAATGAAAACAAATCACTAATTTTTGTAGGTTATTTATTTAGCCTCATTTGTACCGTTTTGATTTCAAATGCTCAGTGTTTCTTAAATAGCTGTAAAAGATGTGTTGACCCAACTTACCAGCTAGCTCTTTCAGAATGTCCATAACTTCTTTGCTGGCAATTGAAGCATCAAATCCAAGGAAAGCATCTTCCAAAGCTTTTGTGAGCTCTCCACTTTTGTATGCATCTGTGTTTTTGATATAGTTCGGCAGATTTTGTGAGCAATAAGTGGCCACCTCTGCTCCCCCATGCCCATCATATACAGCAAACAGTGATGTGTTTGTATCATACTCTAGGATTGTGTTGTGAGCATCCTAGAATTATAAAAGAAATACACACAAACTCAAATTATATTAATTTTAAAGGTTACATTGTTGTGTTTGTAAATGTATATTATCAGTAATGAATAAACAGTAAGACAAATTCTTCAAGCTTCCTTCTAAGACACCTCTGTACATAATACAGTTTTATGTCCATTTCAAGTGCAAATATCATAGAAATAAAAACAAGGTATAGACCTCCTTGACTTTCTCCTATTCTCGTTAGGAATGGCAAAAAGATCTTTCGGCAAAGATCGTGCATTGGACATTGGACATAATAAAATGCATAGACATTTTAGCATACCGCGAACCACGTTCGGATAGTATCAATGTAATAGAACTAGAAATTGATTAATAACTGATTGATCGTGGGTAGTGATTGTGATTGATAAGTAACAAATATCGGCATTTTCAAAGACTGAAATATCTCGAATGAAACAATAAAGTACCTCTTGATTGACACGCCATCCCTGCATGGAGCTTGCGCCGCATTCAAGTTTGTCGTTAGCTTCATCGCTGGACACTTTTTCCGTTACGGGCTCAGACAAATACGCACCCATGTTGGAATGTTATTAACATGAATTATAATTACATAAAATAAATAAATGAGGCGCGAAAACCTCCGAAAAAACGCACAGGCGGCAAGTCATAGAGTACATTTGTATATAGGGGTATAGAGACTTCACTTGACCTCAACGACAAGCGCCATCTGATGTGGAGTTACAGAACTTGCAGTGCATGTGTGTGTATATAGATACATACATATATTATTACACACATTTATGTGCAGTATCCTAGAAAGGGATAGCTATATAGCTATCCCTTTCTTTCTTCACTTATAATAATATAATGTTTATTTTGTTTAGAATAAAACACAAAATTGAGTATTACAACATTTTATTAAGTTTGTAGAAACTAAACAAACAACTTAACACACAACAGATAACACTAGGTCACAGGATATTCGCAATGAAAAACTCCAGAGTCCAAGAGAGAGAATGCATGGGCACTGCACGAGTAATTACCCTTCTTTGCGTCGCGCAGTCGGGTAATAAGAACGCAATGAATCCATAATAATTCAAATAACATAGCCACTATCCAGGTCGTAAATGAAATTCACGGTTAAAACTTTCTAAATACATCAAACAAAACATAAAATATCGAGTTTGACACAAGTGGACACAAGACAGGTTACCATGGTAACAAAAACAACAATTTCGGAATGGCCGACATTGAAGTTCCGTAACAAACATTTTTTGCAGTGCTAATATTTGACTTGAAATTGTAATTTGAAAACTATTTTATAAATTTACAATAAGTCTAAAATTTAAATAGTTGTTTTAATTACAGCTCAGTATATTTCTTTGAGAGCAAGAAATAAAAAATATCACAATGAATATGTCAATTTACTTCGGTTTTGTGTTTTAATGCGTGCGTAAAATGAAACGTATCATTATTTTACTACGGGTCAATGTTGTCATAGAAATATTTTATACAATATTGTTTTCATTTTATTTAATTTTCCTTTTAACAAATTTAAATAGTTAAAATTTTATAGATCTTCGAACAATATTTCTTTTTTTTTATTTGTATTTCAGTATAGATGAAATTGAGACAGTCATGCCATCTAATGTCCAGTTACAGAACTATAGCCCAGAACAAAATGCAAACTTACTGAGTTACAGGACCCTGCGGCAAGTCAAGCTAACCCGAGTCAGTCAACCGCCGAGAATAGGGATGCCAACAAAAATATTTCAACTCCACCAAACTAAGCTCATTTTTTATTTTAATTAAATATTCCTTGAAATTGTCATGAAGCAGTTGTCTTGATACATTTAATAAATAATCAGGTACATATTTAATAATACGATACGCAATCAAATTGTGATGTGCACTGTGCTTTATTTTTCACGTGGCATGACTATGTTACAGAGTAGTTACAGCTTGGCCAGAACGGATTGAAACGGAACTAAAATTTTTATTTCTGACAGCGTTTTAAAATCTTTGATATTTGATGTAAACAAAGACTGCAGGTTTGTTAGATTTATTATTGTGCCATAAAATTAACGTAATAAGTGAAAAAAATAAAATAAAATCATTCTAAGTGCTGGTAGCGCGAAGTCAGTGGCGACTTCCGGTTTTCTACATTTTTATGTCAAGCTGTACAATGTAATGCAAGTTAATGTACAGCTTGGCAAATTAGAGTAGAAAACCGGAAGTCGCCACTGTGCTCTTGCTACCAGCACTTTGAATGTTAGTTTTATAGTTAGTTTATAGTGTCCGACCGAAACTGATTTTTCAGCCGAAACCGAAACCGAAACTTTTTAACACATTTAAAATTTCGATTATTTTCTGTTTTTTTTTTTTACATTTACAACACATGAAAAAAATATCATTTATACAGGGTGAATTTTTCAACTGGGCGTAGTTGGCTATATCCTTAACTATGAGGAATATTGAAAAACGTTGAATGAGTCTAGAGACCGATTTTAACGATAACTAAAAGTGCATCATTGGATTTTTGAAAAATCAATAATCCTGGCCGGGAATCAAAACTGCTGAATTTTTATCGAAATTTTGGAAAAGCAATCACACCCTGTATTATTACACCATTTGATAATGTTGCTAATAAGGATCAAATTCTGGAAAGTAATGGTATACGGCAAACTAATAGAAATAACAGATTTTTATGAAATTGCTATTTTTCTATGCTATTTAACTTTTACTGAGCCATAATCTATTCTAAATTATAAAAATTCATTGTTTTCAATGTTTCACTGGATTTGAAGTCTCAACAATCGCACTATACTCAGCAATACGAAATTACTCGAGTTGAAATAAAATAGCATTATTTCAATGAAGAAACTGTTAACTTGTATTTCGAATACAGTCATTGACGATTGATAGCAATGACGATTAAATGGACGGTGGCGAACTGAGCCGGGGCCCCGCCGGCGAGCAAGCACGTGTTAGCTACGAATTTAACCGAACGAGGCACGAAAATGCACGAACACTTGAGTTTCGGCAGAGCCGAAAGTTTCGGTTATATTTTGGCCGAAACCGAAACTAAGGCCGAAACTAGATTTTTTGGCCGAAACCGTAACCGAAACCGAAATTTCGGTCGGTCACTATTTGTTTACATCAAATATCAAAGATTTAAAAACGTTGTCAGCAAACAAATAGATTAGTTCCGTTTCAAGACGTTCTGGCCAAGCCGTAATTTAAATATTGTAAAAATGAGAAAGTTGGCATGTTTGTTACGATCCCGTATTTGCACGTGTTTTTTTTCCTTTCGCAACCGTTAACCTTCGTTATAGGTAAGGATTAACACTACTTTTTTTTTTGTACACACTTTGAACATTCAAGCAGTGAAATGTGTTTTTTCTATCAGGAATTTCTCAGCGAACGGTTTGTGATACATAAACATAAATTCGACCGTCCTAGGTAAACCTATGATAAACCTTTCACTCTTAGTTATCTTTCTACGCTTTCGCTATTAATAGACTAAAATATGTCATATAGGCCGGCGGGATGTATAGTGCAGTGGTCGAGCGATCGGCTGTTGAGCTGCGTGTCGCGGGTTTGATTCCCACAAGGAACAAATATTTGATTTTGTATGATCTACAAGTAGTTGTTCCGGGCCTGAAATGATTTTTGCAGAGAGTAAGACATTAACCACCACCACAGAACCATCTCAGTAGCTGCAGATTCGCAGTCACTCGCAGTCCACAATCCTCGCCATGCACGGTGACTCTTCATAACTACTAAAAAAAATTACAGGCATCTATAAAGATTTTGTGAGGAAAGAAAAATTCAGCTGCGAGCGGGACTTGAGCCTGCGTCTTTTGGATAAGTACGCCTTACCAATTCTACCTCATAACAAACAAAACATACCTCATTTTGAAGCTGAATCTTTCATTCCCATATTTTTGAACGCTTTGCGAAGACGCGACTCAGGCTATTGCGTATAAATATAATTATAACTATACATGTATTTGTCTTTGAAAAATCATAACAATTGCGTCATTATGACCGTAGGTATAACTTCATGACATCATCGTCATACTGGCTTTTGGAGTAAAAGGCGAGTTTATTCGAATTTAAGTTATGAGTAATGCATAAGAGACCATAATTTAGAAGACCGATATAATTAACCTGGGTTGTTAAGTGTTACAGGCAGTTTTATTTAAAGAATTGGTAATTATTAAGTAATCATCGTTATGATAGAGTTGGACTTTAGCCTCACAGCCGCACTGGATGTAGCTGACGATTTGAATATAATTATTTTACATGGAGTGACTTATCAAAGATCTTCAACTCGGTACTCGAGGATCAACTTGCGCTGCTGTTGTTATTTACCCACGAGCTTCTGTGAGAAGAAATTTTTAAGAAATAGTGATAGTGTATTCTAAAAATGTAAACAATCTACTTCTTTTACTCTTTCTTTGAATGAAGACATTATTATGATGACACTCTTCTATACAGCTGAAGTTATCCAAAAGGAACCTAATACTGAGGTAAAAAATCATAAAAAATAATCCTAGTTGACAATTCAGCAGTTCTAATCTCTATAAACATAGCCTTGTGATAGCACGGCCGCAGCGCTCATGCAACGCTGGGACTAAAGTTTTCTATTCATTAAGCTACTGAAAGCGACACACGCTCACCGCAAGCACGATCGAACGATCTCAAAGCCGCCTCGTCGAAGACGACATCTGAAAGTCCTTCAATGAGATTGTTTATAGAGAATAACTAGTCAAATTATAAACTTCAACCAAATTTTATCAAAATTTGTCCAGCAGGTTTTGAGCGAAAAGGTAGCAAATATTCTATTCTCACCCTGTTTATCATTTCTACTTCCTTCAACTACGTAAGAAGCCTCGAAGAAATCATGACATAAAAGCCACATCAATTATTTACACCATCAAGTAAAGTATTGCATAAAAATCATAAATATTTAAGTTACAATCATAAACTGAACTTAATGTTGACGTCTTGCATGGATGTATATAGCAATTATGATAAAAGAGACTCGATAAATGAGGAATCGGTGTCTGCTGGCTGATAGATAACAAATGTGAATGTAAGCAAATAATGAGTATTGATATTTTATCTCATATTTGTTATTCTTAACACGACGTAGTTTTGTGCACAATCATAGTAGGACAGTGATGACAGTAGGATGGATTCTTTATACAATCGCGCGCTGTCCGAAGTAGGTCAAGAAGGAAAATTTCAAATACAGTTTGATATTTTTTATAATGTTTTGCTTGCCGGATTATGGTCGATGGCATATAATAATATAATATTAGCGCTCACGATTACCCCACATACATGTAAACTTCCTGAAATACCTGCTAACTTCAGTGAATATTTATGGAAGTTGAAGTACATTCCTACGTAAGCTGCACATTTTCATAATAGTGATATTATTTTTCAAAGTTATGTTTGGTTGGTGGTGTTGTGTAACATAATTAACTTATTCTTTTATCTTTTTTGTTTTTGTACATAGGTATTACTAGTAATTTTTTATTTATAGTTTGTCCATAATTTTAATCTAATAATTTAGAATAACAACAGTATTTTATAAAAATCGTTAACTTATTTCTGTTCAATTTTGTTGTAATTTAGTGTTAAAGATGCAACTGGGGGAGCAAAATTTAGTGAATGTTTAATTTATACAAATCAAGAAAACAATGATACCAAAGGTAATACTTTTTAAACGTTTACGTGCGATTAGCTTGAATCTGTTTTTTTTTTAATGAAAATAATGAAATGTAACTTTTCCAGAGTGTAGTAACTTTGATTACGATAGAACTTGGTTTGAAACAACAGTCCCGTCCGATAACAATTGGGTTTGTGAAAATGAACTTTATGTAGCAAACATTTTTGCTTATAGCAAAATCGGAGAAACGGTTGGATCTTTTATTTTTGGTTGGTTTGGTGATGTGTGAGTATTACCAATATTATTGCTTGATAAAAATAATCATAGCTTCTTTTGGTCAAAAATATCTTAATTTTTGCAAAATTATGACTTCTATTTTATATAACTTTATTGTCTAGGAGAAGACTAGAGTAAAGAATGTTCGAAATGTGGTAACTAAAACCCAGCATTAGAGTTGAGCCGAATCTTTTGTATGTATGCAAAACTAGTTTAAGCTGATCGTTGAATGTGCGGAAAGATCATACAAAGGGAGTCCTTGATGAACTAGTTTTGTATAGCTTGATGTGTAGCCGTCCATGTGTACGATATACGTGTTTAGTTTTAATCAAAAGTCAATTTGAATGTTCTTTTTCAGTTATGGACGCAAACCTACTTATGTTGTATCTCTAGCCATGTTGGTAATTGGTCGATTCATATCAATACTTGCTAGTTCTTCATTCATACTGTTTGCTGTTGGTTGCATCATAGCTTCTTTACCGTCATGGTCAGCCACACAGAGTACAGCAATTATATCTTTAGAAATATCTTCCCCCAAACGACGAGCTGGTGTAGCAACACTAAGATTAGTATCTACTAGTTTTGGTTTGTGCCTGATGCCTCTATTTTACTGGTGGTTAAGGAGTTGGAAAAAATTTATGATCTTCACTACAGCAACGCAGTTGCCTTACTTACTCTATTCATGGTAATTAAGTACTTAAAGTTGTTTTTTTGAAGTGAAAACTTCTTTAGCGGCGTTGTACACTTTTTCTGTAATGGGTAAAAAATTTAAAACTCGCGTCAGGGTCACGTGACCCTGATCGAAAATGAGTAAGACGTCATTCAAATTAGTTAATTTCATATCTGTACTACTCCAGTTTTAAAATAAAACATAGTAACAAAAAAGTTTTCACTTCTACCGGCACTCCTGGAGTGCAACCTTTTTTTTTATTTATTTGAATATCCAATAATTTTAGAAAATATTTCAGGAATTTAATAGAATCGCCGCAGTGGCTTTGGGTCAACAGAGAATATAAAAAATGCATTAAAAAACTCAAGCTTATAGCAGATATTAATAACACTAAGCTCAGTAGGAGTATCGAGAATGAAATAATGACAAACGACCAACATGTGACAGATAGCAAAACGGAAATTTTAGGACCCTTAGCTTTATTTTCTGGCTGGAGATTAGCTACTAATACGATCTTGCAACTATTATTGTGGTAAGTATTTATGAAAAAAAAGACTGTAACTAATGTGCAAACTAGTGATTAAGCTGACATTTTTGAGTTCTACTAATTAGACTATGGTGTTTATTTCTGAAGGGTCTGTGTTTCGGTAAACTACACGGTGGTTTTATTAAGTTCTGCAGAAAAGTCGAGTGGAAATCCATTTTTGGACTTTGCTTGGCAATCTTTGGCTGAAATTCCGGGGTTTTTTATAGCACCATATCTAGCAGACCGTATCGGCAGAAGATACACAGGAATGATTTCATCAACTTTTACAACTATAATCTGGATGATATACGTTTTTCGTGATATGAGTAAGTAATAAAGAACACGTATAATAAAGATGTTTTTTGTTTTAGGCCAAATTTTCATTACCCTATGGTTTGTTTGTATGGTGAGCTTCAGAGAAATCTCACCCCCTTTGTTAGTGACATCACTACCTTTTCTCTGAAGTTGACTATACCAACGCGACACACAGCAACCTACCCCGCCGATCTGTCAGATTTTCTCAACCTAACTTAAACTAACATTTTTAACGAACTTTAAAAATTTCACAATTAGGTTATGATCGGCTAGCGTCTGTACATTATGTTTAAAAATTTCAGATACTACAGAGTGGCTTAAAAGTCCGTGGCTAGGTACTTTCTTGGTTATTACAAATAGATTGAATATTACAGTTGCATATTACATTATTAATTTGTTAAATATGGAACTTTATCCAACATGCCTTAGACAAACTGGGATGTCATTAGGCAATGTAGTGAGTGGTGGAGCAGCTGCAATAGCACCCTACATTTTACATTTGGTGAGTTTTACTAATTATAAAAGGGAAATTATATGTGCGGCAACAAAAGTTTTCTTTAGCACCTGCAACCTAGCGTCTTTTTTTATATGTGAGCGACGAGTTAATAGAACAGCTTCAATTATATTAATTCATCATCTTTACTATTCCAACAAAATATCAAGAAACCAGCGTCAATTTACGAGCGTAAATTAATATGACTCCGAGCTACCGATAAATATATTTACTTCTGATTTGATAACTCAGCGACTAATGTTGTAAGTGAGCTACTTTATATATTTTAGAGATTCAACATCTGTCTGCTAATAAAATCAAAATCCAGCCTCAAAATTAGCAATCAAAGTTTTTCATTCAACAACTAAATTAATAAATCATATTCTTTTTTCGTGAAAGTTTGCAACACAAGCGCGGGAGTGTACCTGACGCTCGTTGGGAATCAGAGGGGCGCGACCGGCCATTTGCACCAATGAGCGAGCTCTTTTTGTACACCAAATATACTGAATGTGCACCAAATCTAAAACTCGCTTTAGCAAGATTTCAGGGACACCCCGAAGTTCGGTTTGGTTAGGTTCCTTTAAACCTTGTACACAGAAATAGAAGCCCCGCGAAGCGGGGCTTCGTCGACCCTGCTTAGGTAGATTTTTTTTATTACACCTCGTTATGACATATTTTAATGAACATATTTTGGTGCACATTCAGTATATTTGGTGGAACACAGACAAAATTAGGTAAATAAAATGGGAATAAATTGAAGTACTTTTAAATACCATCCATAGTCAATTACTTATGGTAACATTATAAATAGATAGGCGAATACATGAAATTATAGCTTTTATTGACCATTATTTGATGACAATATTAAGGAAATTTTATGTTCAAATATAGTAGATTCACTCATCAATTACTTATGCTAAAGTATAAAAATAACGGTGACTCTATGAAATTAGAGTACGTTGATATTATTTTATAGATGAAGTTGATACACTTATTAGAAGCTGGCAATGAGTAGACATATCACAAATTTAGTTGCTTAAGAATTATCACCATGTTGCGTCATATTAACAGTAGCTTGTTTTACAATATATGGTCGCTTATAAACCATTTATTAGACGCTAAAAGTTTGTCGCTGACCTATTAATTCATTAGACAACTAAATATATTTGCAGACGAGAATGACATTTTAAAGAAGCTGCCTTAATTAGCACCCATTATAAAACAGTACTTTTGGTTTGAAGAAATTATTAAGTACCTATTAAATTCTAAACTTTAATATTGTGATTAAATTATATCAACTTTCCAGGGTCGTCGGTTCGATGTTCGTTATTCAAATGCCATATTGATAGTGACGACTGTACTTGGAGGAATTTTAACTTCGTTCTTTTTACCAGAAACTTTGAACGCTAAATTGCCGGAAACCTTAGAAGACGCTCAAAGATTTGGCCAACGTGATGAAACGTATTATGTCTCCGTAAATCTCAAAGAGGAAACTGTAGACTTCAACCTTCCAAATCCCCCTATTGATTAAAACAAAAAATCTTATTTGGCCGGTTTTATAAATTAATAAAAGGTGATTTTAATTTTAAAATTTTATTTATCCTGGAAACGACAATTTACATCGATAGAATGAAAACTTGAGTAGGCACTGTTCAGTTTACAATAATTAAAATGTTCAATGAAAACCGAACAGACTTTTTATACTTAAGGTGAATGCTCCAACCAGCCCGCGAAATTCAAAATTTCTTACGTTTTTTGCAATTTGCAGGCAAGTGCTAGGTTGTATGTTGATTAAAATATTATTCGCGGCTGTAAGACGTATGTAGTTACAGAATTATAATCAACAAAATCATCAATACAACGCTATAAGTTCATAAAGCTTTAGGAATGACTTTTTAGGGTTCCGTAGCCAAATGGCAAAAAACGGAACCCTTATAGATTCGTCATGTCTGTCTGTCTGTCCATCCGTATGTCACAGCCACTTTTTGCCGAAAGTATAAGAGCTGTCCTGTTGAAACTTGGTAAGTAGATGTATTATGTGAACCGCATTAGGATTTTCACACAAAAATAAAACAAAAACCAATTTTGGGGGTACCCCCCATACTTAGAATTGCGCCTGACCCATACGTGTGGGGTATCTATGAATAGGTCTTGAAAAATGATATTGAGGTTACTAACATCATTTTTTTCTAAACTGAACAGTTTGCTCGAGAAACGCTTCCAAAGTGGTAAAATGTGTGTCTCCCCCCCCTGTAACTTCTAAAATAAGAGAATGATAAAACTAAAAAAAATTATATGATGTACATTACCATGCAAACTTCAATTGAAAATTGGTTTGAACGAGATCGAGTTATTAGTTTTTTTTTAATACGTCATAAATCGTAAACCGCGTAATTTACCTTGCAAAGTTACAACCAACTACTTGACTTGCTGCTACGGAACCCTTTATGGGCGAGTCCAACTCGCACTTGGCCGGTTTTTCTTTTTTTTTGTGTTCCTACGCCTTTATGAACTTGGAGGGTTGGATTGGTGTTTTGTTGATTATTACATACGACTTACAGCCGCGAATATTAAGTTACAGCTTGGCCAGAACGGATTGAAACGGAACTAAATTTTTTATTTCTGACAGCGTTTTAAAATCTTTGATATTTGATGTAAACAAAGACCGCAGGTTTGTTAGATTTATTATTGTGCCATAAAACTAACGTAATAAGTGAAAAATAAATAAATAAAATCATTCAAAGTGCTGGTAGCACGAAGACAGTGGCGACCTCCGGTTTTCTACATTTTTATGTCAAGCTGTAATCAATATACAACCTAGCACTGGCCTGCAAATTGCAAAAAACGCAAGAATTTTTTAATTTCGCAAGCTGGTTGGAGTATTCCCCTTAAAGAAACTTATTTATATGAAACTCAAAAATGTGTTTGATACTTACCTCTAAATCTGAAAACCTCAATTACTGCGTTGAATGGGTTAAATCTACACGCAAGGGCGTCAAAATAATTTTAATCTAACTTACCAAAACAAAAAATAAATTTGCCCTAAACTAAGCTTAATTTTTATGTTATCAACCACACTACCACTAACAAAGTTACTAATCGACTAAATTATACTATCGTATTATTCGAGTCGAGAAATCAAAGACAAGAAGATTTATTTTGTTTACTTTCGAACCGTCACTAAAATAAAAACTAAAATTATGGTCTTTGAGTGATTAGAGATAATTACGGGTTTTGGTGTTGGTAAAATTATTTTTTATTTATCAGTAAGCACTGAATATGTAGTTGAATATGTGATAATGCAATAATAAATCGAAATAACTCATACTTCGATCTAATCTGTGGCACGGGGTGCAGTATTTTCGTAAAACTCGTGTTGTATTCCACCATATCAATATATTATTTGGTTGCTAAAATGTCGGGCGACCACAAAACATTGATAAAAGGAAGTCCGTCGCAGTACGTGAAGCTGAACGTGGGCGGTACGCTGTTTTACACAACTATCGGCACATTGACAAAGAGCGATAACATGTTGAGAACAATGTTCAGTGGCAGGATGGAAGTACTCACAGATTCCGACGGTATGCGTTAATTATAATAGATTTTGCCTTGTTAGCGTTGATAAAAAAATGTATGTATTCATTCACCATAAGGGTGAATCGTAGATTCGGGCACGCTGCAATAACGGTGGTTAGACTGCCAGTCCGGTAAGACTTCGTGGTGCATACGGTGGAGATCTGCCCCCCTTGAGGAGAGTTCCGCCGTGTCCTCACGGAATTTATAGGTGGTAGCGACACTAAAGCGCCCGGCGTTAGTTGAAGCCACGCTGTTATACTAGCGAAAGAGGAGCAGCGCCGCGGGAGACATCCATGGAATCGGACGTCACGAGGCAATTTCCGGTCACAGTAGGCGCGGGCAAGCAGACGGCGAGTAATGGGTTACTCGCTGTCTGTTTATGAGCCATGGCCTGGTCGACAGCGTGTTGTGTTCCATGCTTGCCTCAAGGAGCTCTCAGTAATCAAACGGGTCCCCCAAGGAGGGCCAAATACTTACTGGGGTTGTGGGACTGTCAAAACAGGTAACCGAGGCTCTCGAATGTAAGGGGTTATTGAAGGAACACTGGATTTTAGTCAGTAATACGAGTCTGATAGTCCACTCCACCCATGGCGGGAGGACTCATTTGACGATTTCATAAAAAAAGGGGTATGTGATAGAAATTCATTCTGCTCAACTTCAAAATTTTTCTGTTACAGGATGGATACTTATTGACCGGTGCGGAAAACATTTCGGCACTATACTAAACTACCTTCGCGATGGCACTGTGGCTCTGCCTGATAGTTATCGTGAGATCATGGAACTTTTGGCAGAAGCCAAGTACTTTCTTATTGAAGAATTGACTGAATCATGTCAACAGGCATTGGCTAAGAAAGAAAGAGAGGCAGAACCTATTTGCAGAGTTCCCTTGATTACTTCTCACAAAGAAGAACAGCTGCTCATTATGTCTACTTCCAAGGTAGGGAATCATATGTACCTATTTATGAGGTAGTGCGATTAGCTGCCTGCTGAAAATTATTGTATCAAACCATATGTTAAGGACATTTTATTAATTTGATTTTGTTAGTACACTAAATAATTTTAACACTGTTTTACTTTTTCAGCCTGTTGTGAAACTCCTGATAAACCGACACAATAACAAGTATTCATACACAAGCACATCAGATGACAATCTGTTGAAGAATATTGAGTTGTTTGACAAGCTTTCTCTGCGCTTCAGCGGGCGTGTACTGTTCATAAAGGATGTAATTGGCTCAAATGAGATCTGCTGCTGGTCATTCTTTGGCCATGGTAAGAAATGTGCTGAAGTCTGCTGCACTTCTATTGTGTATGCAACTGATAAAAAGCACACAAAAGTTGAATTCCCTGAAGCAAGGATTTATGAAGAGACATTGGGCATTTTACTGTATGAGAGCAGAAATGGACCTGATCAAGATTTAATTCAGGCGACATCATCGCGCGGCGCTGTCGGCGGACTATCGTGCACTAGTGATGAGGAGGAGGAGCGCTCCGGCTTAGCCCGACTCAGGTCCAATAAGCAGAATAATCAATCTTAGCGGTTACAGTCGGGCTTGGCGCGCCTTCGAAGCTCGAAACGGACTAATGTCTGATACCAGGCTGGCTTCTTTTTGCCATTTTGCTGGCTGCCTTGCTTTGGTCTGTAGACTTTACTGAGCTGTGTCCTTCAATATTGGTCAGCTGGACCAGTTTTCCATGGCTCTCTTGATTGTGGAGGTATGAAAATGGCACGAGGCATTTATGATTATAGTCAGATCATATTATGGACAACTTTCTTCTAACACTATGTGTCTGTTCTGTGTCTAGTGAGTAAATTCTGCCCGAAGAAGTTAAATAAAGAAACATGACATTAAAGTGTAAAATATGATGCAGGACTACTACATATCTTAGATTCGTCATCCAGTCTGTACTCTTGGTAGTGTATCTCTACTACAACTATATGTGATTGATGTCTATTACAATTCATAAATGTTTATGATTATATCCACAGTATTTGTTGTTTGTGTAAAGTGTAGTCAAAAAAATCTGACTTATGTAATGAATGCTAAAGATTAATCTTAATATGCAGTGTGCAACTTTGAACTATGGGTGTCTTGATCTTGAGGCATTAATTTAATGTTGGATGATATTTTGGTGGTGTAAAAGAAAATTCTAATCTACTATCTAAAATTATATGTAAAACAATGTGTACAAGCTGTGCAGTACATCTATGTAGTAACTTTAATTAAAAGTAATTTTATGCTTAATAATATCACACAATTTTCACAGCTCAACTGATTTGCCAAATCAATGTTCTCTAGTATTAGTATCTTGTTCCTGAAGCATCTTTAGTGGATGAAGCTCATATTAATACCAACTTTTGTTGATAATAAGATTTAATCTTATTTCTCCTTAGGGGATGACAAGAATCTTAGAATTGAAATGTCTATATTAATCATTGGTGTCTGTTATTCAATATTCATAATTACTTGGTGTAGTAGATTACTGCATTGCACTACTATATTATGATCTTTATCACCTGATGATTGCCAAGTATACATATGGAACTGTAAATAATGGGATCTAAACATATAATAAATGTGAAATAGATAGACTAATTAGAAGAAATAAATTTATTATTAAAAAAATCTTAAACTTTAGTGTTGTAAAGATGGTGTGTATGATTTTGCCAAATTATTTAGTTGATGTGATTGTACATGATTGAGAAATATAATTATTGTGAAAGAAAATGGAGTGCTTAGAGGTAATTCAGATTACCTGCAGTCTAGTCTGATATTTTATTGTTCCATTAGACTTTTTATAACATGAGGAAATATAATTTTTTTAACAGCACTATTATTGGAACTTAAAACGGGTTATAGCGAGAATGTAGGAAACTCGAAACAAATAAAAAACATGCTCAGTATCCCGTTTTAAGTTATAATAAAAAATGAAGAAATATCTGATAGTGAATAGCTTAGAAAAAAAGAAATGAGAAGCCTCACTGGTTCCGTTTATATGAAGGTCTGTGCATCATACTTTTCCATTCACATTAGCAGATTAACACACAGTAAACAACAAACTGAATTTCATTTTTACGAAATACTAGTATCACACAGCAAAGACATTTTTTCTTTCAAGTAAAAGTTAGATTTAGCAAAATAAGTATTAACTATGATGAATATAATGAGAGGCTAATTTAATGGATTAAATTTAAAGAAAGTGGTATTATTGGCCATTACAAAATGAGATTGAGTCCCTCTTAGTTACATTGCAAGACTGGTTTCATTACGATAGAAGCCGCCGTTTGAGTGGAGAATGAGATAGTATTGTAAAAATTTGTAACACATAACTTGTTATATCCTTACAAAATATAATTATGCTCACTGTTTAGCTGTCTTCAATAGTTTTATTTGTGTAACCCGGTTTGTGTCAACACAGGACAAGCAGTTAGGGCCGTGTGTCACACCGGAATGGTAGCGGCGGCCGGCAGCGACGCGGCGAGCACTTTTAGTGTGAAATAATTTAAAACTTTAAGTACATAACTACATACTTAAGACCAGTATCGCTTGAAAAGGTCGCAAGGCCGCCCGCGGCTGCCAGCGGCGACGCGAGGCCGCTCGCGGCACCGCGGGCGGATTTCCCTTTGTTTCTTTCTTCTTCCGCAATAACTGCTATAATAACGAATTCCATCATGTTCACTCCAAACACATGAGTTACCTTGCCGAATGTAGAAACTAAACTATCAAGAAGAAACCAGGCGCGCGGGGTCTGGAGGTCGCGCGAGGCCGCCAGCGGCGACACTGGTGGCGTCGCCCGCGGCTGCTGCCATTTCGGTGTGCCTCGGCCCTTATGTGAGACTTCGATAAGGAGCATTAATGTTGCTATGATCAATGATATTATATATGGCTATGATATACAATTTGCACTTATTGATTACTGGCGGTGCTTCCGGAATATTCTAATGCTGCCTTTTTTCCGACTTTGCCAAACAGCGGCAAGGTCGTGAAGTCGTGAACGAGCCCTTAGGGCATTTAGTAATCTGGTTTTTTTGTGCAATCTAATAGGTATCTATTTACAGTCGGTTTCTACACTAAAGTCAAATAAAAGTACCTAAAAAATATTTTTACTAGACCATTACTGATGTTAACTCAAATGTGATGGCCACCACCGGCAAAACTGGTCTCGTGCTAGACGAGGGTCATGGATACCGTACGGTCCTCGGCGAAGCGGCCTCCTGCCGGGTTCCGGGTTGCCGCCGTTGATCCAACCAACAACGGACGTCGTGAAGTGATTTCTGTCCGGGTAGGTTGCGTGACTTGCCGTCCGATCATGGACCATGCTCGGGTCGACGGCGCGTTGTGTTCCACACTCGCCTCAAGGAGCTGTCAAGAATGTAACGGGTCACACATAGAGGGCTAAACGCCTTCCGGGGTCGCGGGACTGTCTAAACAGGTAACCGTGGCCTTGGAACGTAAAGGGCTATTGAAGGATTTTGGTCAGTACGAGGACTTACTTAAGTACCTATTTTATTATATATTTATTTAAACACATAATACAACTATCATCACAGGCTTTACCTAATACAATAGTGTAGTTATAGTTATGATTGTAGGCTAGGTATAATAATATATTTTTTTAAAACGCTAAAATAAGTGCAAATTGATTCGCGAGATTGTCTTAAAACGTAAAGGGCAACTGATAGAGCAAGTGTTTTTAATCAATCAATTCTGACAGTCCCTCCAACTCATTGATGTTTTCAAAACCCAGGCGCCATCTCCACGAGCGAGGGAAACGCTGCGAGTCCGTCCATCTATCGTCGGAGAATCTCCAGGACGAGCATTTATTTCGCCAGCGTATCGTCACGGAAACGCCGAGGGCGCGCGACGACTCGCAACGGAATCGCCGCGCGCCCGCGACGAGTCGTGCTATAGTTTTGTTTTGTTTCACTACTGGTAACGCGGGCGCGCGGGCGGCGGCGGGCGATTCCGTTGCGGGTCGTCGTGCGCCCGACTAATGTCACTCATTGCCACTCGTCGCATCGCCGCGATAATATCGCCGTGTGGAGTCGCGTTCATACGAGTGTATGGAAAGACGTGGCACGACGATAATATCGCCGCGATTCTCTCGCTCGTGGAGATGGCGCCGAGAGTAAATTGTGATTCTTCATACAAGTATACAGATTATCTAAAAATCAATAGATTTGACACAATCCAGTCAATGAACCCATGAAAAACCTTGGAGAGCTTTTAATACACAACAAAAAACATTACAATGTTATTTTATTAAAGAAAAAATGGTTCTTATACGCTTGGATGGAGATAGAGTAGTCAAATAGTGCATATTCTCTGTTGATAAATATGACAATGTATGTACCCTACCATCACTAAATAAGGGATTGGCTGCCATCTAGGTATTTTAGAAAAATTTACATAGTATTATGACTAGACTTTTATTGAGTACATATTAAATTTGTTTTGTAACATTCTAAACTGCATAATGGGATTCCTGTTTTAGAACAATTATACTTTTTTAAATTGTCGCATCCATTCACACCACACTTCACTGGTTTAGGAGGGTCAACAGGAGCTTTCCTTTCCAACGGGAAAGGAATACCCGGTGGTAATGATAAAGATATATCATTTTTACTGTTTTTATAGACTATCATCGGTTCTATTTTCCTAGTCGGTTTTCCTTTAGACATATTCTTCAATTTAGATTCTTGTTTTTTAAGAAGTCTGTCCATTGTTTTCTTCTTATCTTTTTCTCTCTTCTCATCAGCCATCTGTTTACGTTTCTGTGACTTTAAGGCAGCTTTTTGAATGGCTTCTTCTGTCATAACTTTTTCTTTATACCCTGAGGGTAATGCAAGAAGGACTTCACCTCCGGGACTAGTCTCCTTATCAGTACCTCGCTCATACATGGCCCGTTGTCTTGCTGTCATCATTTTAGGGTCCTTAGGTTTTATTTTTTTGAGTTCTTCATCTACCTGAAACGACAAATTGCAGTAAGTTAAATGGTTTACTCAAAGTTTAGGTGCAGTTCACATGGTTGGTGAGTGATCACTCTAACAAATATAGTGATTGGTTTTACTTACTTCTTCCAGTTTGCCAGACTTTATAGCATCAAGCCATCTTTCTTCTTCGCTAGAAGTGCCGCTGTCTCTACCTTTCTTCTTTTTCTTTGATGACGACGCCTTGGGTGGGGTGCTCGACGACGAGCCCGGTATGGACCTTCGAGAGTCTGATGAAGACTTCATTGTTTGTGCCTTTAACAGGTCTGCAGCAGAAGTACCCGGAATGTCGCGCCCTTTTACTTTAATTTTATAGGGCTTATCCAGCGCACCTTCAAACGATACGTCGATTGACGATTCGCTATCGTATTCATTTTCTATTTTTCTCTTCTTATGCTTTTTGTGCTTGTGCCTTTTATGTTTTTTCTGCGGCGGTGTGTCTATAAATTATCATTTTCATAATTATTACTTTGAACTATTGTTTATTCGGTATTGTAACAAAACAAAGGTAAGATTATTTACCAATTACGATTTCGTCCTCTGTGGTGCTCTGTTCACGCTGTCTGCGAACCATTTTTGATTAATTTAAATAAAATTCTTGTTTGAATTCTATTTCCCAGCTTTTTTGAGGAGTTCCAGTTAAAATATTATTTTTCTAACCACACAAACATTTCTATCCTTCTGTCAAACTTGCTGTCAAATTGAGATTGACTGACAGGACTGACAGAGAGCAAGGTGTCTTTTTTGTAATGTTTCTGGCATGGCTTCAGGGCTTTTTTGCCTAATGAGCAAGGTGTGTTTGGTGTGTTCGTTTTACAAGTTTTTATAAGTATTACGTCTTCCAAGTTACTAAACTTGGTCTATTTTTTCTTAAGAACGAATAAAATCTCGTAAATACAAAGAAAACACACACTGCGCCAGGCTAGATGATGAGAATCAGTCAGTCCGTTGAGCCGAATCGGTCGGGGATGGTGTTGCTACAATATGGTGATAGACTTTCCATAAAACATTAATTGGGTTTATGTGTTTCTCCGAAGTGAAATTATACCCACCCAAACCCTATCACCATTGTTTGGATGATATTAGAAAAACACATGACAGTTGAAAGTATCCTGCCTTGAGGCCTTAGATTCCCGGGAGGGACACCATAGGATTGTGTGTTTAAGTAGCAACAACGTACTCTAGGTTGACAATTGACATGCAAAAGGCCATTATTATAAAAAAAAACAGTCGACGGTTAATCGGCGGTGCGAGACGGAATGGGAAGCAGTCACCTCTTTCAGGGAAGCAGTCATGCTAGCGAAAGAGGAAGCGGGACGAGTGAGGGGGAGGACCGAGGATGAGCCAGCCATCGCGGGAGACGCCCACGGCAACGGACATCGCGATGCGATTTCAAGCCACCGTAGGCGTAGGTGCGGGCATTCGGACGCGTCGGCGAGTAAGGGTGACTCGCCGTCTGAGCACGGACTTTTAGTACCTATTTATCAATGAAATTGAATTTTTTTAGCTGACTCTACCTATGTTCCACATTTTTCCAAAACTTTTGACCATAGAAAGAAAGAAAGAGAGAGAGAGAGCAAAAAAAAAAGGAATAAAAAAAGAGAAATAAACAACCAACAACAGAGAAATTATCAAGTAAAAGCAGAGTAAATAATAAAAAGTAATATTAGGCATTTGAAATTATTTAATACATAAACGGGTGAAGTTTTAATTTCTTACCAGACGGATAATTTAGAGTTCGATGCTAAAAAAAAATGTTGTTGACAATAAAAAAGTCTGGAAAGTAGATTTAATTTTTTCAGGCATTCTGTTCCTCAAGTGCTAATCCCGTCGAGTTTGAGCTGAGTACTTCGTGTTCACAAATGAAGAAGCTTCTTGTACTACAATCTACATGGGTCAGACGTCCAGTGTAGAACATTGAGCCGCACTGCTCGCCCTCGTCTGCTTCCGGTTGGTAGTTGCTCCACCAACCATTGGGATAGTTCAATGGCGTACCTTGAAAACAAAACGAACATTGAACACAAAAAAAAATGTGGCAGAAGATAAAACATTGTTGTGTTTTATCATTTAATACATTTATTTAGACAGGCCTGTTGGTCTAGTGGTTAGTGACCCTGACTGCTATGCCGGAGGTCGTGGGTTCGATTCCCACCCAGGACAAATGTTTGTGTGATGAGCACGATCATTTGTTCTGTGTCTGGGTGTAATTTATCTATACTATGTATGTATTTAGAAATATATATGTATGTTTATCAGTTGTCTAGTACCCAAGCTCTGCTTAGCTTGGGACTAGATGGCGTTGTGTGATAGTTGTGGAATATATTATTATATTATTATTATTATTATATCATGCTTAGACTGTGCTTGTGATATTATTATTAACCTATCGCAATAATTTAACAAAATATTGACAATTTAACAGCTCAAAAACTCAATAATACTTAGAAATGGATTTTTTTTAGAAATGGATAAGGAAAATGAGTCGCATTATTTTGATTCCATGTAAACATGCGATAAAAAAAGGATTGAGGGGTTAACTCGTACACTGCGAATCTGGCCCCAGGGACCAGCTGCATAATATCTTTATTATAAGGGGTCAAATCGTCCACTTCGTAACTTAAAATACTTAGGGGTCAGAATTATTTAAAAACATACCTATCACTTTGAACTGTTGCAAGCCTAATACTTTTGCTGGTTAGTATATCTAATATTCTTTCAGTTTCTAAACAATCATATTACTCTGATCGTCCAGTTGCCTATTATTTGACAAAAGGTAGAACTGGTCCCATGTCTATTCCGAAGTTCATGATGTATGTTCCGAAGTGGACGAGTTGCCCCCTAACTCAAAAATGGTGGAAAGCCGCGTGCCTATTTTATAATTAAGACAATCCTCTACCGAACGCTCGTCCATACTAAAACAGAAAACGTTTTCCTGCCCCTAAATGTTATCCTATCTCAATGGTTTTTAGAATGCTTCTGACACAGTAAAAAACAAGGTTAATAGGTTTTTTTTTTTCAAAATTTATAATACTTGGAAAGTTACAGGCGCCTAAGAGTTACTTTTGAAAAAAGGTGAGGGAGCGCCTTTATACGCACTAGGGATGTACGATATTTGCATTTGTATCAACACGTAGATACCTTTAATTTTGGATGGTAAAATCATTAAATGATTGCTCTCACCCTTGGTGGAGTGGAAGAGATTTGCTAATACCCTTTTACTGACTAAAAATCAGCTCTAATGGTCTTTTGTGTTATTCAATGTTTCCATTTATCTCATAAACTACTAGTCCTATGTTTTTGGAGACTACTAACTACTTAGGTACCTTTAATTGTCTGCCAGCCCGAGTACAGCTTGTTGTGGAATCCCAGATGATATATTCCTCTCATGAAGTTCCCTCCAACTCTTTGATTCGATGAGATCTCCGCTAATGAAGCGAGGTAAGTTGCTTCCATCTGATTGGTGACTACAGCCAAGTAGGACTGCTCTGAACGACAGACGGCGTGGGCCTCCATCCAATTCAACGGAGTAGTGTGCAGTTTGTAACATTTGCCAATATCTCTATTTAGAGTGTAATCTGTGAAAAGGTGGAATTGAATTTTACAATAGGAAGGGATCTATCCAGTTGGCTGACCAATGGGTAGTTGAGACATTTTGAGATAAAGCTTTAAAGAACGAAATAAAAAATTCTTTATAACTAGTAAAATATAAAGCGTGCTAATCTCACGAAAAAAGGATCGAATAAAAAAAATGTGTTTTGTTAATTGTGTCCATACATATCTCCTTGACAAAGGTTGGGCTTTATAACATCACGCTGCGACCAATAAGAACAGTCCAGCGGGGGTTAAGCCATGGGGAACATCTATTTTAATATTTTTAACCGACTTAAAAAAGGAGGAGGTTCTCAATTCAGATGTCTCAAATTATTTCAATGTTTATTCGCGCGTAATACGTCGACGACGCACGACGCGAGACAATTTGAAAAATTATTTTTTGGTTGGAAAGGGAATACTTCCAGATGGTCTCATGAAAATTTTAACGAAATCGGACAATCCGTTTTTGAAAAATCAACGAATTGGTCGAAAAAGATTTATCTCCATAATCGGTGTAGACAACACCATCACCTACTCCGACGTTTCTGGACCGTTTTGAGTGATTCTTTTTTTTTAAAGGTGTTTCGATTGATTTCTAATGAACCACCTACATAAACTTACCTAGATTAGGTAAATCGCAATCATAGTTCCACTCCAGAGACTGAAGACTCTTCTTGCAAATGAAGTGAAAATTACTATTACATGAGCCATCGTCCATATCACCCGCTTTGAATAAGACCGCACAGTCCTGTTCATGATAATTGTCCGGTTGACCTTTCTGCCAGTTGTTGTACACCTCAGAAATGGACCTGCCTAAAAATAAATATTTATTCTTTATCATCTTTTTGCTGCCCTATAAATCCTATTTTACTTGGGTTCAGCGCAATACGTTTTCTTGTCCCATTCTCTCCTATCAGACGTCACAGTATCAATACGGTACTCCTTTTTCTTTCATATCATTCGTTAGACAATCTATCCATCTTTTCTTTGGCCTCTTCGCCTCCATGCAACCACATTCTGACCCATCACTCTGTCTGCCACATGTTTTTTCCACAACTATCACACAACGCCATTTAGTCCCAAGCTAAGCAGAGCTTGTGTTATGGGTACTAGACAACTGATAAACATACTTATATATTTCTAAATACATACATATTATAGATAAATTACACCCAGACACAGAACAAATGACCGTGCTCATCACACAAATATTTGTCCTGGGTGGGAATCGAACCCACGACCCCAGGCATAGCAGTCAGGGTCACTAACCACTAGACCAACAGGCCAGTCTATGTATATGTTATAAAGCATTTACCTGCGAGCATTTATTTCAAGTACCTAGGCCAGTACAGGCACTTTTGAATTGTCAAAAGAGAAAATATTTAAAATAATAAAGTAGTGGTAAGTAGTAGCTCGAGTTTCAGTCACAAGACATTATAACTGTGAAAGTGTGAAAGAGCTGTAGTTGCCCATTCCAAAGCGTAAATGTCTATGGAGGAGAACGGGCAAGAAACTCCAAGGATATTATTTTTCAGCCAAAGGTGCCCAAAAATCGTTGTAAAAATGAGATCTCTGTGAACAAACGGAATTATATGCGTACCGTCAATAGTCTCAAAAAGTCCTTCAACTAAAATATCTGACAGCCCCAGAAATATCGCAGGTATACTAGACTTGGAGGACCAAAATGATATCACTGCCGTAGCCTCAGCATCGTTTTCTGGGTAGAACAAACTGGCTCCTTCCTGGGCACACATTCGTTTGGCATCAGCCCAGTTATGTGGTGTCATGTGTAACTTATAGAAAGCCTCCGTTTCTTCTAAATAACTGTAGTCATTTCGGAAAAACTTTTTAGACATTTGCCCATCTGCGGAAAACAAAATATACAGTGTAGCGAACATAAATTCAGTCGTCATCAAAAAGGCGACTAGCACTTATAGCAAGCAACGGAAGAACTATGAAATCCTACATTTTGCAATTAAACTTCTTTACGAATTTAGAACATAATTGAATATTTCGACAATGATTATCGGGCAGAAAGCTCATCAAACAAAGCATCCGTTTGTAGAAGGTTCTTGCCTTTTCATTGAAGTATCGAGGAACTTCCTCATACTACCAAAACAGTAAATAATCCATATTTCACTGGTTGATCAAGTTACGATAGCTTAAAATAATTGGTTTCCAATCAGTTTTGAAGCAATGATTAAAAGTAAGTACATAATATGTATTAGCTGATACTTACATGATAAATCTGATAAAAAGTACACTACAAAAAAGACCAAAAAAGTCTTAGAGAACATTATTGTAACTTCACTACGTGCGTTTCTTCTTGCGACATGCACGAAAGCTAACCGTAAAGTGAAGTTAATTTAATATAATTATATATTATTCAAATCATCTCTGTAATGAGAGCGTTATCATCTTTGTCAACATTTATTAAACAATAGATTTCACGTAAGCAAAAGGTCAATTGACGTTGGTCCGACACGTTATCTACGAATAATAAGAAACGATATACAGGGTGTTTCTTTTAAATTGGCCAAAAGGGAGAAATCCGAATCGAGAAGATATTTTCCTTCCCATACAACGAAATGATCCTCACATAACACTAAATCAAATAACATCATAAAAAATATAAGTAATTTTGTCATTCATACAATTTGTATGGAAAAATATTTTGCAAAATTGACAAACTTCCGCCGTCCCGATTTTCTTTCTTCCGATACAATGTAAATGATCCTTAGATGAAACAGAGTCGAACGGCATTAACAAAAAATTGGCCAATTGCACCCATTTCTGTGGACAACTTACACTTGACCCAAAAATAAAAAAAAACGCCAAAATTTTCAAAATCAAAAAAGAGCTAAAGGTTCCTAAGAAAGTTTTTCTGTATCTCTTATGGATTCGGATTTCTCCGTTTTGGCCAATTTAAAAGAAACACCTGTACAGCTTGACATAAAAATGTAGAAAACCCGAAGTCGCCACTGTCTTCGCGCTACCAGCACTTTGAATGATTTTATTTTATTGTTTTTCACTTATTACGTTAGTTTTATGGCACAATAATAAATCTAACAAACCTGCGGTCTTTGTTTACATCAAATATCAAAGATTTTAAAACGCTGTCAGAAATAAAAATTTTAGTTCCGTTTCAATCCGTTCTGGCCAAGCTGTATATTCAACGAATTGACTTTTGTAACCCCTATTAACAACTTATCTTTAGGGCCTTCCCCTTTTCCAAAGATAAAGTACAAACAAATTAATGTTACAAGGCACGGTTAACGCAGTAGCTGAGCGATTGCTACTTTTGGATGGTTAAAAAAAAAATAACCACGAAGGGGATGGCGGGGTCTTCCAGACCCATCCCAAACGTTTCTACGACATTTTTTATTTGTCAGTCCCCGTTTCGTACATACCACGGGGCACCCCGACATTATATACAGGGTGGAATTTTGTGAAAATCTCTCTAACAAACATGATAAATTAAATGAAAGGAAAACCGGGAAATCTGAAGTTACAAATTCAATGAGTCAAGTTAAGTATATGAGTTTAAACGATTTGTGACCTACTCATGACACAGCTGCGTCCGGTTCGATTTGCCGACACCAAAATAGTTGGGATAAAACTAGGGAGGTGATGTAAACACACCATTCAATATAACTTTGTATTGCTGCATGTTCCATGTTTCTAGACTATGTATGGGAGGGCAATTTATACGATAGCAATCGCACATTACGGTACGTTAAATTTTACTTTCACTTCAGTTTCCACTTCAATTAACCAGGTGTCCCGAGGGTTGTTATGTGTTTGTGCTCATTTGGTCCACTGTAAAGTAGGTATATTAAGGTCAAAGATTACACCTAGTCCGTTCTTGGTACCTTTGATCTAGATTTTCCACCATCAATACAATGCTGGACCCTGGAATTTAGTAAAACTACATTTTTTAAAGGGGAAAAGCGACAACAGCTGCGAAAACTATTTTTTTATAAGTCTAGGGTACTGTGACGTCGATAGTCTAATGGTTATTAATAGTTCCCAAGAGTTCATTAGGGTTTGCTTACTTGTAACATTTGACCGATATTGCACTCTGCAGTGTTTTGTTTTACATGAAAATGGTCCTAAAAACTGTTGCAGAAGATTAGGGAATCGAGAACCGGTCCTTGTTGGAAGTCCCGGGATTTTCGGGACAGGCGTCCAAGGAACCGGGAAATCCCGGGATTTTCGGGAATTTCGGGACAAAAATGCATTTTTTCCATGGCATTAGAAAACAATGAAAATAATGAGATAACTTTATGGTACAGTATTTATTCTGATTAAAATCATACAACCAACTTATTCGACGGCCTCATGGACATGGGTTTGCTCTAGCCTCTTTTCTATTTAGAGGTGGCAAATCTATTCACTCTAACTGTACTAACTATGGAAACTTGCAGTTTATCTAGATGTCCAATACTGGACATTAGATGTACCTAATGCAAGTAGGCCGGTGGAAAGAGGTTGTAGAATTCATGAGTTCGACCTATTTTAGGTCTCATCTTAGCACGAGCGAACCCAATAAAAAAAACGAAAAGAGGGAGGGCTTCACACACAGCAGCTATAATGTATATTAATGTACATTACATCCCGGGATGTATAGCTTTAAATTATCTTGATGTATCACACACACAACAGGTAATGTAATGTATATTTCCCTACATTTCATAACATCCTTTTCGAAGAGAGATATACGGAAATGTATTGAGATGTATAGGTGTATCGAAATATAAATGTATATTTTCGTATATTTTCGTGTTCAGTACCTTAGATTCGAAGATGTAGAAATATACATTATTGCTGCAGTGTGTGGTCTCCTGACGATTTCTATGGAAAGATGTAATGAGATGTATCGTGCTATAGTGTACATCTTTACATTATTATTATTCCTTAAGCTTGTGTCGATAAGATGAGCTAAGCTGTAGAGTAACCATCCACCAGTTTCACGTTGCCAATTAGTCTAAGGAGCTCTGCATTCCACTGGGTCTAGTGCAGTAAGTTGTATTTATCTGAGCCATCCCAATGATTAAGTTGAGTAAGGTTGCTGCAATACTCCGTTAGAAAAAACATAAGAAACTTTGAATTTCGCGGGCTACTACGACGCAATCAATGCAGAAATGGGCTTGCACATATCCAGGTGTAAGGTATCGCTTCACTCTATTTAGGATGCCCACGTCAAAGTTGACACTGGATGTCAGTTCCATGCCCAAAAGCTCAAGGTCATCAGTTACAGAAACAGTAAAAATAGGAATTGGTCCAAATTACTCTATAAAAGATGTAGTTTTGATTTACTCCTACTTCACTAAGGAAATATACGCCTGTATGTTGGTGGCGATAAAAGAGAGAAGTTTCTTGTGTGAGCGAACAAGAAAATTCTCTCTTTTATGGGATACTAAATATCAAATCTGTTTGCTCTACCATGGTCTCTCTGAAGCAATGAACTTCATCCCCACTGGATTTTGCAGTGGGCAAGTATGTCACTGAAACAGTACTGTTATCTACCTATCCAACAATACCAGGCTGAAGTGGGTAAGAAATGTGCAGCAAAATAAGAGTTGCAAAGAAAACAGATAACTGTTGAACTCCAGAGTCAATAACCAAAAGCTCAAAGGATCAGTCATCAACGACAACTCTGATTGATCGTTCACTAAGAAAGTCTGATATCCAGCTACAAAAATTGAGATACCAAAAGCAAGGAAGCTTTTTGTCTCGAGACCCTGTCAAAGGCTTTCGAGATATAACCAGTACTACATTATCAACTTTTCTTCTCTGTCAACAACACTTGTATCTGAACATGTTATTCCGTATTTAACGGCGAAGTGAATAAATACCTTACATCCAATTTGATTCTTTTGTTCTATAAAAGAATTAACAAGTTTAAGCAAATTATTTATACTGTTTTTCTGAGTCCCGAAAATCCCGAATTTCCCGGTTCTCAGTCGCATGTCCCGGGTTTTAAAATATCCTTCAAGAACCGGGAAATCCCGGGATTTTCGGGACCGGGATTTCCCGGTTCGATACCCTACAGAAGATATAGTTTGGTCCTTCGTGCTATGTTATGTAAAGTACCTATTCACATGCATTTGAATAAGTACTCTCCTAAGGTTGTTTTTTGTTAAAATCTTATATGAAAGATGGGGTCATGTGAGCATAGGATTCTTTTTAAGCCATCAGCACAATGTGCTGAAAATGTGCCCAGTGGATGATCAGAAGTCTAGACAGTTTTAAGTTTTATTTTTTCATGCACGTTCATTATTGTTTCTCTGCAACTTCATTGAGCTCATACGGTCGCAATTTTTGATCCCGGTTTTCGGAAACTGTGGTGGTTGAGAAGAATGTTGCGGGCTTCTCAAACACTTGTACTTATCTAAAGGGCCGGATGTCTGTTGCATCCGGATATTGGGCCAAAATAACACAGAGCTGATGTCCTGAATCAGTCAGACAGAAAGTGGCAGGCCATGAAGGAGATGTCAGGGTGAATTGGGTGGGTGCCATGTAGGGTTGCCAACTTTTTTTGACAAAAAAAACGTATAAACTAGTTTTGATAGGAAAAAAATAAAGTATTAGGAAGAAAAAAAAGTATTTTTAATTATTATTTTTTGCTTTAATAACCTATTTTTGTGTGCTTTTATGACATGCACATTACTTTTTTGTTAACTATAAATTTTGCAGAATTTGTTTGACACTCAACATTTAAATTTAAATAGATAAACAATTCGTTTTTAATTAAATTTATTGATGCTCTATTTCTCTCTTCCCGCCACTTTAGATTAATTACTGAAAAAACTTTCAGTGAAAGCTAAAGTGGCGGGGATGGAGAGTAAGTAAGAAAAAAAAAATCTTTTATACTAAGTAAGCTATCAGATGCATTTTTAAGTACGAGTACATTAAAAATTCTTCATCATTGAATTTTCTTTGGATCTCTATAATTATGTCTTATACATTCGGAATACATGTCGTCCATGTTAATATATGTATAATCTGTCTTGTAATTTGGCCTTTTACGCATCATAGTAAAAGTTGAAAATAAAGTATTTTTGCATACTTTATTTGTATGTAAAAGTATAAAGTATAATTACCAAAAATAAAGTAGGATACTTTATTATAAAGTATGGTTGGCAACCCTATGCCATGAGAACTGGAAGGAGGACGCACAGATACTAAGAAGTTGAAGGAGTTTAGCTATTGCCCAGAAGTGGGACAAAGTAGGCTAAGAAAAACATTGATAAAATAATCATCTGTGTTATAATAATTGGTATTCATGTTTCACATTTCTGTTCGCTATTTCACTCGATGCATGAATGAGGATTACGTTGTGCGTTCATTTATCCTGCACCACGTTGTTACAGAGCCCGGTTTTTGGAATAAAATCCCTCGTTTCGTTTGTATTTATACCAATAATCCCCACATTTGCAACGCTGATTGATTGAAGCCTACTGGCTATTACATGTTGTCTGATGACTGTTTAAAAAAATATTGGTGTTGTCAGCTGTAAAAACTGATGTTAGTCAACGACTCAAAAAATGTTGCAAATTGCGAAGCAAAGTAGAATTTTTTGGTACATATTCGGGTTGTGATCCTTTAAAAGTTTTTAGGGTTCCGCAGCCTTATAGTTTCCGAGTTTAGCCAGATGCATCCGTTTGTCTGTCTGTCTACAGTGAGACGCTTAGTACTAGAATGCCGAATGTACTATTGTACTGGTTAGTAATGTCGACAAAGTGGTAAAATTAAATATTTTTTAGGTACCTTCTTTACACTTGAAGTGAGGATGTTTTTAGGTTTCTAATAAGGAATCCTTATATCTCCACGTCCGTCCGTTCTGACACGCGCTTTTCTAGTGTTTTTCTTTTGAGGTATAGGATCCTAAAATATCTCGATTGCTACCTTCAGCAGGTCGACCTTCAGTAGTCCTTGTATTATTGACCGATCTTTCTATCTATTAATAAAAACCCATTGTTTACAACACAGTGTCGTTCAATGCCAGCCAGTTATCCCGGTTCAACGAGTATACGGCGAACGGCGTGCGACAATGGTCAACTCAAGCGGACGAGTAATTGTTAGCACCTAATGTGATGGAAAACTTAAACAATCGCGTCTTTATTATTTAGATTTAGAACGGGATATTTACCATGTTTACTATTTGTTTTGAGTTTCCGATATTTCGGCACTGTTGCAAGCGCCATGATCACGGATGAACTGAAAAAATTGCGGGTGGATGTTTATGAGCAGACAAATCGGTCTATCTAGTTAGCGACCGAAATCGCGAAATATAAAAATTTCAATCGTGAGGATGGGTTTCAACTGTCGAGGGCCTGGAACCCAGTGGTTCAATTATGTAAAAACCGAAAAAGCACGGAAACTAGTTCGCGAGCGAATACAGTGAGTTTTGTGTGTCGGGAACAAAATCGTGTTGTGAGTGAGACGAGTAACAATAGTAGTGGTGTCGAACGCAAAAAACGAACGAGAAGGAGGGTAGACCGATTTGTCTGCTCATAAACATCCACCCGCAATTTATTAATTATTCAATGTTTTCAAGTACTGCTTGCCTGCTTGACTGTACAACTTGAGCATTAATTACGGTGTAATAAACAACGGCGTCTCATCTCAACGTAATGTAATCAATAAACTTTGTTAAATTATTTCTTTGTTTCTTTGAAAAAAAAGTAGGACACTTTTGTTTGAGAAATTGTTTAAGTTATTACAAAAGGTAGGTAAGAACAAACAAATAATTAGGTGCTTGAATAACAAATAAGAATCTTCTTTGAATTCTTATTTAATACTAGCTTCTGCCCGCGACTTCGTACGCGGATCCTGTTGCTTATGCGAGCGACGACGGGGTCGTCAAAATCGAAGATCTGAAACGTCGAATTCTAAGAGCCTGGGGACGGGAAAACAACGGGATGCGCGAGACGATTCCAGACGTTCCAGATCATGAAAGATCATTTTTGTGAGTCAACAGGAAATGACCATCAGACTAAACAAATCTTGCTAAGACGTCATTCCTATGTATGTATATTAAGTATAGTGTGGCTGGGCTCTTGGAGCTCCACATCAGGTGTTCCAGATCTCAATTTTCATACGTCAACAGAGAGTACTCATTAGGCTGAACAACTCTTGCTAAGACGTCATTCCTGTATATGTTATAGTGTACCTGGGCTCTTGAAGTTCCACATCAGGTGTTCCAGATCTCAATTTTCATACGTCAACAGAGAGTACTCATTAGGCTGGACAACTCTTGCTAAGACGTCATTCCTATATATGTTATAAAGTAGCTGGGCTGTTGGAGTTCCACATCAGGTGTACCAGATCTTCAATTTTTATTGGACAACAGAGGTTGCTCATCAGGCTCAACAACTCTTGCTAAGACGACTTTACTGTATATGTTATAGTGTAGCTAGGCACTTGGAGTTCCACATCAGGTGTTCCAGATCTTCAATTTTTATACGTTGACAGAGAGTACTCATCATGCTGAATAACTCTTGCTAAGACGTCATTCACTTATATGTTATAGTGTTGCTGGGCTCTTGGAGTTCCACATCAGGTGTTCCAGATCTTCAATTTTTATACATCAACAGAAGGTGCTCATCAGGCTGAACAACTCTTGCTAAGACGTCATTCCTGTATATGTTATAGTGTAGCTGGGCTCTTGAAGTTCCACATCAGGTGTTCCAGATCTTCAATTTTTATACATCAACAGAAGGTGCTCTTCAGGCTGAACAGCTCTTGCTAAGACGTCATTCCTGTATATGTTATAGTGTAGGTGGGCTCTTGAAGTTCCACATCAGGTATTCCAGATCTTCAATTTTTATATATCAACAGAAGGTGCTCATCAGGCTGAACAACTCTTGCTAAGACGTCATTCCTGTATATGTCATAGTGTAGCTGGGCTCTTGGTGTTCCACATCAGGTGTCCAGGATCTTCAAATTTATTCTCTCAGCAGAAAATGCTCATCACGTGGAACAATTTTTGCTATGGCACCATTTCTGTATCTCTTATAGTTAAGCAGGTCTGTTGCGGTTCTGCATCAGGTGTTCAAGTTTCCAAGATAAATTATAGCCTATATGTTAACCGGACTTAATACCTATATAACAAAAAAAAAATCATTCAAATCCGTCCAGTAGTTCCGAAGATTAGCGTGCACAAACACACAGACAAACAGACAAACAGACAAACAGACAAACCGACAAACAGACAAAAAAAAAGTTAACTACATTTTCGGGTTCGGCATCGATAAAATAACAACCCCTCCTACTTTTTTTTTGTATATTTCCATTGTACAGACACAACTTTTCTACAAATTTATTATAAGTATAGATCACGCCTGTAATACCAGAAAAGTAGAGCAGAAGTATACAATAATATTATTACCAACATCCACATAATATCGTCGTTCCATGTAATACAGGCCAAACAAGTGCAAATCCAAACTCCGTTACTGCAACTGAAAAAAAAAACCGTATGAAAAATCTCTATAACACTGAGCCTGTCTTGGAAACCGAACCCAGGACCTCAAGCTCAGCACTCTCTCCGAAATGTATCCGATAGGAAAGGTAAATTGGGTCAATATATTTTTTTATCTTTTGAAAGTAGTTAAATCGTGAGGAGCTCGTGGCTAAATAATTACAGCCGCACAGGCCGATCTTCCGGGTTAAGCCGCGCTTGCCGAGGTTGGCCTGTGGATGGGTGACCATCTGTCATACCGAGTTTCCTCCGTGCCTCGGAAAGCACGCTATAAATGACAGTCGTTACTGTTAGAAGCTCATAAGTCTGACAACCAGTCTTACCATGAGGTATCGTATTTCCCAATTACTGGGTTGTGGAGGTCCGATAGGCAGTCGCTCCATGTAAAATGCTGATATTCAGCTGAATCTGATTCGACTGGAAGCCGACCCCAATATAGTTGGGAGAAGGCTAGGCAGATGATGAAAGCAGTTAAATCGTGACAGATAACTAGCATGATTGGCACTCTACCAACTATGTGTGTGCCTTTGCGTGACTATGCAACATGATTTCAATTAGATCTTTGGCAATATAGACGCCATGGCTCATGGCAGCAGTCACAAAGTGTAAAATGGAAGGGATTTACCCAATTTCATACAACCTAAACTTAATGTCGTTAAACATGCCTCAAGAGTGCAATCAGTAAATATATTCAATAAACTGCCTGTACAATTCAAAAACTCTACGAATCTAAATGAATTCAAAAGAGAATTGAAGGCATTGTTATTGAGGAAATGTTATTACAGCGTAGAAGAGTTTCTCAAAGATAATAGTAGTTCGGAGTAATAATTTTAATTTATTATAATTTTTAATGAAGAGGATGTATTTTTAATGACTACCTTTAACCTTGTACTGTACCTTAAACGAGGACCTTAAATTATTATAGATAATACTATCAATCCGTTTTGACATTGCGTAATTATTAGATAATGAATTTTTATTTATATACATTTTTGAATTGATTTTTATTTTGAATTGAATTACTTAGAATTAATTTGCAAATTAATGAATTTTATTTATATACATTTATAAATTGTTTTCTGTTTTAGGTAATATTATTTTTGAATTAGAATTAAATTTAATACAATTTTATTAAGCTAAATGATTATAATTAATATTAAGACGTATTAAAAGACTGACTATGTTTTATATAAGGACCAATGTCAATTGTGGTGTTCTTTCTTTTTTGTACTGGATATGTTAAATTTTTGTGTTTTGCTATTATGACCACTGTATTACCACTGTTCGACACAAATGTAATTTTGTTGAGAATAAATAAATAAATAAATGTTTGGATGGAAAACAAAATACGGAAAAGAAAACTAAAGTAGACAAGCGTTCCCATAAAAGTGGTAGTGAAATGGTGACCATATGGCCAACAGTCCCATCAAAACAGGGTTCTTGGAAAAGTTCTTTTATGACGTACCTACATAAATGCTGGCTTTCCTTAAATGCATGCATCACGTACGGGTGGCGTGATGGCAATCTGACACGAACTTGGGAAAGAGGGAAATGAGATCACATCTGGCAATGCACTAAAAAAATTTCTCCACTGAGACAGCTAATTAGCCAGAAGGACTATTATAATAAGAATAACAAAAATCTAATTTAACAACGACTTCATGACGACTGGACAGATTTGGAAAATTCTTCTTTGGTTTCAAAGGGTTTACTTACCAGGTTCCTCCATGGGAAGGATGAGGGAACTCTTCAATTAATGATATCAAATCAACCGCATTATCTATGCATTTAAATGGAATCACACCACATAATTTTACATATTAAAAAGGTAAAATACAAAAGTTTTTTCGTAAAATATTAACCGTCTTCTCAAACAGCACAAAAAAAGTATAAAATTACTTTTTTTTCGGTAAGAAAGTCGGTGGTACAAAAGTCATTGAAATTAAAAATAATCACTTTTTTGTGTTGGTTTAGAAGGCGGTTATAATTTTTTTCAAAAAAGTTTAGTTACTACAAACCCGAATTCCGAAAACGAATTCTCTGAAACAAACCCTTCTTGACTTACAAGGGGAATATTTTCCCCTCCTATACCAAGTTATCTCCATTTAATATATCCAAAAGAAGATCCCAAACCGAATAGAGACTGTAACAGAGCTCACCAGGCGGGTTTTTCTTTGCGTTATGAAGGCGGAAATTAAACTGTGCTGAAAGTTACGAGCTGGCAACATTTTGAAAGTGGGTAATAACTTGCGGGGGATAGGGAGATCGTATTCAAATGTTTGTTATTAAGACAGCAGGTTATTGTGTTTCAAATCACAGTGTTTATTCGGATAGAAAGTGACATTATTGTGAGTTTTTCCAAGAGCTTTCCACCGTAGTACGTACCTACATGCAAAAAAAAAATACATGTCATTGGCCCGCAGCTTTGCTCATTCTTTATTTATTTAGAATTAAACAATCAATTTTGTGGAGACATGACTTATTCTATTATGAGCAAGGAACAGTATTTTTTCGGGTTGAAAGTGTATGCTTTTAAAAAGATCGGTTATAGGTGGTGGTTTAGGCGTGAAAAGGTAACAAATAAACTTACTTTGTATTTATAAATGTAATATTACGAACCACAATATAGGTAAATAAAAAGAATTTCCACATTTTATAAAAATATCTGTCTCTAAAACATCCGTTTTAGAAAAATATGATAAAAATAGTTACTTTTTATGAAAATATGTTTCGTCTAAAACGTTTGCACGATCATCTTTGGCTCCAAATCGTCGTATCCATACAGTTACCGTCTATAGACACAATTATTATATTCACAACGACACCAGAACGTCTCGGTGGTGTAATATCTTTTTCGTGCAACCCTTTGAGTTGATAATGGCATCGTTTCATCATGGCGCCGCGTAACGTTTTAAATTAGTCCCACCTCCCCAATTCGGGTGGGCCCCGTTATACGGCCTGTAAACGTTAATGTTTAGCAACATATTATATTTGGCGGCCAGTGCTGAAAATAGGGGTGTGTCAACGGTGCCCAGGGCCAGGGCGCAGACTTTAGCCCTCCAGGGTGTTAGGTCTCAGATCTTTTTTTTTGTCGTGGTAAAATCATTAAATGAGTCCTCCCACCCAGGGCAGGGCGGGAGGGACTGTCAGACTTGTACTGACTAAAATCCACGGTGTCCTTCAAAAGCCCTTTATATTCCGCGGGGTTACAGTAATAAGATAAGTCCCGCGACCCCGGCAGGCTTTGACCTTCTAGAGGGGGGCCCCGTCATCATGCTGACGCTCTTTGAGGCGCGCGTGGAACACAAAGCGCCGTCGACCCGGGCATGGTCCATGGTCGGGCAGCGAGTTGCCCTCCCTCAGGCGGCGCGCCTCCTCCTTCGCGAGCATTACTGCTTCGCAAAAGGAGGCGACTGCTTCCCACTCCGTCTCGCCCCGCAGCATGGCCTCGACCAATGCCGCACCTATCGCCGTCGTGAGGACACGGCGGTGCTCTGCCCAAGCAGGGTAGTCCTGCACCGTAAGCTCCACCGTGTCCTCCGGGCGATCCTCGCAGTGAGTGTCTTAGGTCTTAGGGGTCAGAGCCCATTCGTACCCTAAGATTCGCACCCTGTGCCCACTCGTACCCTGGAAGTTTTGAGGGGCCCACTCGTCCCCTGGAGAATATTTATTTTTATTAATTCTTCTAATATAAGTACATGTACATGTGTATACTGCAGCTTGGTAGTCCTGGTACAGTCGCGCAGAAAAGGGTAAAATAAAAATTGAGTAATTCGGTAGATATCATGTTTATTTCAAACAAGATTAAGTTCAATAAATGCCTCTAGCTCTAGGCATGAAATCAGTCTTCAAAATAATTTATCAACTTTTAGGTTCTTGTACATTTGTAAATATTTACCAAAATATATGATAACTATAATAATTTTTATGCAGTAAAATAAAACTGTGTAACTATTTAAATAAAATTTCAGTAATAACTAAATTTTAGATAAATTTACATCCAGTGTACAAACAAATAAACAATTGATTGTTAGACTTTGTACAGTCAAAGAGATCTACAAAATAATGCAATATTACAATAACTTTGTATAAAAGAAAAATAAAAAGTAAAATCAGTCTTTATCAACTATGTAAAACTAACATTTTTACTAACAACAAATACACATGCAAAATCACAATTTCCTAGACCTAACAAAATACAACTCCTTTTACAAAAATCAGCCTTGATTGACCATCATTTAAATCAAAATTAAATATAAAACATGCAAAAAAAAAAACACATATCAACAGTAAAAAATCACTTCTTATTTTTTTGTACATTTACCAACTACATACATGCAAAATCATAATAACTTAAATCTAATTTGCTTGCGCGCAGATACTCTGGCTAAGTTTACCCCTCCCGCTTCTGCGTTCCACACCCCGCGCACATCTGAAGAGTACTTACCAAATTTTAACGCAATTTTTGGAGCAAAACAGAATTAATGTTAGGACGTTCATTATTTTTAACCGACTTCCAAAAGGAGGAGGTTCTCAATTCGGACGTTTGTATTTTCTTTTATGTTTGTTCGGGCATAACTCCGTTGCACAACCGATTTGAAAAATTCTTTTTTGTTGGATAGGGTATACTTCCGGAATATTAAAATTTTATCGAAATCGGACTAGCACTTATTGAAAAATCAACAAAAACCTATAAAGTTTTCGACTTTGTCTACACCGATTACTCCGAGGTTTCTGCCATTTGGCCCCATAAAATTTGGGTTGAATAGTGAAACTAAAAAGGATAAAATATAAGCCTTAAAAAAAAATGTAACCGATTTCAAAACAACCACAAAAAAAGTCCAAAAAAACCTACAAAAAAACTTTTCTTTCGAAAGTCGGTGAGAATAACAAAAAGTTTATTTCGTTAGGCGAACTTCATTTAATAAAAGACATATTGAACAGTCTCGTATTCGCAGTCACTTTCAAGAACCAATATGTCACCGAGGCAGCCATAACATACAAACAAAACACCTTATCTAATTTGTAACCCGTTTTTTTGAACAAGCCATTCGTAGAGAGACAATTTTACATCGTAAGCCTATCGACAGGTTATATTATTATCAATGAGCTGTTATGATTTATTAAATTAATTCCGTTAATAAACTGTTCGCAAGTGTACACTGTTAACCGTTTCATAAGTAAAATATAGATAATTTTATCTCAGGGGACCAATAGGCACCTGAATAGGTGCCGAATCTTTAACTTTTATTAGAGGGTACGAATGGGTACCTTAAAAATAATATATTTTATTAAAATATTAATTGGTACCCTACCAGGAGACCAATGGGCACCTATAAAGGGGCCGAATCCACAACTTTAATGCTGGGGTACGAATTTTAGGGTACGAATGGGCTCTGACCCGGTCTTAGCACAAATATGGCCAGATCAGGACCACAATAGGGTAGTAAACCTGTATATTAATAAATTGAACGTATGTTTATATAGTCCGTAAGTTAGAGTATTGAAAAATAATCATCATCATCATCATCAGCCGGAAGACGTCCACTGCTGAACATAGGCCTCCCCCTTAGACCGCCACGCCGAACGACAATTCGCCACTTGCATCCATCCGTTGCCCGCGACCCTCACGATGTCGTCGGTCCACCTAGTGGGAGGCCTGCCTACGCTGCGCCTTCCGGTCCGTGGTCGCCACTCGAGAACTTTTCTTCCCCATCGGTTGTCAGTTCTACGAGCGATGTGGCCTGCCCATTGCCACTTCAACTTGCAAAATAATGCACACATATTATTTTTCTTTTTTGAAATCAATCAATATTGACAAAGATAAAACGCTTCGAAATTCGGGAGCAGGGGTACTTGTGACATCATAACGCCTGTAAAATTATACCGAGCGAGTGACGTTTTTGTGAATTTTTTGAAGCGTTGTATCTTCGTCAGTTTTGGTATAAGTGACAAAAAAAAAAATACTGGCCAAATAATTTTTAAGGCTTATGTTTAACTTACCACCAGATATAGTAACATATAACAGACAAAAATAGTAAATGATCACCAAAATGAAACCCGCATTTTAATGTAAAATTATAACCAGTTTTAACATTTCGCTATCCTATTTAATCAAAATGACTCCAAATAAATCATTGTCAACCCAAAAGTAGTAAATGATCACCAAAATATATTCATTAAAATATGACATAACGAGGTGTAATAAAAAAAAATCTACCTAAGCAGGGTCGACGAAGTCCCGCTTCGCGGGGCTTCTATTTCTGTGTACAAGGTTTAAAGGAACCTAACCAAACCGAACTTCGGGGTGTCCCTGAAATCTTGCTAAAGCGAGTTTTAGATTTGGTGCACATTCAGTATAGATTTGGTGATCATTTACTATATTTGGTGTTCGAATACAATTTGAAGTGTAGTAGCTAAGGGTATCAAAGCATTTTATGGTGGTCTTATCTTTTGTTTTTAATTATATTTTTTTTGAGTAACATTATTGGCCAGCCCAGACCTGTTAAAGAAGCTCGCACTAGGAGCGTTAAAGGCTCGTTACGGGGCTGTCGACGGCTTAGGAAATGTAATGGTCGGTGCACGTCAATCTCTAGGGATTTGTTGACTGTCCTTAATAAACTAGTTACAGTGAAGTGTTACGGCCTAACTTATTGCTTCATATTTTTTCGTGATAACTCGTATACATTCGTGTTTGGCTGTTACGAGCGCAGCTAATTTGGGTCGTCCTGTATTTACATAGGATACTACGTTTACTAGTTTTTTCTGCAATTGACTGCCTATGTGTAAGTTTATATAATCATGTTTTTAAAAAATAATGAGTAATGTCCAATGTGCGGCATATTTTGATACGCGAACTTCGGACGGCGGCGGCGAGGAATGCGTAGCTCTGATCGAGGACTAGGTGCGAGTCAACGAGCCTTTAGGAGGTATTAGCAAACTAACGTATTCCTTACAGAGTCGAATACCTGCCAGGGTTGCAAGACTGCCTAAACATGGTATCGCGACCCTAGAACGTATAGGGAAACCGAAGGAAAAGGGTGGTATTTAGTCAGTTAGAGTCTGACGGATCCTTTCGCTGGACAAAACTGATGATTTTTTTTTTTACTAAAAAGAAGCAAAAACCAGTCTGGTCCTAAACCCGAGTTATGTCTACTAAGTATGTACTATCTAAAAACCTTTACCTACAAGAAATCTGAAAACTCGGAATTTTGTTTATAATTTATGTAGACGTTGGATCTCCATAACCCAGTCCGCTACCAAACTTTCTATAGAATACAAACGAGGGGAGAAAGACGCTAAGTAGAAAGAGTTTGTTATACATTTTTTGCATTGTTAATGAAGAGAATGTCCCTTGAGTATAAGAATGGTCCAAATCAGTGGTTCTTAACCTTTAAGTCGTGATGGACCTCTTTTTTTTATCGTTGACAAAATCATCAAATGAGTCGTCCCACCCAGGGCACCACCGGGAGGGACTGTTGGACTTGTACTGACTAAAATCCACGGTGTCATTCTATAGCCCTGTACGTTCCGGGGTCACAGTATTCGTTAGTCCCGCGACCCCGGCTTTGGCCGGCCAAAGGGCCGTCATTGTGCTGACACTTTTAGAGGCGCGCGTGGAACACTACACGGTGGTCGGAGATCGTCTTGCGACGTCCGTCGCCGTGGGCGTCTACCACTGCGGGTGATGGACCACTTTACAAAATTTTTATCTTGCCATGGACCACCTAGTTGGTTTACTACTCGTAGTTTGGAGGTATATCACCATAAATTATTGAAGGGCATTTAATAAAAAATGTGAATTTGTGTTTGGACTCGTAGACTTGATATATAAGCCGGAGCATTGAAGAAAGGATTCTAAAATGGCGGCTTGTACTTGCGTTGACAGAATGATAGTACAGTCAGCATATAAGATTTCAAGATAAAGTTTTTTTCAAATTAAAAATAATGAAAACAAGACTGGATCACAATAATTTCTCAAACAGAACCTAACAATAAAACAAAATTAAAACAACAATAATCAACAGGGAAAAAATAACAGAAAACTATATTAAATATTCTTAAAAAAGATCACCTGAGCGCGTCAAGACATCAAGACTTAATTTTTTTTCTGCTTACGCTACTCGCGGCAGTGAGTATAGACGGCACTAGTGTGCGAGCGAGAGAACACGATAAGCGCCGCCATTTAAGAATCCTTTCTTCAATGAACCGGGTTATACTTATCAAAGGCTAATCGTTGCACGTTTCACGTTGGTCTAAGTTGTCAATTATTTATTAAACTAGCTTTACCCCTTGGTTTCATCCCCGCTACTATGCTCCTATAAGTTGTAGCGAGATGTTATATAGCCTATGTGGGCTACAGCTGAAAATCAGCGTCAGGTGGCATATTTTGTGTTGCCATGTGGCATTATGCTGAGCTGAGGCCTTTTGGCATTAAATTGTTAAGTTTTTATTTCCTCTATTTTTACTACCTACTCTCTGTATACCTTACTTTATTTGTATTGTTTAGTTTTAAGTTTGAGTGCGAATAAACATAATTTTCTTATACTTTCTTTCTTTCTATAGCGTTCTTCGATACATAGACTATCTAACACAATAACATTTTGAAATTCGAACCGGTAGTTCCTGAGATTAGCGCGTTCAACCAAACGAACTCTTCAGCTTTATCGCCGGCTTCACACGTTGGCCGTGTTGGCCGAACAGAGGGAGACGGCGCTATACTAAGAAACGAGCTAGAATTATTTACGTCTTGCTTTCTGGTATAGCGCCGTCTCCTTCTGTTCGGCAAACACGGCCAACGTGTGGAGCCGGCGTATAATGTGAAGTATAGATAGGATGGCTTCGCGGACGACTTGAGACGCTTTCAGGGCCCAACAGTTGAGAACCACTGTCCTGAATCCTCAACTTTGTTAACATAAATGTATATTGGCTGGAAGAAAAATCTTGTTTGTTTTATTATGGTATAAAAATAAGAAGCTAGGCGCTACCCTGTTAGCCGTCTACCCTGGGAATAAAATAGTTATCGAGAGTCGTCCGTTCAGCAACTTTGGCATAAATTAACAATGAACGTTTGAACAAATAGAGGAGATTGCTTTGAGAGCGTATCACAGTGAAGTTTTGTGCTGATTTTAGACAGAAGATACAAAGCTCTTTCATACAAAGTGTATCGAAGTTTCGGTTTATTAATAGAGGGGATGAAAGGCTCAATCAAAATGTTTATTGAAGAGGATGAAATTTTCGTTCAGGCGGTTTAAATAGTCTATTTTGCCTCTTCGGTTTAGAGGCATACCTATAGTAGGTAGGTACTTGCTTTATTGCCAATTTGGTTTAACTTTTAAACGCATTTTAACTATTTTTACCGACTTCAAAAAAAAGGAGGCTAACAATTCGACCCGTATGTATATAATATTTCCAGAACTGCCCAGTTTTCGTATATGTTAGTCTATATCAGCGTCTGAACAAATGTGCCAAATTTCAAAGGTGTATGTATGTATGTACGTACGTTTTTATGTTTGTGTTCGCATATCTCCGGAACTACAAGTCCGATTTAAGTAATTCTTTTTTTGTTGTACTAGATATGGTTCAACTTAGGCAATACTGCAAGTTTCATCAAAATCGGTTCAGTAGTTTTTGAGATAGAGATTTTTTTAGCTTATTGTGTACATGGGCGATGTTATTACCGGTGCTACGGATTACACAATTCTAGTATACTTGTGAGAAAATTGTGTATTTGACAAGAAGCTGGGTTGTATATTTAAACTAAAAAGGGTAATTTTTTGGGTTATAAAACAAATGAGTTTGTCTGATTGAACGCGCTAATATCATCAGGAATTACAGTCTTGAATTTAAAAAATATTGTTATGTTGTATAGCCCATTAATATTGAGGGAGGCTATAGTACACCACGCTACGACGAATAGCAGCCGAGCAGCGGGTGTAAGAGGGCGAAAAGCTATTATTTTAATACTGGCTGCGTTTATGAATTTTTATTCTTCATAGGCGAGGCGACGAGGCTGGCGAGGGCCACATATCTAGGAAGGTTAAGGCAGTGGTACATTCACATATCACCAGATTCAAAACCCTTGTAATAAATAGGGGGCGAAATTATTGACGACAACTAGGCACGAACCTAGACGCCTTGACAGCTACTGATTTCCGAGCTCACGGTTCTTTTGCTCAGCAGTAGAGCATGCGAACACTAGACTAGCGAAAATTTACCCATTCATAGGTAGTTAGTTCTTTTTAATATGTTGTACCGCAATTCGCCCGTAATCACGTTACTCTACACATTAAATTCAAAATTATGAAGGGGAAATCATAAAATAATATTAATATTGTCACCGTAACACAATTGTTACGATGGTAATGAAATAAATACAATTATGACAGTCCGGCAGCGGTCCTCGCGTCTCGTGTCCGTTCTGAACTCCGTGTTGTCCGTACTAGGGAATCCAATCTCGAGCCGAGAATGATAACTCGAGTTCTCGCCTGTCAATGCTTTTTTTTATCGTGGTATAATCATTAAATGAATGAGTCCTCCCAGGGTGGGACGGGAGAGACTGTCAAACTCGTATTGACTAAAATCCACTGTGATCCTTCAATAGCCCTTTATATTCCAGGGCTACGGTTATCTGATGAGACAGTCCCGCGACCTCGGCAGGAGCCTGTTAATGCTGGGGTCGATTGTTTAGTAGATTTTTATACAAAATGTACTGCTAAGTGCTAACATTACATTTTTATATCATTCTATCCGCCAGAAACAGTCGCATAGTCGCCAGCCAGTCACAACCCTCCTTCGGGCAGAGAATCCTCTTTTTAAAAAAGTATTGAAGAATTAACAGCCTGTTTCTCATGCTACACATACACTACATGTTCTTAAACTATGTATAAACAACGCTAATATTTTTTTTTTGATAATAAGGCCAAGTGATGTTGTTGTTTTGTTAAGTTTCTCAACAATAACTTAATAGTGTCTCCATTAAAAATAAATAAGTAGCTTCTCATAATATGAACACTACTAATACGTCCGTGATCATGACAAGCACGAAAGCCGACATTTTTTAACCACGAGTTTTAAATCTCGAAAAAAGGCTCGAGATCCCGAGGGATTCGAGATCGAGATTACATTCCCTAGTCCGCACTGTCCGTTCCGTCCATACTGTCAGGGAGATTCGATTATTGGATCACCCGTTAATTAACTCTTGTGCATACAATCACGCCCGGCCCGGCTTGTTATGGAGTTACTATTTACATAATCGATGGTTACATATATATCCCGCCGGTGTTTTAAAATCTGGCCTATGTAATCCTATGTGCTTTCATTTGTTTTGGTGAATTAATTTAATATTAATTGGAATGATTTAATGGTACGTTATAAATTGTCCATTTTGTTGATTGTATTTGCTGAAGTCTCTGAGTCATCATTTCAGCGTTGAAAACTGATTATGGAAAGTGCAAGTCTGCTGAAGATGCTGCGGTGAACATATTCAAGGGCGTATCTTAGATTATAATGAGTAATTAAATGTTATAACTGATTCGACACGTCTCCATAACTCCATATACATAGTAAAGGACACGCATAAAATATTTTATGTCTTTCAAAGCAACACCTACTACGTCACTAGAGGTTAACCCTCCAAAAGCGAGCGGCAAGAAAAGGCATATTCACGTTGCGTGCAGTCCATAATTCCCACAGTCATGCGAACTCCTGCCGTAAACACATAGTCATTATAACGAACTCGAAGTCTCACGGACTCAACTCGTACGAACTTCCTTTAATTAACCCTACACTTGCTTGGACGTACATGTCTGTAATTAAAGCGCCTAGATATCTTGATTTGAGTACTTTAGGCCGCGTTCTGACGGTAAGGTTGTTAAATTCGAACTAGTTATGTAATATAGCAATATAGGGTTGATTAATGACTTCTGAATTATGTACGTGTGATTGTTATTGTCTTGTGTCATTATTGTGGATGTAGATGAAGGTTTAATATTGATAGGTATTATCATGATTTAAGGGGCGAAATTACTGTAATTAACCTATGTTGGTAATCTATTTGAGTTAATGAAATTATTGGAAATAGTTATTTGTGCAACAAGAGAGCAAAGTCGTTTTTTGCTGCGAGTGCTGATTTTGAATCCAGAGTGTGGCGAGGGATTCAAAGGCACGAGATGCAAAAAACTTTGCTCTCGTGTAACACACATAACTTTTCACTTCAGCAGCGAGAACACTTTAGGAGATAAAATAATAAACAGGAATATATTGAAATAACTATTTGTTTTGAATCAAATTTTGGACTTTTTAGCCTTATGGCAACTGACATTATTTTTAGAAAAGATACGAGTTTTGCTTATGTTTCAATAGTAGCTTTCAACATTGAGTAAATACTCCACATTGTAGATGATCGCCTCGTTTGTGATAAATCAAAAAAAATAGATAGGTAGCAACTCCGTCTCCGAAAAACTGCTTGCGCCCTTTGTAAGTCTCCATTCATTGAAGATATGGTATGCTTTCAAATATTTCTCGCGAGACTTCTCAGTTATGAAACTTAAATAAATAACTTGTTCTCGTCGCTAGTTTCACTCATATTTTACGATTATTTTAATATTTTTTAACTTATTCAACTCTTTACGCCAGCCACGAAATTTTATTCCCGCTCTTTTATTTAAATTATGGCGTGTTCGGAAATAGCACCCCTGATATTTTATTATTCAAAATATTTACGTAACATTATTGAATCTAGAAATTAGTACATTATGCAACGAGTGAATAAAGAGCGGATTTAAAGCGAGGGTCGTATAAATGAATCAAGAGCAAGCGAAGGATTTTAATGACTGAATCACGACCGCAGGGAGTGATTCATGATGATTGAATCACGAGCGAAGCGAGTGATTCAAGTATTTAAATCCTGAGCGACGCGAGTGATTCAGGCCCTCGATTTAAATCCGTTTTATTCACGAGTTACATACGATACTTTATACCATGACCACAAGAAAAATAATAATTAAGCGATAATAGATAGGTATTTAACGAAGAAAAAAAAGACAAAGGTGCGTTTACAAACATCTAAATTCACATACACAAACACCCAGATCCGAAACAAATAACTGTAGATCATACGAAAATTTGCTCCGTGCGGGAATCGAACCCACTGCTCGCGACGAAGTAGTCCAATCGCTCGGTCACTAAGCCAACAAATTGACATTAACCGTATAGTTCGGTACCGCCCCCGAAATGGGCGCGACAAGTAAACCTACGCTGGCTCAATAGTGGGTCCAAAAGGGGCAGACGTTGTAGTCATACGACATCCTCATTATAAATTAAAAAAATATAATATTCCCTGCGTAAAATCCTATGAGTGCGCATTAATTAAGAATGTTCAATAAAAATCTGATTTATTCACGAAATTTAAACTTCTACATTTAGCGCTTATTTTCTTAATTTACCGTAACAAAATCCAAAAGTGTAAATACGATCTTCGCCATTTTGATGGCTGTGCTGGGTAGGGCTAAAAATCATAAAAAACGTGGTTTTCGGACATCTAACGGATCATTATAGGAGGAATGAATAACTTCTCATTTAGTATTGTAACGAATTCATACATCATTCAACATAAATTAGCAGTGGTAATGAAGAATTTGATATCTGAACTCGAACTTTCGCGCCACTTTTGTTTGTTTACATTTTTATTTTTCACTTTGATCACATACGCGTGCTTGTACTCAATAACTATTAAGATATAAATCATGCCAAATGTTATAAATAACGTAAAAAAGTACAGATCTTGGAGTAATTCTCTAATAAAGGGCCAATAACACGTATTTTTCATTACCACTACTCAATTTGTGTTCGTAAACGACAACCATGTTTTTTTTTTAATCGTAATGATGTGTGAAAGCGAGTATTCTAATCGATTCCATAATTGATTTTTTTGTCAACTCGAGTGAAAAAAATAAGGAAACTAGGAAATCAATTAATAAAAATTAAAATAAATTTGTTTTAAGCTTAGAATACAATTATTATCTATTATAATATTGTTTAAAGCTTTTATAATAATATTACGTACATTGTCATTCCCAAAAAACAATAATAGACAAAGGAACAATGTCAGTTATAAATGTTTGAATGCGCGGCAATTATTTAATTCTAAAATTTTGAATTAGGAATGCGCTCGCTGTGGTACTTGCTATTGAAAATATGTAATAACATTTTAATTTATTAGCTAATTTTTACTGTACATTTTATTTTGTACAATAATATAATTTTTAAGGTTGAATGAATATTTATGCCTTGGATCTTGATAGGCTTTTTATAAATGAGTTTGTTTCTTACCAAATAAAAGTTTTTTGTTTTTTATCGTGGTAATCTATAATAATATCGTGGTAATCGTGGTAATAAAAATCATCAAATGAGTCCTCCCACCCCGAGCAGGGCGGGAGTCGGGAGGGACTGTCAGACTTGTACTGACTAAAATCCACGGTGTCCTTCAATAGCCCTTTATGTTCCGGGGTCACGGTAATGAAATAACTCCCGCGACCCCGGCAGGCTTTGGCCCTCTAAGTCATTATGCTGACGCTCTATGAGGCGCGTGTGGAACACGACGCGCTGTCGATCCGGGCATGTTCCATGGTCCATGGTCGGGCATGGTGGCATGCCGTGCCTACGGTGGCCGGAACTCGTCGTCTGCCGACTTCCGACGCCGCGGGCGTCTACCACTGCGGTTGGGGCGGAGGGAGGACGCTGTCCTCTCCCTCTCGAAAGATAGCCAAATTAATTATTTTATTGTACAAAATTATTTCGTGAGATTGGTTTGGTCATGCAAGTATTACACGTCAGAAATCGAGCTTTTGAATTAAAAAAAAGACGTGTGGCACTCGGGGACTGCCGCGGTAAAGCTATTGCATAGCATTTTGTATCAACTTATGCAATTATAATTTTATTTATTTATTTTATTCATGCAGTATTGCTTTTTCTTTGATATTAATTCAAGTTACACTTTTTGAGCGTGGTGACCGATAAGAAAACAAATTTTTCTATTATTAAATAAATAACAAAAGTTAATATTGTTTAAGAAAACCATGAAAACGACACCCATGATGAAAACTTCGATAATTTATGCAGCGACCATCTTGGATTTACATTTTGACTGTACCATCGGTTTCAACACCCTCGAAAACCATGAAAACGACACCCATGACGAAAACCTCGATATTTTTTGCAGCCGCCATCTTGGATTTACATTTTGACTGCAACATCGGTTTCAACACCCTCGAAAACTATGAAAACGACACCCATGACGAAAAGTTCGATATTTTTTGCAGCCGCCATCTTGGATTTACATTTTGACTGCACCATCGGTTTCAACACCCTCGAAAACCGTGAAAACGACACCCATGACGAAAACCTCGATATTTTTTGCAGCCGCCATCTTGGATTTACATTTTGACTGTACCATCGGTTTCAACACCCTCGAAAACCATGAAAACGACACCCATGACGAAAACCTCGATATTTTTTGCAGCCGCCATCTTGGATTAACATTTTGACTGCAAGATCGGTTTCAACACCCTCGAAAACCATGAAAACGACACCCATGACGAAAACTTCGATAATTTATGCTGCCGCCATCTTGGATTTACATTTTGACTGCACCATCGGTTTCAACACCCTCGAAAACCAAGAAAACGACACCCATAACGAAAACCTCGATATTTTTTCATTAAGAATTGATTTTTATTATTATTTTTTAGGGTTCCGTAGTCAACAAGGAACCCTTATAGTTTCGCTATGTCCGTCCGTCCGTCCGTCCGTCCGTCCGTCCGTCTGTCCGCAGTTTAGCTCAGAGACGCACAGTACTAGAGAGCTGTAATTTGGTGTAAATATACGGATTTGTTGTGCCGAAAAAGTGGTAAAATAAAATCTCGAAAAATATTTTTTTTTAGGGTACCTCCTGTACACGTAAAGTGGGGATGTTTTTTTTCTTTCTCGCGTACCCCTTAGTGTGGGGTATCAATAAATAGGTCTTTAAAAAATAATGTGAGTTTCCATTAACAATTTTTTGATAAAAAAATTCGTTTGTGAAATATTAAGCTTTAAAGTGCTAAATTTTGCTCGACTCGAGTGTCCCCCCCCTCTACCAGCTAAACGGTTATGTTTGGGGGTGTGAAAAAATTCACAATAGTAGTATATATAACGAAATTTAAAAGAAAATTATCATGACTGAGTAGGCTTTACAACTTTACGAGTAATAGTCCACCAACTTATAAAATGTACTTGGATATCATATTTTCTTAAACAAAATGTATCGGAGAACATGCTTTTCAACTGCAAATGTAAATTTGTCAACTTTATTTTTACAGCTTTTATAGGTATGTTTTTTGGGGATAGGTAGGTTTTTATCGTCAACTATTTTTAAATAACATCAAAAAAAGGAGGAGGTTCTAAATTCGTCGTAATCTTTTTTTTTATGTATTGTCCCCGATTTCTCAAAGATTCCTGGACCGATTTTGAAAATTCTTCTTTTTAAAATTAAATTCAGCGAATCAGTTTAGTTAGTTGGCATAAGTATTTTGTTGGGCAACTACGGAACCCTACACTGTGCGTGGCCCGACATGCACTTGGCCGGTTTTTTTATTATTTATTATTTACAAAAAACCTTTAAACACTCAACAAAAATAATCGTCGCGACTCCACTCCACTCCACTCCGCTCCGCTCCGCTCCGCTCAGCTCCGCTCCGCTCAGCTCCACTCCACTCCGCTCCGCTCAGCTCCGCTCCGCTCAGCTCCGCTCAGAACACCGTGTCGAAGACTGCCGAACTGAAACGACGTTAGACGATGCACGGCCTTCAAGCCACACCTCCTTGCCCGTCGGAGTGGGGAGCGTGAGGTTTTTTCGTTACGGAATTTTTAGATTCGGTCCCCGCGCTCAAGGCCCGCGATAGAAGCTATGCAATAGCTTAAAAAGAAAATGCTAGGTATATTTTTACACTATTCGATGTCGCTGTTAAGGATCAAATTCGGTGAAGTAATGATAATTTGGTAAACATGAACTAATATACAAACAATAATTTAGTCATTGTACAGCAGATCAAAATCAAAATACCTACGCGCAAACTCACTTAAAGTTCGAATTTCAAAAAATTATTTAATGTATTTGCACCGCGAAGTGATAATAAAAATTTGAAATGAGAACAGTATGTTGTGAACATGTAGCGAAATTTTATTTAATGGAATATGATTCCATCCCTCGTAAAAATCGAATTATTAAAAAAAAATCCTTATACCTCAAGTTTGTCGCATGTTACTACTTCACAGAATATTGATAGTTTGATTGCTGAATTTATATTTCAAAAATGTAATTTTTATGGTGTATTTAATTTTTATCAAATCGACTTCGAGACTTCCTTCAGGATTTTTCGCTATTCCTCATAGTTCAAAATTTAGCCATCCACGCCCCGTTGGAAATTCTAATTGTTTATTACTGCAAGGAATCATTTAGAAGTACTCCCATCTCTCAGCATTAGATCCGAACCCGGTGTTTGTCTTTTCACGTATTTTAGATCCGTTGTAAAAAGATAAATTTAAATTAATTAACGAAAACACAAAATGGGTATAGGTAAAACCTTATGATTGAATTTAAGTTTAGAAGACACACATGTTTAGCCTCCAATGAAACACCGATATTTCTTACTATATAAAACATAAAATTTAATAAATTATTGCGTAAACGACAATACTTGAAATATTATAACATGATTCAGATTTAGTTTCATAGACTTATTGCATGGACTGAGCTTTCTATAGTCAAATAAGCGGATAAATCAGTCCATGCTCTATGTCTTGTTTTACTTTTTTTCCATGTTCGATTATGTTGCGAGTATCGATTAGGCTGAATGAACGTTTTTAATCGTTTTGTGAACATTGGGTTTACGGTCAGCACTAAAAAGAGTCATGTTGCAACATAGTTTTTGCTAATTTTTATCCAGACTTTGATCGTTATTATTTATAAAATTATGTATGAACACTAGCAAATCTAATAATGTATATAGTAAGTTATTTTATTTATTTCACTGTGTAACTATTATTATCATGTGATAAGCTTGTTTATGTACATATTTTTCTGCACATCTAAATTACCTAGTTTTTGGAACGGTGTAGCATTTTGTATGTTACACACATTTTACAACAGAATGAGGCAGTTTTATTGACCTCAACATGTTCTTAGAGATATTGCTCACAAACTTATCGCATGAAATAGCTGTAGTAACATATTTTTGATCAAAAATTGGATGCTGAAAGTTGACAAAGAATCTTGTGTAATAGCTCAAATTTCGAATCACCCGGTCGACTCAGCTGATGTGTCATGTGTCAAAATGTTGTCGTGCAGAGTGGTTAAACTCGGAACAATGTTTTAAATTAAGAGTAACATTATTCTAACAACACGAGGGCTGACGGGGGTGGACCGCAGCAATGTGTTCTAAATTCAAACACCAAAACAGTGAGTAAAAGAGCTTTTTACTCACTGTTTTCAGTGAGAAAAAGTAACTTTTTAAAGTGGGAATGGTATAAAATTATATTTACATATTAAATATCAGTTTTATTTGCAGTAAATACTCATTTTCGTTTAAATACAACATAAAGTTAAAAAATCAATAAATTACATCAAAAGACATACATAATTATCTTTTTGCAAAATGTCTTTAGTTAGTACAAATTCCGAACGTGTTTGTCTTTGAGGTCGAATTCAAAATCGGAACTTCGAAAGGGCTGGTCTTTGTCTCTCTCTCTTTCTAATGGCGGGAAAGAGATGGAGTGTAAATGTTTCGAATTGTATACTGAATAACATATTCGCGGCTTTCTGAAAACAAAAATTAAAAAGTTACTTTGTCTCACTCAGTGAGCAAAATCGCAATTTGCTCACTGATTTCAGGCAGCAAAACCTACATGTTTGAGCTACTGAAGTGAAAAAGATATATTTTTAAATTTCTAATTTGGTTGGTATTTATTTTTTAGTTAAGATGGTTTTTCCATGACTGTTATCTAGGTCAGAGGTCACAGAGACGGTTTGCTCCATATCTATAAGGAAAAAAAAACAAAATTAAATGCGAAGATTGATAACGTTTAACGATAAAAGAGTTTAGAAATATTTGCATCACTACTTCTGCCAATTTTAAAACAATACCTATATACAAGCAGATAATTAATCTCAGAAGACGGCAAATACATTACCCCCTCGTCAGTCCGCCATTTTTTATGTATGGGGTTACCATTGCGAGGAATATAATCCAGATGGTTTTGTTAATAGAACGCAATTAATATGGTGTCGGTGCTTCGCGCCCCAAGTGTACACTGCATGCAGTCTATAAGGAAGGAGATTCTTTTGAATTGAATGGCGCTGGGTCGTATTCACGGACAGAAGTGTACGGTATTGTTGCAACTTCGAATAGCAGTGCTAGTGTTAAATCTATTCAGACTCCAGGATGCAAAGAAAGAAATAGAGAAAATTCTTGTATTGAGTAAGCTAGTTAGTTTGTACGTATTTTCTTGCAAGGATTTAATTAATGTAAACAAAGGATGAAAAAATACGTTTTGATATGAAGAGACTTTTGTATAGATGTTTAATTTTCGTTGCTTTTAAATTCTTAAATATAATAAAATTGAGACTGCTGTAAATTACAAAAAAAAAAGTTGTAAGTTACAAAAAAAAAAAAAAACCTCGCTTTATTAATGTCATTGTAGGTAAGCGTGTGTGTGTGTGTGTGTTTATGTGTGAGTATGTATTTAAATTGTTTATTTGACTGCAAAATTCTAATTACTTCGTCAATTATATTGTTAAAAAATATTTGACGTCAACCAAAATTGACGGCGATACGACGCAACACCAACGCTTTGAAAATTGGCAGTTTGTATAATTTTGACTAAGTTTTGATGGATTATTTATTTAAAAATATTAATTAATATAACAAAAGTTTAAAATACAAGTCCATTATTTTTCATAACTCCAAAGACAAACACAGAAGGACTCATTAGATTTGCAATTTATTGATGCTGTTGAATAGCCAACCTATGAAAAACTGTTAATTTTAAGTACATACCTATTATTTGCAATATACTGGGCTCAAGGTTTTACGGACATTTCTGAGACAATAATGATCGTGAGTCTTATCGACCCCAACTGATATGTTATTCCACAAACTTCATCTAGATATATATCTAGCTACTCCTGAGCCATATGTCAGATTCGCTTAAATAGTTCACGTCTAGATTTTGACAAATTCTCGAGGGCATACAAGAGCCACGGTAATGTTCTGACTGTTTTAGCTAGTCCAGAATAATTATACGCAATGTACGGTACTGGACCCTAGTTAGCAAGTTACGATGTAAGTTACAAGGGCTGGTACCTGCTTTTGAATAGTTAAACATTTCTGATATACATAATTATGATTCATTATGTTCTGAGTTCCCGGCGGTGAAAGGAAACTATGGGGTTGAAAGATACTCGTAAGGAGGTAGGTGAACAACGACGGGTTTTTTTTTTTTTTTTAGCGTGGTAAAATCATCAAATGAGTCCTCCAACCCCGGGCAGGGCGGGAGGGACTGTCAGACTTCTACTGACTAAAATCCACGGTGTCCTTCAATAGCCCTTTCTGTTCCGGGGTTACGGTAAGGAAATAATCCCGCGACCGAACAACGACGGGTTGCAGAAAATAAATCTACACCAATCCTACTAATACGAGTATTATAAATGCGAAAGTTTGTGAGGATGTATGTATGTGTATGTAGGTATGTTTGTTACTCTTTCACGCAAAAACCACTGAACGGATTTGGCTAAAATTTGGTGCACAGATAGTTTATAACCCGATTTTATGTTCCCGTGGGATAATTTTCGAATTGTAGCGGGTGAAGCCGCTGGCAACAGCTAGTTATTTTATAAAGCTGAAGAGTCTGTTTGCTTGATCGAGCTAATCTCAGGAAAGACTGCTTCGAATTTTAAACATATTTTTGTGTTGAGTATTGCATTTATCGAGGTAGGCTATGGGTTATATAACATCAAGCTACGACCAATGGGAGCCGAGTAGCGGGTGAAACCGCGGGGAACAGCTAGTTATTTTTAACCCTTAAAGTCACAAAATATTTCATCTAAATAAAACATCAAAATTATTCTTGTTTATGATTATTTGACCCATAATAAGGGTAGGAAAAATAGTAAAAAAAATCTAATTAGTTGGTCTTCTAAGATAATTAGTGTATATTATACTATACATTGCCACTAACGTTAGTAATTCTCAGTTGTAAGGGGTGTCTAGTATAATATACGAAATACACTTTTGACATAGGTTGATCAAAATACTATAACGCCAAATGTGCTTCAAATTATAATAAAATGACAATCAGTGCTTATGGTAAGCTACAAAACAATTCCTTTTAACCCCGTAACAAAGGTGGACATTGAAATAGGTACAGCGAGTACTACCCTGGCCCTTTTTGCAATTGTTTGCACCTCAGATTCTTTCTGTTTTTCAGACAGTGATCTTTCAGATGAAAACTTTTGAAAACCATAACGTCTGCAATCTTGCTGTAGTCTACCAATAATCCTTGTGGTGTTCCATAAGTGAAATAACCACATCTCCCATCAACATGTTGATGGAAAAAAAACAACTATATCCTTTCTAAGTGCTTGTGTTGACTTTCCCGTCGAAAATGGTATACAAGTTAGTGTTATTTACTATAACAGGTATAAGGTCTTCAGGGAAAATCGATAGCAGTAGTCCACCGTCAATCAATTTCATGAAACAGCTTCCTGAAAGCCTTGATAAGACAATTCAGCTGCCTATTGAAATGTTCTCTTAATCCATTGCAAAAAAAAAGTAAAAATCTCGGTATTTTTCGTCTTTTTATCCTGTTATCAGCAACTATAGGACCTCTGCATTTTCTGTGGTTGCATTTTGATGAAGTTTCCGGTGTGAACAGTGACGGTTTAACTGCAAGGAGGGTAGTGATACGATAGATGGTATAGCATTGAATTTGCATTGTGTATCGAAAGGAAATGCTGTCAAATGATGGTGTTGGATCTTTTCCGCTTTCGGAAACATTTTTGGGGCTTCAAAAATCTAGATTCCAAGTCTAAATGAAGAATCATCAATGACATCACCACCACCCATTAGTTGGTAATGTATAGAATAATATACATCAAAATCAAAATATTTTTTTAGCAAACCATCGCAATGTATAGTATGCTATACACCCAAGATTGTGGTCGTAAAAAGCGATGAAAACTTGTATATAACGTGGATAACTTAGCACTAGCAGCAGCACAATATATTTGTGATTTCAATTCACAAAACACAGAACATATTTTCATAATGAATAAGAAATTATAATAAATTTTACACTGACATAAACAGGATTCCTCCGGTATGGTTTCGCATTTATGTCAAAATTGACAAATATACTGAAGATAATACTTTCATTTATTTATTATATAAAAGAGGATTATTCTGAAATTCCTTTTTGGTAAAAACATTGGATTTTAAAATAACTGTTTCCCAAAATATTTTTTTTTATTCAAATGTATAGTATACTATGCAAAGTGACTTTAAGGGTTAAAATGAGAATAAGATTTATTTTATAAAGAATTGAATGATCATAATTATTTCTTTTCAATACCATGATTACGGGAATTATTAAGCATTTGTTTTTTTTTAACTATTTTCCACGCTAAATATTTTAAGTAATTTTTGACATTGAAAAAGAAATAGGGTAGGGTAGGTCTTGGTAGGTGTTGTTTGTCATTAGTGTTGTGGGTTCGATCCCCACACGGAAGTAATATTTAAATGACCTACAAATAGTTTTTCCGGGTCTGATTGTATAAGTTATGTGAGTTTAAATGTTTGAACGGACCCACAACCAACACAGGACAAAATTCTTGGTGTGAGACAGTTCTTTTACTTATATATATACTTATACTTATATATAGATATCTAGGTATAATAATATTATGCTTTTTCGCAGTGATTCTTATATTGGTATTTAGAGTTGCGGATACCGTTAAACAATACATGTTTTAGTTTCACGTATTAAGGCTGCATATTCTGAAGGTTGGCAACGTCGCAAAGGATTAGGCGCACAATGCCACATTCGCAAAATGACATATTGACGCAAAATGACACATTCGCAAAATGTCATTTCTCAATATGCCACATTAGCAAAATGTCACATTAGCAAAATGACACATTCGCAAAATGTCATTTCTCAAAATGCCACATTCTCAAAATGACACATTCTTAAAAGTTAAAGTCACGAGCCGATGATTTTATGAATAAAATTAAAACTAATTTAATTACGTATTTAATCTCATTATTTATTCATTTTCATTTATTTTAACATGAAATAAATTAAAAATCTATCTAAATCTAAATATGTCGATAATAGGATAACAAATAATCTAATTGGCATTACACTAATTTTATTTTCCACGTTCCCAACTTTGCTCATTCTTATTTTTTTTTTAACAATTTAAAATTAATAGTGATTAGATGCAACTGTAATACAATGATATATCATACATACAGGGTGGTCCAGGCCAAATGTATATAATTTTTTTAGGAAGTCTGTGTAGGGACCTATTTACCCGCCAGGAATATTAAAAAACGTGGAAAAAAAGTATTTTTTAAGTTTTTTTTTATTGGAGTTTACGAAAAATCTGTCGACTTCAAGGAAAGTAATTATTCTTGCATTGATATGAAATTAAAATTAAAGCACTTCAAATTTGCAGATCAGTATGATTTTTTTCCTTTCTGAGAGAGTGCAACCAATGTCTAAGTAAGCACCTAAAATAAAAATATAATATTTTTTTTTTCATTTAAAAAGTAAATAAAAATCACGAATATATTAAAATTGGTGATATTAGAAATATCACCAATTTTAATTAAACAAAAAAATCATATCTTGTAAGCGGGTGACAAGCGATTTTTTTCCCTAAGCCGACTATCTAAAAAAAATTATATCCATCTGGCCTGGACCACCCTGTATAATTAAAGTCAGAAAAAAATAATTATGACTCAATCAAAGTATTTTTCTGCATGCGCCATGGTACCTTTATTTTTTGATTTGCAGTATTGATTATAGGATTTGCTTAATCAAATCTAAAATCAAACAAATCTCGGTGTGGACTGACCGTTTATATTAAAAAATGACGATGTCCCAAGTGACATTTCAATATTCTGATTATTTGACATTGTGCGGAAATGGTATTTTGCGAATATGACATTTTGCGAAAATGGCATTTTGCTAATGTGACGTTTTGCGATGTGGCGTTTTCGGAATATGTCAATTTGAGAATGTGGCATTTTGCGAAATTTGAAAATGTCATTTTGCGAATGTGGCATTGTGCGCCTAATCCGTCGCAAAAAGCTGTCAAATAATTACAAGTTTTAATTAATTTGGCAATTTTTCTGTATGAAAACAAGAAATATCGCTCTGTAGTGCACTAAAAAAATGAGTGTGGTCCTCTGCGGCCGGACCACAGTTTAGTACTCAGATGCTATAGTTCGAAATAAAAGCTACCTAAAGTCTACTTTCATCGGAATATAAATATATTTTCAGTACCTCAATAGATATCTTTTTATTTAACAATTTATGTGGTCCGGCCACCAAGCAGTGCTCTCTGGCCGCGCCACCTCAAATTCAATAGAGTATAATGAACTATTAATAAATCAATATCCCTAAAAAAAGCTACCTAAAGAGTACCTTGCATACGACAAATATGGTCCAATAAATCCCTTTAGATAAGAAGTTATTGGTCGTAGGGTGTGGTCCGGCTGGGAGGTATACTCTGCAGCAAGTCAATTTTGCAAAATTTAATATTAAGTATCCGTAAATCAATTGATTTAATGGTACCTTTTCTCTACTCTTCGGTGATACTTTTTTCTTTCAAGAAACTATTCATTTTGATTAATTAATCTTTAAAGTATGTGGCGCGGCTAGGGAGGATTACTTTCAGGAAATATAACGAAATATGCTTTATTTCTTTATGCCAACGATAACAGCATAATAAGTACTTTATAAAAAGACCTGGACTTTATCTTTAAACATTTTTTTCAAAAAGTCTATTTTTTTTTTGAAAAAAAAAAAAATGCAACTTTTTGGTTTTTCTTTACCTACCTATCTACCCAAGAATAGGGAGCTAATTTGACGAAGTAAATGATAATTTTGGTTTAAAATAAACAATAAGTAAACGAATAACAAATATATTTACATAATAAAAAAATTACAATTGTTTATGCAAGGTATTGTACCTAACTGACGGAAAAGTGTTTTATTTATCAAACTAAAATCAATAGATTAAATTAAATTAAAAACGGGACCACAGCGGTTAAACAAGAAATAACAACAAAAAAAAAACGGCCAAGTGCGTGTCGGGCCACGCAAAGTGTAGGGTTCCGTAGTTGCCTGTCAAAATACTTATGCGAACTAATTAAACTGATTCGCTGAATTTAATTTTTAAAAGAAGAATTTTCAAAATCGGTCCAGGCGTCTTTGAGAAATCGGAAAATACATAAAAAAAAGATTAGGACGAATTGAGAACCTCCTCCTTTTTTCGAAGTTAGTTAAAAATAGTTGACAATAAAAACCTACCTATCCCCAAAACATACCCACCCACCTATTTTCGGGCGCGCCGCAATTGCGGCGGTAAGACCCCTCTTTGAGGTGTGGCTGGAGAGACGTCACGGCGTCCTGACCTATCGGATGACGCAGGTCCTCACCGGACACGGAAGTTTCGGGAGGTTCCTGTGCCTGATGGGGAAGGAGGAAACGCCTGGGTGCCACCACTGCGAAGATCGCCCGGAGGACACAGTAAAGCATACGGTGCAAGACTGCCCCGCTTGGGCAGAGCACCGACGTGTCCTCACGGCGGCGATAGACGGAGACCTCTCTCGCCCGGCATTGGTTGCGGCCATGCTGCGGGGCGAGACGGAGTGGGAAGCGGTCTCCTCCTTCTGCGAGGCAGTAATGCTCGTGAAGGAGGAGGCGGGCCGCTTGAGAGCGAGGACAGCGTCCTCCCTCCGCCCCAACCGCAGTGGTAGGCGCCCGCGGCGTCGGACGTCAGCAGATGATCTCCGGCCACCGTAGGCGCGGGCATGCGGGCAGCGAGAAAAGGGCAACTCGCTGCCTGACCATGGACCATGCCCGGGTCGACGGCGCGTTGTGTCCCACGCGCGCCTCAAAGAGCGTCAGCATAATGACGGGGCCCCCCTCTCAGAGGGCCAAAGCCTGCCGGGGTCGCGGGATTATTTCCTTACCGTGACCCCGGAACAGAAAGGGCTATTGAAGGACACCGTGGATTTTAGTCAGTAAAAGTCTGACAGTCCCTCCCGCCCTGCCCGGGGTTGGAGGACTCATTTGATGATTTTACCAAGCTAAAAAAAAAAAAAAAAAAACCACCTATTTTAGCTGTAAAAATAAAGTTGACAAACTTACATTTGCAGTTGAAGAGCATATTCTGCGATACATTTTGTTTAGGAAAATATGTTGTCCAAGTACGTTTTATAAGTTGGTCGACTATTACTCGTAAACTTTTAAAGCCTACTTAGCCATGAAAATTTCGTTATACTTATATACTACTATTGTGAATTTTTTCACATCCCCAAACATAATCGTTTAGCTGGTAGAGGGGGGGGGACACTCGAGTCGAGCAAAAATTAGCACTTTAAAGCTTGATATTTCACAAACGAATCTTTTTATCAAAAAGTTCTTAATGGAAACTATCAATATATTTTAAAGACCTATTTAATGATACCCCACACTAAGGGGTACGCGAGAAATAAAAAAAACATCCCCACTTTATGTGTACAGGAGGTACCCTAAAAAAATATTTTACGAGATTTTATTTTACCACTTTTTCGGCGCAACAAATCCGTATATTTACACCAAATTACAGCTTTCTAGTACACCCAGTACAGTCTCTGAGCTAGGCTGCGGACAGACGGACGGACGGACGGACGGACATGGCGAAACTATAAGGGTTCCTTGTTGACTACGGAACCCTAAAAAGAGTGTGCCCTAACCGCGTATTAAAAATAAAGATAACTAAATACAAAAATAAAAGAGTTTTGAAGTTATTTTCCAACTTTAAAATACAATGCTAAATTAAAAATAAACACGTTGAAAAAAAATAAGTTAAGTCAAAACAGTACATTGCATATTTTTTTAAAAGAATACTTGTGGTGTGATTTACAATCGATACCGAAGCCAAGGCAATACAATTTTTTAAATTTTTGTCTGTTTGTCTGTATGTCCGGGATAAACTTAAAAAGTAATAGCTATCACTAGTTTCAGTAGCAGTGGTGGCCCAGTGGTATCGGTCCCGACTTACGAGTTGTATGTAGGTCGTGGGTTCGAGCCCCGCCAGGCGCATTACTTTGTGTAATTTATTTCATCACCACTGCTCTCAAAACGGTGAAGGAAAACATCGTGAGGAAACCGACATGTCCTAAAACCAAAAATTCGAAGACATGTGATAAATACCCACGTGTATATACCAATCTGCATGGAGCCCACATGGTGGATTACAGCACCTTTCATAGAGAGGAAGCCTGTGCCCCAGCAATTGAAGCATTATGATGATTATGTTCGTATAGCTCATCGCTTGCATCTATTTCTTTGCCATAATGCATCGTAAACAAAAATAATAACAACATGGTCCTTTTTTACCCGACTGCGCCAGGAGGGTTATGTTTTTCGAGGGTATGTATGTATGTATGTACATTTCTTTGTGTTGCTCTGCAGCCTAAACGGCTTGATGGATTTTAACTTGAGAGGTGTCGTTAGATTCGTCTTAAACGTGAGAGTGTCACTGGGTACATAAAACTGGCCAAGTGCGAGTCGAACTCGCGGGCAAAGGGTTCCGAACTAAAAATATTTTTTTTTAATCTCTCACATTCTATCAAGTGGGGTATCAAATTAAAGGATTTTAAAAATGGATTACCAAAATAATAACTTATATGTTTCAATTTAATTTGGACTGATATGTGCTAACAAAAACAAAAATAGTACCTAAAATAAAATAAATATTAAAAAAAAAACCCGACTGCGTATAAAAACTAAAAAGAAAGAAACAAGACTAGTAGTTTAGAATTCACTCATTCACACTCACAGTCGGGGCCCCTTGGGAAGATTTGATTGGTATAATTTGAATGGGCAAACAGTTTTTATACCTACGCAGTCGGGTTTTTTGTTTTTTTAAATATTTTTGGTGCATATGAGATTATGTAATCTAATCTGTGCTGTTTGATTTTTAGCCATTTCTTTAGAACGTATGAGTGAACAACTGCTTTATTATAATAAACGTTTCTAAGCACCGATACAAACAAAATGCAAGTACAAAGACAATATAAATAAACAATCTATTTTTTAACTAGAGTCATACAAAATGTTATTGTGTCTGTTGGACACTTGTGGGTGGAATGGGTGGATAGGTTACTTAGGTATTTAGTTTTTTCGCCAGACGATCTCCGGCTGTCCGACCATGGACCATCGGACCGGTCGAAGGCGTGTTGTGTCCCACGCGCGCCTCAACGAGTTTAAGCATAATGACGAAGCCCCCCTTTAGAGGGCCAAGCCTGCCGGGGTCGCGGGATTCACGAATTACCGTCATCCCGGAACGCAAAGGGCTATTGAAAGACACCGTGGATTTTAGTACCTACGAGTCTGACAGTCCCTCCCGCCCTGCCCTGGGTGGGAGGACTCATTAGATGATTTCACAACGATAAAAAAAAAGTTCTGCAATTTACAAAACCTATTGTTTTAACCATTTTTATTGTTTATATTTGATTATGAAAAAATATTTGTTATTCGCACTTATTGTTTATTTTAAACCAAAATTATCATTTACTTCGTCAAATTAGCTTCTTAATCTTGGGTAGATAGGTAGGTAAAGAAAAACCAAAAAGTGCATTTTTTTTTTTTAAAATAAAAAAAATGCACTTTTTGAAAAGAATGTTTAAAGATAAAGTCCAGGTCTTTTTATAAAGTACTTATTATGCTGTTATCGTTGGCATAAAGAAATAAAGCATATTTCGTTATATTTGCTGAAAGTAATCCTCCCTAGCCGCGCCACATACTTTAAAGATTAATTAATCAAAATGAATAGTTTCTTGAAAGAAAAAAGTGTCACCGAAGAGTAGAGAAAAGGTACAATTATATCAATTCATTTACGGATAGTTAATATTAAATTTTGCAAAATTGACTTGCTGCAGAGTATACCTCCCAGCCGGACCACACCCTACGACCAATAACTTCTTATCTAAAGGGATTTATTGGACCATATTTGTCGTATGCAAGGTACTCTTTAGGTAGCTTTTTTTAGGGATATTGATTTATTAATAGTTCATTATACTCTATTGAATTTGAGGTGGCGCGGCCAGAGAGCACTGCTTGGCGGCCGGACCACATAAATTGTTAAATAAAAAGATATCTATTGAGGTACTGAAAATATATTTATATTCCGATGAAAGTAGACTTTAGGTAGCTTTTATTTCGAACTATAGCATCTGAGTACTAAACTGTGGTCCGGCCGCAGAGGACCACACAAAAAATGTTATAGGAATGCAATTAAAACACTGAATTTGATATTGTAACCGTTTCAGGTGCATAAAAGGCATTTGGAAAGCTTCCAAATGCTTTTTCTACATCTAAAACTATATATTCGGTGTTACGATATTAATTATTGCATTCCCTTATCAATTTTTTAGTGCACTACAGAGCCATATTTCTTATTTTCATACAGTAACAATGCTAAATTAATTAAAACTTGTTAATATTTGACAACCATTTGCGACGTTGCCAGCTTTCGGAATATACGCTCTTAATTATGCTAGTCAATTTAAATTCCTTTATCTTTGACCTATCCGTAGCCCTATCATGACTCTTTCCGTTTTTGTGACGTAAAGTAAACTGGAACATTGACGTTAATAAAATTTGAAGGAAAAATAATTGTTCCTCATGCGGACACTAGAGGCGCTTCTTATTTTTTCTGTAGGTACGATAAATGCCGGGCATGCGGACAGCGAGTAAAGGGCAACTCGCAGTCTGACCATGGAACATGCCCCCCGGGTCGACGGCGAAAAGAGCGTCAGTAAAAACGACGGGGCCCCCTCTCAGAGGGCTAAAGCCTGCCGGGGTCGCGGGATTTATTTCCTTACCGTGACCCCGGAACATAAAGGGCTATTGAAGGACACCGTGGATTTTAGTCAGTACAAGTCTGACAGTACCTCCCGCCCTGCCCGGGGTGGGAGGACTCATTTGATGATTTTACCACGCTAAAAAAAAAAGTAAAGTACAATAAACGGAGTAAATATTTGAGTACGCTGTAAATAAATACAGAAATCTTAGGCCTCGGATCACATAAGAAACTGCCAAAAAAATTAAGAGCACATGAATCCTCTCAATGATACAAATTCACCCGTATTACAAGGTAAATACACACATCAAAAGTGTCTAGGGATCAACATATATTTTTGCAATAACTTTTCTCCTGATTGATATTAATTAAAATGTTCTTTAAGGATTCATCAAATAAAGTGTTATCGTTTGTCACAGTAACGATAAACCAAGTCACCTTTGCATTCATAAAGAAATTTGCCATTTTCCTAATAAAGGGATTTTTGACATTTGAACCACTAACATTAAAGTTCGAAAAAAAGACTGAAATAACAGTTTTCTTTAAAATTTTATTGGGTAACTTAAACAATTAATAATCCGTGTTTCTACCGCGAACACTAACAACACAAGAACATCGGTTTGGCATACTCAAAATGAGTTCATCCAAATCACGCTGTGGAATGGCCGCCCATGTTCGTTGCAACAACAAAAAAAGGTCTTCTTGCGACTGGATACCCTCCATATTCGGCAGAGCTCTTCTCTGTAGCATATCCCATGCATGCTCAATCGGGTTCAAGTCTGGCGACTGAGCAGGCCAGGGCAGGACATTGATGTTAGCTGCGGCGAGAGTCTGTCTTACAACTCTTGCGGTGTGCGGTCGTGCATTATCATGCATTAACTGAAATAAGGGACCGATTTGCACTTGTAGAGGAACGATGACGTCTGATACAATCGTCTCAGCATAAATTTGAGCGTTGAGGTTGCCTCTGATCCAAATCAACTCAGTTCTTCCGCCGATCCAAATACCCGCCCATACCATGATGGTTCCACCACTATAAGGATGGACTTCCTGGCAGGATTTTAATCGCTGTTGGCGTCCAGGGGTTCTCCAGTGTCGTATACGTCTTGTATCCGGTCTCATACCAAAACGAGACTCATCAGAAAAGCACACGAAACGCCATTGTTCTTCTGCCTAATTTCTGTGTCCAAGAGCCCATTGATATCGAATCCTACGATTGTGCATTGCTATAGGTGGTACCCGTAGCGGTCTTCGGGAATGAAGGTTCACTTCATGCAAGCGGTTTCTGACTGTTTGGTCGCTAATTAAGTTCCCTGAAGAGTGATGAAGCCTCACGGCTAACATCATGGCGGTTATTGTTGGAGGTCTTCGAGTTAAGATTTGAATGTATCGGTCTTGTCTCCGTGTGGTGCAGCGATACCGTCCTCCATGGCGCTCAGCCACGGTACCAGTGCTTCGGTAACGTGTCCAAAGTCGACTGATAACACTCTGACTTGTATTCAGAGCTAAAGCCACAGTACGTTGCCGGGAACCAGCTTCTATCATTCCCACGGCTCTGAGCATTTCTTCCCTGCTTAAATGACGTCGCCGCTCCATAATAACGTTGGTTTTAATCAGTAGTAGGGAAACAGTAGCACTAATAATGTCTTCAATGCGTTGTATGTTTTTATAGGGAAAATATTGACAGCTGATTTTCATCTTTTACTCGAATTTGATTTACAGTTCCTGATTCAAATTATGAAATGCACCAAAAAGGATCCATATAAATTTATAAAATCATAAATTTATTACAAAGCCACATCTCAATCTCAAGAAATCCGCATAAAAATGCTTGATCCCTAGACACTTTTGATGTGTGTATGTAAACTGGTGGGATTCTCATTTAATATTCCGGTGCCTGTGAGGCCATTTAATCCGTCTGAGCCCGACTATCGATACTAGGATTTTGTCGTTAGAATCTGTGGAAGCTCTGATTATGATACGCTACGAGAATTTCAATACACATAATATTTGATTTAGCGATAAACTTAAACCGAATTTAAATAATAATGGGGCGTTTGGGGCGATTTAGAATAATACAAGCACTAAATACTTGAATTGTTATTTGTTAAAATACATAATAACAACCTTTTTAAATAAGCTTGAATTAAAAAATAAGGTTGTACTAAAACGTAGATCATTTACAGCAAAAAATCTTTAAACTTTTTCTTTTTTTGGCATCGTTTTGTTCATCCATTTTTTTATTTAACATCATCTTGCTCTTGACTCTAGTCCAGGTCAAAGGTGACTGAGACAAAGCATACGATGGATGGACATATTAAAAACATCGCCGTTTACTGATTAATAAACTCGTACATGACAACAGACATTTTCCTTATACAGTTATTACAATGTATATTACGTCGTACATCGTTGACATGTGCCTCACCCCCTTTGACTCTTCGTAATCAGGATAATGACTGCCCCGTTAGTCTCGTGGTTGCAAGTGCTGCTGCGTGTGCCAATACACTTTTTTAGCTATTGCATATGCTTTATCGCAGGCTCTGAGCGCGGCGACCGAATCTAGAAATTCCTTAACGAAAATAAACCGTACACCCCGCGTCGTCTAACGTCGTTTCAGTTCGGCAGACTTCGACACGGTGTTTGTTTTTCTTGACGTTTCTCTTGATTGACGTGGCTAACATTTGCCTAAAAAATATTCCATTAGGTGATAAAATGCTTTGCAATAGCTTTACCGCGGCAGTCCCCGAGTGCCACACGTATTTTTTTTCTTTCTTTCTACATAGGCTCGTAAAGGTTTCCTCTGGGTGAGCTTGGTCTGAACCCCCTCGCTTGGGTCTGGAGTTTATTCCCAGAATTTAATATGCCCGTGAGTCGTGACATACGGATTTATCCCCTTAGTGAATTAAGACAATTACACCTCTGACAGACCCTCTGATTTGGGGTTACATGCTTGATGTTATCTAATATTAGTATAGAATATAGATAAATAGGTACACATAGTGTTATACAGGATGATTTTTTAGTCACCATCCAAATTTTAATATATTAATCTTTGGCGAAAATCATTGAATACGTGTTTTTTCTTTTTGTATCACTCAATACAAAAATATCGAGATATCACGTCTCAATGTTATCTATAAAAAGTTGATGAATCTGGACACCGGGCTGTGATGTGTCGCTCAGGTGTAGCGGGGCGGGGCGGGGGGTCAGTGGGGTGCGCTCTGTCCGTTTCATGCGTCGGCAAGTGTATATTATTAACGTTTAGCTTAATGACCACACAGAGCGGATGAGAAAATGATTTAATATGACAATTTGACGTATCGATTTTTTTTCAAAAATGGGGTTAGTGATTGCTACCTAATGCCTAGAAAAATTTTGGACGGTGGTAAAAAAGTCACCCTGTATAATTTAAAATTTACACATTTAAACGAGAAAATGATCGCTTGCTTTATAGAAAAAGACAGATATTTTGTTACCAAGGAGAGAGGGTACGGGCAAGCCACAATCGCGGCGGTAAGACCCCTCTTTGAGGAGTAGCTGGATAGACGTCACGGCGTCCTGACCTACCGCATGACGCATGTCCTCACCGGACACGTAAGTTTCGGGAGGTACCTGTGTCTGATGAGGAAGGAGGAAACGCCTGGGTGTCACCACTGCGAGGATCGCCCGGAGGACACAGTGGAGCACACGGTGTAGGACTGCCCCGCTTGGGTAAAGCACCGCCGTGTCCTCACGACGGCGATTGGTGGAGACCTCTCGCGCCTGGCATTGGTCGGAGGCCATTTTGCGGGGCGAGACGGAGTGGGAAGCAGTCGCTTCCTTCTGCGAAGCAGTCATGCTCGCGAAGGAGGAAGCGGGCCGCGTAAGGGAAAGGACAGCGTCCTCCCTCCGCCCCAGCCGCAGTGGTGGACGCCCACGGCGATGGACGTCGCAAGACGATCTCCGGCGACCGTAGGCGCGGGCATTCGGGAGGCGAGTAAAGGGCAACTCGCTGCCCGACCAAGGACCATGCCCGGGTCGACGCGGCGACGGCGCGTTGTGTTCCACGGGCGCCTCAAAGAGCGTCAGCATAATGACGGGGCCCCCCTCTAGAGGGCCAAAGTCTGCCGGGGTCGCGGGACTTATCTCATTACCGTGACCCCGGAACATAAAGGGCTATTGAAGGACACGTGGATTTTAGTCAGTACGAGTCTGACAGTCCCTCACGCCCTGCCCGGAGTGAGAGGACTCATTTGATGTTACTACCACGCTAAAAAAAAAGGAGAGAGGGTTAGCAACAGAAGATATAATAATTCGACTGACAGGCTCATTTTGTGCGAGCCCAAAATATCGAATGTTCACGCATATCTGCCTGTGTCGAGTAAATAGAAAGGAATTTATGAGGCAATAGTGAGAATAACAACTAAAATAACTTACCAATATTGCGAGGAAGATTTACAAGTATTCCTCACTCTTTTTTTTCGTAACCGGAATGTATTTTTATAAACAAAAGAGGTTTCGGTTTAGAACAGTTTGAATTGGAAGATGAGATTGTTCTTGAACTGTGCTTGGTTTCTAAGGAAGTCTTAGGCCCGTATTACCTAGAACGTCACTCAATACTCAAGCATTACTTAGAACTACATAGATTCAAGCGATTTGATTGGTTGAAGCTAGTTTTAAGTAACACTTGAGTTTTGATGTGCGTTCTGTAATACGGGCCTTAGTTTTATTATAAATGCGAATGTTTGTGGAAATGGATGGGTGTTTGTTACTCTTTCAAACAAAAACTACTAAAATGATTTAGATGGTAATGTATAACCTGGATTAACATGTATAATACTTTTTATCTCTCGACGGGTTATGTTCGCGTGAGATACTTGACGAGAACATAAGCTAGTTTATATGAACTCATCTGATTGGGGGTAATTTTCTGAAAAGATTGAAGCATCTGATTGACGACACAATAAGAACAAGTTTCTCACGAAATTCAATCCTCGTTTCTCCGTTAAAAAATGCTGTTGGTTACTTTTCTAGGATCCCATTTATCTTTGTGTAAAATTCATCAAAATCTGTGCAGTGATTTACTTATGTGTTGAAGAGTAACAAATAAACTCACTATAGCATTTTTAACATTCATTTATATAGGATTACTCCATATCAATACTTTAGTCAACTTTTAATACAACCCACCATCAGCTCCAAGAACTATCAAAACCCTGCCTAAAACACGTAAAAAACATAGTTAATCTACAAGAATAATACATCTACCAATACAGGCAATATATCGAAAGTACGGAACCATTTCCCACGTCCAATTACTATCGAATAGCGACACTGTACAGCCTACACAAGTACCTACACATGTTGCCTCCAATGCCGAATTAACTATATTAGTAAAGGCAGCTCCTGCGACAAATAGCCGGCTGTCTTACCCTCATCCACGTCTGGCTATTTGGCTATTTCCCTGGCTATTTTATCACCTGCTCTAATGGATGTTAAAGAGGCTTATTATTTATTCAGCTACTGTTGTCTAATGTAGGTAAATTTGCGCACTTGTCTGAAAGGGTTGAACTATTTTTTTTCTGATTATGTTGGCAACACGCATACATTTTTAAATAGTTATGTAGAGGGTTAGTAAAATGTGGGTTCCTATTTAGTTTTCTAAAGATAACTTTCGATAAAGGTTTTTTTTTACCGACTACCGTGATTAAATCATCAAATGAGGTGACTGACAGACTTTTACTGACTAAAATCAACGGTGATCCTTCAATTGCCCTTTATTTTCCAGGCTCACGGTCACATGTTGAGACAGTCACGTGACCCCAGACAGTCACATGACCCCATACAGTCCTGCGACCCCAGAAAGTCCCACAACAGCTTCGATAAAGGGTTCCTTTAGTATGACACTTAAGTCATTATAAGAGTCATCATTGAAGAAGAATCATACTTAAATTCTGTTTTTCTAGTCGATGGTCTAACTCTAACTCAATAGACTAGTCCGCTCAGGCTTCTCACAGGTTTCAAATTCAAGAACTGCTGGCTGGAAAATCATCCTCAGTTTCCGGAAAATCCGCAAAAGAAAGGTCATTGAACATAAAAAATCTTGTTAGAATCGTCGAATTTGATGCACTCGTTCCAAATGTACGAGTATGTGCGTACAGTCACGAGCAATAATATATATACATTGGTCACATTTTCTAAAATATCTCTACTTGTACTTTTCAAAAAGTATGTGTACAACATGGTTTTTGAAATAACCTAACCATCAAACTGTGTCAAAACTGGGTAACCAATGCTGTCACAGTAATATAAACGAAACAATATCAGTAAAAAGTTTACACTTCTAATGTAATTTTAAAGTATCCATGACAATATCGAAAATATGTAAACATGTAATAGAAATTGTGTACGTGTTATTGAAATTTTGTCATGGATACATTAAAATGACATTGATAGTGGTACCTATATCTACTTTCCTGTTTTTATTTTTATTCATTGAATGCAATGGTTTCTGAATGGGACTAATTCAGTGATGATGATTAATACAATAATCATCAGTCTATTGCTAATAGTCCAAGCTATGTCTGATGCTTTTGTTCTTTGCTGTATTTTTTTTTATTTCGGGTTTCTCTTAGAGATACGTCTAAGAGAAACCCTGAATGTAGCTCGCTGAGTGAAAAATACAATGCGATGAATAGGTACATTACAGATTGTTATATAAATAGTGTGGTCGGTTACTTCAATAAATCATAATAGCACAGAAAATATTTATCTAGCTACACTGCACGATAGCAAGAAACCTACCGTAATGCGCATTTATCCCTTCTGTATCGGGCACGCCGCAATCGCGGCGGTAAGACCCCTCTGAGAAGTGGCTGGAGAGGCATCACGGCGTCCTCACCTTCCGCTTGACGCAGGTCCTCACCTGACACGAAACTTTCAAAAAGTTCCTGTGTCTGATAGGGAAAGACGAAATGTCACTGGAGCATACGTTGCAGGTCTGCCCCACTTGGGCAGAACACCGCCGTGTCCTCACGGAAGCGATAGACGGTGACCTCTCGCGCCCGGCATTGGTCTAGGCCATGCTGCGGGCAGAGATGCATATGATGATTGGATCCATGCAGCCCTCATCGACTACCGCTACGTTGAGGTAATGAGATGTCTGTATAAGGCCGCAACTATGACCGTCCAAGCACAAGAACACAGCACAAAACCAATCCAACTGCGTCGAGGGGTAAACAGGGAGACGTCATCTCTCCGAAATTGTTTACAAACGCGTTGGAGGACGTTTTCAAGACGCTAGACTGGAAAGGACGTAGTATAAATATCAACGGTCAGTACATCTCGCACCTCCGATTTGCGGATGACAGTAGGAGGGAAAAGAGCTGGAAGTATTGCTGAACAGACTATACAATTCTTCAAGGCATGTGGGTCTCGGAATTAATTTAGACAAAACCAAACTCACGTTCAATGGGTCATGTCAATCTAATACCTGTAATATTGTAAATGGTGCTGCCCTCGAGGTTGGGCAAGAATACATAATTATATCTAGAAAAAAACACAACACAACGATACAAACGGGCCGGCACAACTTCGAGAAGGAAGCAACCAGAAGGATACGCTTGGGCTACGCGGCATTCGGGAAGCTGCGTCATATCTTCGAATTATCGATCCCGCACAATCCTTCAAAACCAAGGTTTATAACCAGTGTGTCTTAACCGTAATAACTTACGGAGCTGAAACGTGGACACTTACCACAGGCCTAGTCCACAAATTCAAGGTTGCTCAGCGTGCCTTGGAGAGAGCAATGCTCGGAGTTTCTCTGCCGTATAGAATTAGGAACGAAGTATTCGCCAGAGAATCAAAGTAATCGACATTGCGCTTAGAATAAGCATGCTGAAGTGGAAGTGGGCCGGCCACGTCTGTATACGGACAGATAGTAGACGGAGACAGATGGACATGTGCTAAAAGTGGAGACCGCGAATGGTTAAACGTAGTGTAGGACGCCCTGCAACAAGATGGGTCGATGATTTGAAGAATGTGGCTGGCAGCGTATGGATGCGAACTGCCCAGGACCGGGAGGGTTGGCGCTCTTTGGGAGAGGCGGACGTTCAGCAGTGGACGGCAATAGGCTGATAATATAATGCTGCAGGGCGAGACGGAATGGGAAGCGATCGCCTTCTTCGGCGAAGCAGTCAAGCAAGCGAAGGAGGAGGCAGGCGCCGTGACGGAGAAGACTGCCTCGACCTTACAACATAGCCACTGCGGGAGATGCCCACGGGCGGCATCGGCTCGACGTCGCGAGGCGACTTCCGGCCACCGTAGGCGCGGGCATGCGGACGGCGAGTAATGGGTGACTCGCAGTCAGATCATGGACCTTGCCCGGGTGGATTGAGAATTATTTCCGATCTCAAGCAGATTGAAACTGCTGCTTTGTAAGTAATTGTTTACATAATTTCGAAATTGTACTGTTTACATGTTTTTGAAAATTGTGAATTATTTCCGGTCTCAGGCAGATTGAAACTGCTGCTTTGTAATTGTATAGATAATTATGAAACTGTACTGTTTACATATTTTTGAAAACTGTGAATTATTTCCGATCTCAAGCAGATTGAAACTGCTGCTTTGTAATTGTTTACATAATTTCGAAACTGTACTGTTTACATGTTTTTGTAATTTTCTTGGGTATATAATTATGTAACTTAAAGTTAATATAATTTTTTGGCAATCTATCGTTAACGAAGTTTTGATAAAAATGTGTAGTTAATTTTGACTTGATTTAACGTTTACATTATTATTGGACACAGTTAGCATACTTATTTTTGCAATTTAATTATTGTTACGTTAATTTAAATTTTAAGGTCGTTTCTATGTTATTGCTCGTGACTGTACAAACATAATACATATAAGCGACTTTGTTTTAAACATGTGAAGATGTTAAATGCGTTGCGTGCAAAAGGTATAGTGTAGCGAATGTTAACCGCGTTTTCGGTTAGATATATCCTAATGAAATAATCACAATTTTTGATTGGTAATAAAATAACTAAAACCTAACACTAAAATGGTTAGTTAATTAATTGATAATAATGTATGGTTCACACCAATCATCACACGTTCTATGTATAAATTGTCACGAATTGGAAACCGCATACAAATCGCGTTGAATAAACTGATTCAATGGTGTGTGCACTGTGCAACACAGTCGTGTTTAGAGGGAAAGTTACGAGTTTGTCTCAGTATTCGTATTGTGCCTATTACCGTTTAAGATTGCAGTAACACGAATACAGTATTTCGCGATCATAATGAGTAATGCTGTACATAAATTTCAATAATAGATTCGCCATAATTTTGTCAATAAATGTTCAAGTTTGGATTTAGTTTTCACCGTTATCGAAAGTTCTTGAGGATATTCCGAATCGTTCTTTGAATAGTCTTGCGGTAGCAATCGCAACTGTCAAAGCAGAGATCCTTGGCTGCTTTCCTTGATCATGAAAAGTGTCACAATGAAGAAAGGAGACTGGTTTTGTGCTCTGTCAATGGTCATTGGCTCACCCCCTTTTATAAACATCACCTTATACATAATTGGCGAAGTGTGTACAAGACAATTAGGTACAGTAAGCTTCACAGAAAACTAACAACTAGATTTCTATAAAGCTTACCGTACCTATATATACCTTTCCCATCAAGGATCACAGCCGTGATGTCATGTTTTGTAGTATTGTATCCCACACTCATATTGCACATCGTGTCTTTTCTTTCATAAGAAATGTGCGTCTCCTCTCATTTCAGTGTAGACAATTTATAGCGAGAGTGGCGTTGAGGGCTCATCTATAATTCACATCTATGGTCTCACATATTTGCACAGCAACACGTCGCGGGGTGACACCATATATTGCTTTTTATCAAGTTATCTCTATGGAATATTCAAGGAAAGAAAAGAAATATTTTGACACTGAGATATCCCTTTTTTTGGAAATGATAAAGAAAATAAGGAAAATTTGCGAGACACGTACCTACACACTTCAAAAAAAGTTTGCGATTAGGTACTTTGAAAACTCGAAATCTTTTTTGTAACTGTCGATTGATATTATGAATTTATGATTTCTTCTTTTTTTAAAATTCTTTATTTAATAATGTACGTTTAAAATATACAACAGTAATAGTACATTACTGCCGCGGCCTATAATGGCTACTTTGCTGGTCGCACTGATGATGGCCGACAGCGCAGCGTAGCGCAGCTCCAGGCCGACACAGCGCGGTCAGCATGCAGCACTGGATGGACGAGCTGAGATAAAGGCCGAGGCCGTAGGCCGAGGCCTTTACAGGGAGGACAGCAAGGGCTGCAATGATGGCCAAGCTGGAAGGCCTAGAGCGTAGCTAGGCTATAGCTCGAGGCAATCATAGCGTGACCAGCGAAGTAGACATAGTGGGCCAAGGCTTGTATAGTGCTTTACTCAAAAATGCAAGTACCTAACCTACATAAAACCGGCAAGTGATTTAAATAAAATATATATTAATTAACTAATTTAAATAACAATTATGAAAAATACAGTAACTAAAATTCAACACCGACTTTCCTGGTTTCATATCACTTACTAATAGTTTGCGATAATTTTAATGCGATGTTTGACTGCTATATTTTCTTCATTTATTACATCATTTACTTAAAGCAAAAAAGTCACTAAATTAAAATAAAAAATTCGCTGAACCGCGCTTTTGTTCCTTCTTTGTATTTTTTTTTAAATAATATGGAATACAATCTTTTTGTGCCTACCTCTTTATATACAAACAGCTGTGTTTTAAATAAAATCTTTTTGCATTTGTTTTTTTAAAAGGTTGAAACGTCAAAATAGCGGCCGGCAATGTTTTTGCCGGCCTGGTAGAGCGGCCAGCAAAAACATTGCTGGCCGCTACTTGAAACAGACCGGCAAAGTCTACTTTGCTCAAACAAGATTGTCAAAATAATGACCACATTACATGTATTTTTGAGTAAAGTATTAATACATAACATTTGAAATTCAAAGGCACATGTAAGTGGTTGCTCTGTGTTGTCGCTTGAAAGTTATCCTTCAGTTTAGGCACGTGCTTTTGCAAGTTAGTTGTATATCTGAGAATAGATTTTGATGGCTCGGACTAAACTTCTATTGGCCCTTCCGGCTCAGTTAGACCTTGATACTAGTTCTCGTTAACGAACGGAATCGTCTTCTTCTACCTGAGATTTACCTACAGCGAATCGTAGCTTTCTTAACCATTCTCGAGGATATTCATACTTTGTCGTCGCTTTCCCCAGCGCAATGCATACATAAAGCGCTTTAACATAACCTTTGCAGCAGCTGCATCACTCTTATCCATACACACGTAGGTCTGCTAGCGGTAATGTCGTCGCGTATGTCTGGTAATTTAAATCTCGCAGCCGCACACTCTCTGTAGGTAATCTAATTGCAAATATTCACGGTTGCTTCCGAGTGTTGGCTTGTGCGGGGTGAATCGCAAATTAGCGCTTTTGGTACTGGACCCTTTCATCTTTAGGGGCTGAAGATCAAACTTTGTCATCATTTTTATCATCCCCAAGAGTATAACAAAAGATCGTGATTCGGTTAAAGTAACACAGCTTGATGAACCATAAGTTAATCGCTACAGTAAGGCCTATTTCTAACCTCAAAAAGCATTTAGAATTTTGTACCCTAGTTGCTAACTTTGGGGGCATCCATATCCATTAACTCAGTGTAATAATGACACGATATATTTTACGTACCAGGCTGTACTCAGTTGAATAGAGCTTTCACAGAATAGTTCAGGTCAGTAAACGTGTGATCCATTTTCAATAGAGGATGAAACTCGCCCCCATTTGACAAATGACATTCTTTTGTTCATTCTTTCTCACTTTGTTTAGATCTTTTTCGTAAAAGTTCGTCGATTTGTCACCATTATTTAAATGTGAACTTTATACTGTTTGGTCTACGTTCGTGATGTTTATACGGGATACACTCGGGTCCATTTTAGTCGTTTATTCGATTTCTGAATAGCAAAATGGTTGCAATTTTTATTTATTATGTGGGGTTCAACTTTCTATACAGAAAAATTAATATGAGAGCTAAGCCTATAACTGAAGCATTTAAAATTCTCAATAAATGAAAATGTTAAATGTACGCGACTTATGTTTCCTTATCCCGTGAGTATATAAATTGGATATATTTTGACAATGTAAATTCTCTGTATATTTATTGAGTCGATAATAAAATTTGAGTCGTATTCCCATGAGAGTACCTAACAAGTAAATATTCGTTAAAATGATATACGATGAAACTGCACACATTGATCGGCGGATATCAATATTTTATGTTCGCGATAACAAAGTTAAATTCAACAATATGTTGGTTCAAAGGTGAAAACCTGGCGGATTCAAACGTTATTTTTGCCCTTTTGAATAGTAGATGCCATTAATAATAACTTTATGAGAACAAGTTAAATTAATTCGAAAAGTCAAATGCAAATATTAATGCGTAAGATTATTTCAGTTTTCATATCTTTACTGCATTTGAATTCCAAATTCCAAGTAGAAATAAATTAAGTTATTATTTGAGATAAGCGCACCCACCGCCATTTCGGCTTCAATTAACTTTGATAGCATAAAGAGATTTATGAAGTAAGTTAACAGGAATATTTAATTCGTAATGTATGTGAAAGAGCAGCGATTTTGCTAAATAATTCAAACATTTTTGGTTTTGACTGTAAGTATAGCTTATTTAGAACAATTGAATATAATACTTACTCTCTAACAGTTTTCTCTGTGGTACCTTTTCAGGACAGCAGATCGTTGAGAAGAGTTTTCAAAGAGGGGCAAACACTAAGAATAGACTATTCAGAATTTCATCATATATGATAGAACCAAAATGATTAGACTTTGAAACAAGCTAAACCTCCGAAAAAGGGTCGCGGGCTCGCGGCACTTTCTTAACAGTCGTGTAACTAACTTGAAAAGACACCGTGGCTCTGGAACTCATGAGGGCAATCGAAGGAACGGAGCCGTGAGTCAGTTTTAGCTCCAAAGTGAAAATAAATTGTAGGTGGTGGGTTTAAACTCAGCTAGGTGCACTACTTAGTGTAATTTATTTCATCACCACTGCTCTCAAAACGGTGAAGGAAAACATCGTGAGGAAACCGGCATGTCCCATAGCCAAAAATTCGAAGACTTGTGTCGTCCACCAACACGCACTGTGCCCCTGTGGTGGATTATGGTTTATGGCCCAATCTCTCTGATTAAAAGGAGGCCTGTGTGTCCCAGCAGTGGGAACATATTTTATAGGATGAAGATATTATCGAGTTTTTAGGCAATATTAAGGGCGGCCACATACATCAGTTCTTTTTCCGTTCGGAATTCGAAATGATGAATGAAATGTTCACATTTCATTCATCATTTCATTCAACACATACAAAATATGCACACATATTATTTGTATAATTCACTGTGTTCGGATAGAAAACGAATCAGGATTCCTGATCAGGAAAACTGATGTATGTGATCGCCCTAAGACATGGTTCCTGAAGCCCTAGTACGGTTTACAGAAGCATTTATGTCTACAAAGTGGAGCTTACAAGTGTCTTTGATACAATTTGGTTATGATAATCTCTCAAACATACGCCATGGTGAGACCGACGTAGATGTTAGTTTAACTGACATATGCCTATGAATATGTAGAAGATGTTAGGTTTACCATCCGTCTAGATAAGTCCGGACATGTCCCGCTTCCTAGCTCACTGTTATTACTTTGTACGGTCTCGTAATTTGGCCGGGTTTTCTATTCAAGTGGTATTTCTTTTGAGAATCACGTAGCAGGAAGAAAAAAGTAAAAAGAATGTCTCCACACTCTGGATTTCTCCTGTATCGTGGGTCAGTTTACAAGCATAGAAACTCACATACATAATTATATGTAGGTACATACAAAAGGCCTCCACATTTTTGTCAGGACCTTTCAAATTTTGAAATGGTATCCCTAGGTACGGCAAACTTGACATACATGTCAGTATATTTTAATTAACACGTATGTTCTAGAAACGTGACAATTTTAAAAGTCCGCGTAAAAAATTTCGTTGTTGTTTTTGTACTCGGTAAACGAGTTTTGGAGCTTGAACAAGATGAAAAATTTCAGGTTTCAATCTGAAAATAAACAAGCAATTTGTTAATGTGCCCAAAAGATTGGCGATGGTGGCTTTGCCTCGTTGTATTCAATGCTTAGCTGCTGGCCAAGATGACAGCCAGACCTTGGTTCACGGGAAGTGTCAACTAATTTATGTTGCAGAGGGATAAGATGACCAAAGAAACGATGTGTGGATTGAGTGGCATGGTTGCTGAGATTACGATTTATTGAATCGATTTGACTGGCCTGTTGGTCTAGTGGTTAGTGACCCTGACTGCTATGCCGGAGGTCGTGGGTTCGATTCCCACCCAGGACGAATGTTTGTGTGATGAGCACGATCATATTTTGTTCTGTGTCTGGGTGTAATTTATCTATAATATGTATGTATTTAGAAATACATATATAAGGATGTTTATCAGTTGTCTAGTACCCATAACACAAGCTCTGCTTAGCTTGGGACTAGATGGCGTTGTGTGATAGTTGTGGAATATTATTATTATATTATTATTATTATTGATAAGTATATGAAAGAAGATAATTATGCTGTGCCGACCCCCTATGAAATTGAATGATGATAGTAATTTTGGGGGATAGAAACGTAACAATGCTTTGTTTAATATAAGATCACATTAAGTTTTATGCGAAACGAATGAAATACCTACTCATGATATCACCTCCAAAGGTTTAGAATAACACGGATAAACAATATAAACAATATTTAAGACACCAACAAACAACAATCAATATTTAGCTAATTAAATCTGTTTACCCAGTACATCTTCACAACAGTAAAGTATCGTCAAATAATTTTGTGTTGTTTATTTCTCATTAAAAAGTTTTCCCAGTGTTTTTCGACTCGTCCAAAAAAGAGGGTTTAACTAAGCTTCACAGACGTTGCACTTCGTTATTTACCGTTATTCCGCGGGTGATTGAGTAACAAAGGAGGGAATACTGGTGATTCTTCACTCTGTATCCCGGGGGTAGGGGGTTGTAGGTAATTTTCTAAGGTATTTTCCAACAGGGTAGTTGAACTCCGGAAGAAGTGCAGTGCAGGCGTGCAAGTACCGTTTTTCGCAAAGTTCCGGAGCAAAGTTTCATCGACACTCGTTGCTTTGAGAAGTAATTGAGAAGTAAACATGCTGCCTGACTTTCTAACGAACGCTAGTTAAAACGTATCACGGACTGGGAGTGTGAAAGTTTCAGTTTAAGCTCGTCTTTATAACGATGCGCTTTTCTGAAGTCGGTAAACTATGAGGCTCCCGTTTCAGTACTTAATGATGGCTTGGTTTTTATACAAGCAGAGAAAAACATTTTGCAAAAAAAAAAAAACACTTCTCCAGATCATTAGCCCCATGCTTGCTTTATACATCATGTTACAACACTTAAAACCATCCAACTCGTGCGTATAAATGAAACGTATTCAATTAGTAGTTCCGGCTTAAAACACTAACGAGAAAGCAGTCGACAAGACAATTTGGCGCCATAGTTAGCGACGATCGCTCAGGCACGTGACGAAACTTCGTCGGTTCCTGGGGACGGGGGGCCCTTAAATTGATTACCGTCGACCTTCTACCGACCAACCCCTGGCAAAGACTTCGATATGAATAATTGAAAGTGTGATTGAGCTTAATTGTTATCAGATACTGTGATACGTGGTAGTGGACGTGTGATATGATGACATGGAAACTTGTTTACTACTTAATCCATTTATTTGAAAAGTGCTTTAGATGTATCAGGTGCTGTACCGTATTTAACTTGTTGGAGAATTTCGGCAAAGGGAAACAGGTCAATAATTACTTGTATCACCTTTCTAATTGTGGTAAAATTATGAAATGTGGCCTCCGACTGTCAGAATTGTTCTAAAATCCGCGGTGATCCTTCAATAGCCCTTTACGTTCCAGGGTGACGATTTCCTGATAAGACAGTCCCGCGACCCCGGCAGGATTTGGCCCTCTAAAGCCCCGTCAGATTGCTGACAGTTCTTTGGGGCGAACGTGGAACACGATGCGCCGTCAACCCGGGCGTGGTCCATGATCGGACGGCGAATCCCCCCTTAATAGGTTTTACACTTTATACCCAAAAATCGGGATTGCCAGAAAATCTATACTTATAATAAATCTGTAGAGAGGTCAATTCTGTACATGAAATATATTTCCAAAATAACTATCAGGGGGTGATTAGGGATCGATACTGATGCCAAAAATGCAATTATTATAATTATTATCTGTCTGTCTGTCTGTCTGTATAACCGTTATAGAAACAAAAACTACTCGACGGATTTTGACGAAACTTGGTACAATTATTTTTTATACTCCTGCGCTGGTTATAGTATACTTTTCATCACGCTACAATCAATAGGAGCAGAGCAGTGAGGGGAAATGTTAGGAAAAAGGGAGAAGTTACTCTATACACGCTAATCGTCGGAACTACTGGACGGATTTGATTGTTTTTTTTTTGTTGTATAGCTATTAAGTCTGGGCAATATATAGGCTTTAATTTATCTTGGAAACTTGAACTCCTGATGCAGAACTGCAATAGATCACCTAAACCATAAGAGATGCAAAAATAGCGCCATAGCAAAAATTGTTCCGCGTGATGAGCATTTTCTACTAAGAAAAAAATTTGAAGATATGGAACACCTGATGTGGAACTCCAAGAGCCCAGCTACACTATTACATATACAGTAATGACGTCTTAGCAAGAGTTGTTCAGCCTGATCAGCACTCCCTGTTGTCGTATAAAAACTGAAGATCTGGAACACCTGATGTGGAACTCCAAGAGCCCAGCTACACTATTACATATACAGTAATGACGTCTTAGCAAGAGTTGTTCAGCCTGATCAGCACTCCCTGTTGTCGTATAAAAACTGAAGATCTGGAACAACTGATGTGGAATTCCAAGAGCCCAGCTACACTATAACGTATATATGAATAACATCTTAGCAAGAGTTGTTTAGTCTGATGGGTATGTCCTGTTGACTTACAAAAATGAAAGATCTGGAACGTCTGGAATCGTCATGCGCGTCCTGTTGTTTTCCGGTCCCCAGGCTCTAATAATTCGACATCAGACGTTTCAGATCTTCGATTTTGACGACGCATTGTCGCTGGCATAAGTAACAGGATCCGCGTACGAAGTCGCTGGCAGAAGCTAGTCTTAACAAAAATTGACAGTTGCCACGATAGCTTTAATATTATTTTGACACAGTTGTTAAGCCTAAATAAAATGAGTCATAAATATTATGTAAATGGCGGGCCCATTTAACAGATATTCAATTTATATTCGCGTGTCTTAAATAACGTGGCTGTTCATTTTGTGAATAGCTTTTGTTATGTAGGGTGTGGGATTAGGGCCTTTTTTTCCAAAATATTTTGACTAGAATTAAGAAGGTAGGTAACGTGAGTCTGTTAGCATCACGTTTTTTTTTAAAAAAAAACATTTTCCCATACTAGATTTTCTCTTGTGTCGTGGGTGCATTTATAAACATAGAAACTAAACTAATAGACCTAGTTTGACAGTAGAAATTTTCACAGATGATTTATTTCTGTTGCCGCTTTATCAACAAATACTGATAAGCAGAATTAAATTAATATTTAAATGGCTCCTATATTACAGACACGATTTATTTGCAGATTTTTTTTAATGAATTAAGGACAGGAGACAGAAAAGGTTAAAAAAAAGTTAATTGTATGTACAGCTTTAAGCCTCGAGCAGATACACACGATTAATCGCGCGGGGCGACTTGTCGCGGTCCATTCGCAGTACATTTAGAGTGGAAATTAGCTTGGCTCGTTGTCGCAGCGCGATTAATCGCGTGTGTCTGTTCGAGCCTTTATTGTTAGAAAAGCTGTGTATAATAACATAACACGAAATCTATAATTAACTGAGGAAACTGAGTTTCTTTGGTATAACGTGCTAATGTCAGGAAGTAATGGTTCCTATTGAAAAAATATTGTTATGTTGTATAGCCCTTATGACGGGGCCCCTCTTTAAAGGGCCAAAGCCTGCCGGGGTGGGGTGCTAAGACAGGAAACCTCCACGTGCGCCCGTGGACTGGAGTTCCCTCTCGGATACGTCCGGGGGGAAGACCAGTTTTTCGGGCCGGTGCACCCTGGGATGCGGGCAAAAACTCTTTCTTAGGCACTGTGTGCCTAAGGGGTCTCTTTGCCCGTATGCGAATAGCCTGTCAGGTGGACGCTCCAACGCGTGTCCCTCTGAATAGCAGAGGGCACAGCGGCGGAGCGAGCCTGCGGACGGTGAGTAATGGGTAGCTCACCGTCCGACCAAGGACCAAGCCCGGGTCGGTGGCGCGTCGTGTTTCGCGCCAAATGCCTGCTGGGGTCGCGGATTTTTTCTTAACCCAGGATACCGTGGCTCCAGAACGTAAAGGGCATCCGAAGGAACACGGGTGGATTTTAGTCGGTAAGAGTCTGACAGTCCTTTTCGCCCCACCCAGGGCGGGAGGACTCATTTGATGATTTTACCACCTAAAAAAAAAAAAGCCTGCCGGGGTCGCGGGACTCACGATTTACCGTGACCACGGAATGTAAAGGGCTATTGAAGGACATTGTGAATTTTAGTCAGTACCTACCTCCTGCCCTGCCCTGGGTCCGGACTCATTTGATGATTTTACCACGCAAAAAAAATGTTCAAGTATAGCCCCTTTATCGAGGACAGCTATAAGCTATATAACATCACGCTGCGAACAATACTTAGGAGCTGAGCAGCAGTTGAAACCGCGGGGTCCGGGGAACAGCTAGTAATACGTAAATGTACACACATTCAACAACACACAAGGTTCTTTCAAAACGTTGGTGCAAGTAGTAACATTTCAAGTACACAGCTATGCAAATTTTATTTCATAAAAGCGGTGAGGAAAATTACGTAGATTGAACACTTCCGCTGAAGTTTGAGCTGAGCAATGTAGTAAATCGGAGACTGTCTGCGTAACGATGTAATGGCGCGTCCAGACTGATACAGTGAGAACAAGACCGTTTTCTGAGTCAAGCAGAAGGTGAGGACGCCGTGACGCCGCTGCGGCCACTTCCCAAAGAGGGGTGAGGGGTCTTACCGCGATAGATCAAGGCCAATCATATTCGGCGATTGGTACCAGACGTTTGTCAATGCTCGGTTGTCACCGTACTAAGCGTTCCCACAATTGAATGTGGTAATGGACAATTTATGGTTGATTTTGTTTTTTTTTAAACACTGGGAATTTCTGTTGTGTCGTGCGTTTACAAACACAGAAACTCACATACACAAACACCCAGACCCGGAACAACTACTTATAGGAACTCTACAAATATATGGAATCGAACCCGCGACACGCTGCGTAGCAGTCTTATCGCTCAGCCACAGCGCTAACCGTGCCTTCAATTAAAAATTTACAATCTGTTTCTTTAATCCAATTTTGAATCATTCATGACTTTGGCATAGAATAAAATAAATATTAAAAAAAAAAAAAAAACCCGACTGCGTAAAAAAACTAAAAAGAAAGAAACAAGCCCAGTAGTTTAGAATTCACTCATTCACCCTCACAGTCGGGGCCCATTCAAATTATACCAATCCAATCTTCCCAAGGGGAAGTGTGAATGAGTGAATTCTAAACTACTGGGCTTGTTTCTTTCTTTTTAGTTTTTTTACGCAGTCGGGTTTTTCGTTTTTTTTAATATTTATTTTATTTTACTATTTTTAGTTTTTGTTAGCATTTATCAGTCCAAATTAAATTGAAACATATAAGTTATATATATTTTGGTAAACCATTTTTAAAATCCTTTAATTTGATACCCCACTTGATAGAATGTGAGAGATTTAAAAAAAATATTTTTAGTTCGGAACCCTTTGTACACGAGTTCGACTCGCACTTGGCCAGTTTTATGTACCTAGTGACACTCTCACGCTTAAGACGAATCTAACGACACCTCTCAAGTTAAAATCCATCAAGCCGTTTAGGCTGCAGAGCAACACAAAGAAACATACATACATACAAACACTCGAAAAACATAACCCTCCTGGCGCAGTCGGGTAAAAATAAAGAACATAACGGGGCTGTTAATTTTATGAATACTTTTGTTGTGATTAGTTTTTGTTATTGGCTATTTTTTTATTTATATCCCTGTCTATCTATCATAAATTACAAATATAATCGTTGCTTGGGCCTCACTTTAGCCGAATCGTTTAAACGAGTACCTAGCCCTAACAAACGAACACCAGTGAAAATTCTCTTCTGGATCCGTCTGAGCTCAACATAACATCTTTTCGCGGTGTGGTTCGATGCGAAATAACCTTAATGCAAATTCAAAATGCCTAACTTTAAATGCAGGTTAGTCATTTTGTTTAGTACTCATTTAAATACTTGTAACGTTCCACAATCAGGTGAAAGCTGTTTGAGTTAATTGGTTGAATGTTTAGGGAAAATTAGCAGGAACAGTAAACCTCGGATCTTATCGTGTTCGCACAATGTAATAGGTCTAGATAGAATTTATTTTGTACACCAAAATTTTAACATAACTGTGGCCAGCAATATCGTCTTTTCATTGTTAGCGATGCTTTTTTTAACTTCCCTTCAAGAGAACCTTTTAAAAAATTGCCCCACACGAGGAATTCCTTCCTCTGTGTGTAAAATAGCATACACAAAAAAAACTTTGGACAGACAATAGGCTTATATGCATATGGTTTTATTTTTGTCTTTAACTTACGTGTCTGAAAAAGGCTGGTGAGCTGTAGAAGGTGGAGGACAGAGCATTCTACTGTAGTTTGGGAGAGGCGTATATATAGCAGTCCAATAGGTTATGTATTTTGACTGATAATGGAAACCATATTATTATTTCTGGTTGTATTTGTCAAATTCTTGCAATTATTTGCTAAGGCTGTCTGTCAACAGAACCAGAGCGAGCCTGCAGAGCGGAGAAGCGAAAAAACTAATTAACCAATAGGATTGCACCACTAAAAAGGAGAAGAGATTTAGTACAAACCTACAGGTTAATATTTCTCCGTTTTATGGATCCGCAGCTTCGCTCCACTCCTGTGGACAAGCAGCCTTATAGTGCGATTTGCTTGGAAACCAAAAATTATTGATAACAAAATAGTAGACCTGGAATAACAAGGAATAAAGACTGATGTAAATATGACTGGCACTTTAGGATAGTACGGCAGTACGGGGCAAGGTAGCTAATAGAAAGCTTTGGACCTTCCGAGAAATTCCCAGGAAAAAAAGGGTCGAATTTCGCAAAATCCCGTTTTAGGCATCTACGTCCTAAAAAAAAACTCTGTGGAAAATTTGAAACTACTAGCACTCGAAGTTTCTGAGATTACTTGATGAAGGTGTGAAGGTGTGACATTTCAGTTTTAAATAATGTATGTATAAAATTATAGGTAGACTATCTTAAGTGCCAGAAAGTTCCGCCCGAAATTAATTCGTTCTTCATTTCCTAACCACAATTACGTACAATTTACAAGAACTACCGTTTCCTGGTCGCTGGAAAATTTATGTGTAATGGTAATTGAAGGTCGATGACCTGAGTTCATTGTATGCTTTTTTGATCGTTATTATTAAGTTATGAAAATTGCCTACGAGCGTGTAACGAGCGCCGATAATCAAGCGGGCCCGGGCTCCAGCGTTGTATATTTTCAATACCTTTATTTATTTAGGTACATGCAACACTTAATGAACAGTTTTTACATTTATCCGAGTTTATTCAGAAAGAGCTTCGGAAAAGAACGATGAATTTTGTGTCTACCTTTTTTCTGTTGACAGTTGCCGTAAATATGAGCCATTTTTGTATGGATAGGTGGTATCGTAAATAACTTTAGACGCTGCGAATACGGTACGGTTATTTACTAGTCTGATTATTTATTTTTTGTTTTATCTTCATGGACATAACCGCTATCGCGGGACTTTCTTATAAGGACCGCGGTACGAACAGGATGGTTTTTACTCAGTAATAGTCAGACAGTCCTTTCCCTTTATGTCGAGTCCCGTTACGTCGAGCCTGGAAGTCTATTGTTCTCCAAAGTATTGATATTTTACGCTTTCTATTACCTTTATGTCGAGTTTGGTGAACAAGTACAGTCAGGAATGTAAATTAAAAGCCAATGGCATAAAAACATAATAATATTAATACAAGTATAGGTGAAGATTACCTAAAAAAGGAAGCACAACGGAGCCCCGCTCCGCGGGGCTCCTATTTCTACGTGCATGGTTTAAAGTAACCTAACACGAAGGGGATGGCGGGGTCTTTCAGACCCCGCCATCCCCTTCGAACCTAACCTGTCCGTGTCGGGGTGCCCACAAGTCCCGAGCTCGCTTCGCTCGCTCTTGGATCCCAAGTTCTCCTAATAACAATTCCAATCATTAATAATTCTAAATTATGTGCATGTATTCATTTCATTGGACGTGACTGTACTTCTAAAATATGATATAATTAAACTCGACATAAAGGTAATAGAAGCGTGGTAAATAAACTCGGCATAAAGGGAATAGAAACGGGACAGAAAACTAAACTCGACATAGGGGTAATAGAAGCGAGACAAGGTTTTCGGCTCGACGTAACGGGACTCGACATAAAGGGAATCAACCGTCCTTTCGACTCCACCCATGATTCAATTAATGGCTTAAACACCCAACCGTTAAAAGCTACTATCAAATAAACACCGAGATGCCTACATAATAATAAAATTATGTCAAACCTCCCAGCCTTAACAAAAAGCAGAAGAGAAAAATTTACTCAACTAAAAAAAACTATGATTTCCACACTTAATCGAATAAGCTCAGACAAAGATAAAGTTGTCGCCTGCCCCGCTCAGTAAAAAGTTAAATTGCACGAGCTCTCCCCTCAGAGCGGCGCGAATTTGTTTGGACGAAGGCACGACCAACTACAATCGGGAAATCAGGATTAAAGTGGTGAATAGTTGGAGGAAATGTCGTTATGCGAATTATAAGTTAGCTTGTGAGCAAAGGAATATGTATAGTTTAATGTCAGTAGACAGTCTTTTATTTTGTCCAATATCATAATGCCAATTCCTACACGTCATGCTACAAAATGCAACTTGCACATAATTATGCAAGTAGCAGGCATGCAAAGGTATCATTCGCCTATCAAATGTTGTTACAGCACAATGGCATGCGAACTACTTGTACAAAAACTTTTGTGCAAGTTACTGGCATAAGCACGCCAGACTGAATTAATGATCAAAATACGGAGACAGTGTTCAAACATGACAGTGAGGATTTTTGATCGCTTCACGGATATTATATAGCTATTAGGTATTTTACTGTTGATAAAAAAATGAGATTATCTATCTGTGGATTCAGTGCTGAAAAACAAAATGGCGGGACCATGATCCAATCTGTTTAGATGCCATCCTTGATCTTTTATCATTGTAAATAAGGAATAAGGATCCAAACTTTGGGTATGATGCTAATCGATTACCTAAATTAAAAAAAAAACATCGCCCTTCCAAAATCGACTTCTTAAACCAATATCAGTTATTTCACTCATACCTTATCGTTAACGAATCGCTTGGCGACAGCCAAATTACTGCCTGAAACCTTTATACCGTGCGACACGAGGTCACGACCCGCGTCCTTGTATGCTTCACTACAGTTATACAAACTGTGAAAACAATTAATTATTTTAAACGCATTAACGCATGCGACGCGCATCGTAAAGATGGTTTTTTTTGAGGAAAGAAAAATTTTAAGATTGCAAGTGGGATTCGAACCCGCGTCTTCTGGATAGGTACTCCAGACGCCTTAACCAACTAGGCTATTGCAACCCACACTTGCAAGCTGAAATTCTCTATTCCTCGTTTACGCTTTTCGGTAGCGTAGCGCCATCTCTTGGATTAGTGTTTAACTACTTCCACCCAACACGTTGACATTACAGCCAAATCAATGTTGTTTATTGAGATAGCAACTACCATACTTATTAATTATTTTAAACGCATTAATTGGTTAAGGCGTCTGGAGTACCTATCCAGAAGACGCGGGTTCGAATCCCACTTGCAATCTTAAAATTTTTCTTTCCTCAAAAAAAAAACCATCTTTGTGAAAACAATTAACTAGGAGCACAGGGAAATTGCTAGATGTCAACAGAATGACACTGCATTGTCCTGTTTGCGACGAACGGACCCCAGCGATGAATGAAAGCTGAGCTCTGCAAATTGAGCACATCAGCCACGATAAATGACCACTTGGCGAGCATTCTGCAAAACACAAAAAGTGTTTTTGAAACTCTCTGTTATTCACGCATATCATAAAAGCGAGTAGATCGTTTGAAAGGTTTTTCCACGTAATTGAAAGATTGCCGCCAGGATAAAGCCCCACTGTACGGTTAAACTTTCCTTTTCCACAAGTGTTCACCAAAAATCACTTTATATCGAGTTCTTATCGTAACACCCTATCCAATATAAATTCACCATTACAGTGAGCTACTAGCCTATCAGACAAAGTTAGGGCTCTATCAGTTGTCTAAACTTTCCTCGGTTGGCTATTCTATTCTATATAAAGTATGTAAAATCTCACTTCTCTCGGTACGACCAGGGTAATTGAACCGTGGAGAGTGTCAGTCTAGTACGAGATTTTATGAGGATGTAAAGTTCTTGGTTCATTGGTTGTACTAGGCTGACATACCTAGCATGTTTTTAAAACTATTTCCTAAAAGTGGAGCATGGCCGTAAAGCCTCAATTATTTACCTCCGCTACTAGCCATCCGATCGCTACACTGTTGGTGTTGGTATATTACCTATCCGTAGGCCACCTACGCTGTTTAGTTTTTAATTTGCTTCATTACTTCGGCGTAATCGAAAATGTTTTGTGTACATACTCGTTCTGTTAATTTCCTTCCCTGAGTTCTGTATGTCAAAGGTGAGGTGGTTTTCAGGAACGTCGAATAAATGTCACGAACAATACGTGCGTATCACAATGAGTGTGAATAATTTGATGTTATCGAGAAAATGTTACCGAATGAAACACTTGGAATTAAACCAATTTAACAAATTGAATAATGGCGCTTGTGTGCGAAATATACACTGCCATGGAATTTGGGCACGTTATTGTTTTATGGTTATGTGAAACGTCACGGTACAATGCAGCAATATCAAAATAAAATATATTGCATATTGGTTAGACACGAAATTTTGGGAAAGTCCTTTGTGTCGGAACGAAAAAAATATCATATGGAATTTGCAGCAGCTGTCGGTATCGGCCGGCGCAACGCGCTGTGGTTTAAAATTTAAGCAAAATTCCCGCATACATGAAACTGAACGGCTAGACACAATTCCACTGACGTTATCGTATTTTGCACAACCTCCTCCCCCTACCGCCCCTCCCCGTGGCAAAGAGAATGCTTGTTTTATTCTCATGGTCTATACGTGATTGGCGGACATCGAATTTTTATTGTGAGCTAGGTATTCCTACATGACATACTCAAAGTATAGGAATTTATGAAACGCTTGTGTGCGAAATGGATAGCGACGTGTATCGAGCATTCGAGCAGGATATTTGATCGTTTTGTGAATTTATTCAACTGTAACGTCGTCGGCTCCTCTTTTATACATTTTTATGCTTTTAGCTGTCGGATCGCTTCTTAGCTCGTATTTAGATACCACTTCAACGCCGACTCCCGACTTTGGCAGAATTGATCACGAGTGTTAAATACCCATCTAAATTATCCGTTTTCGAGGCATTTTTGTTTGAATTTCCTTGAAAGTTACTAACCCTTAGTATGGAGTTTTAATATGGAAATTTTAAGTGTTATTAAACCTTCGTCGAAATTGCAAAATTATTCAAAAAATTCAAATATTTGGAACATTGAATTCTAAAAATAGAGATTTACCCTGTTCCTAAACCATTTCTATTCGGAACGTAAATAATGGATTCGAATTTGATATTCATCATGTTGGGAATCCTAAAATTTTTAACGAGTTACCCACGCACTGAATTCCTATTTTTCCACGGCAAAATCCACACGAACGCGTGCAAAATATTACTTTCATTTAGTATTTGTTTAATTCTGGATTCTGAATTCATTTTGAATTGTTATGTGAGCAAATATTTAATTGTTTCCATCAAACTAGGATTACATAATATTAACAAGCTTAATTAAATAAATTGAACAGTACATTCCATGATATTTATGAACTAAATTCATTCATCTATCAAGTAATACTTATAAAAAAGCAGAAAAACTTTGTAAAACACAGAGCCACTTAAAAGGGTCCACGAGGACCGGATGACAACGTTAAGTGGAGGCAAACTAAAAGGGAATAAAAATACGAGGGAAGTGTAACGAAGGTTAGTTAACCGCAGTGTCACCTCAATTCTCACCGGGTGGTTACGTTACATCACCATAAATACACATTACACCATACTCGGGTTACGTAACCACGTAACAGTGAAATATTCAACTCGAGGATCCCTCTGAAATATGAGTAGGTATATGTATTGTTATACTCAGCCCACGATATTTGTATTGAGACCGTGTCGATTTGAATTCACGTCTCGCGGTGCCCGTTCTCTGTTTAGATCACAATGTCAGTTCAGTATTATGTGGCTTCGACTTAGATACACCTTATTTCTCAAGTTTTTTGCCTGAAGTCCGCACTATAAGATGGCTGATTGTGAACGTGTTTGTAGCTTTATACACTTTTGTCTACATCTAAAAACAAATTATTGTAATTACTATTCGCCCACACTAATTACCCGCACTACTACATTTGCGAACAATTACAAGTTTAATGTTATTCATCGGCGTTATCCACCAGGCTTAACAACGCAATAAATTAGCAGAACAAAACCCAGGTGTCGGTACGTTTGAAGTTTAGAGCCCGAGGTGGGACGCGGAGGGTTATCAATTAAACTGCGCACGTCGGCAGCTGCACCACAGCCGCGTGATGGATGCCCTCTGCGTCCTCAACAATATCCATTCCTCTCGTTTATTACCTTATTTGTACCGACATACACTGTACTGCCATTTCTCTAATAGAAATAGGTGGCCATTTTCCAAGTGGACGTTGTTTGCAATGTTTTACAAAGTTCATTCAACCACCCCTTCTCGTTACGTTCCTTCTGTTGGCGAAATGGTTTAAGTTAACTCGATTGTCTTTAAACTCTGACGATAACTTAGATATACGTAGCCACAGTGTGATTATCTTACTTTTCGTTATTGCGTTTCGAAATGATACCTTCCAAGAATCGTTTGCTATGCCAATTGCTCGCTGGTTTCCCAATTTCACCTCTAACAATAGGTATAGCTATGGTAATTGATGGTAACTGAAATCGGTGGTAATTTGTGGAACTAAACGTCACTGTAATAGATGACTTTGCCTCTCGTGGCACGAATTGTGTTGCCATACGTGATGTCAAACTCGAAGCTATCAAGTTATGTTGTCGTACATTTGAATGTGAAGTGAAACTCGACGCAAAGCCGCGGTGGACGAACAAACCACTCTCAAGTGAATGGCAGTTAGGGTATCGAACCGGGAAATCCCGGTCCCGAAAATCCCGGGATTTCCCGGTTCTTGAAATATATTTTAAAACCCGGGACATGCGACTGAGAACCGGGAAAGGCGGGATTTTCGGGACTCAGAAAAACAGTATAAATAATTTGTTTAAACTTGTTAATTCTTTTATAGAACAAAAGAATCAAATTGGATGTAAGGTATTTATTCACTTCGTCGTTATATACGGAATAACATGTTCAGATACAAGTGTGGTTGACAGAGAAGAAAAGTTGATAGTGTAGTACTGGGTATATCTCGAAAGCCTTTGACAGGGTCTCGAGACAAAAAGCTTCCTTGCTTTTGGTATCCCAGTTGATTTTTGTAGCTGGATATCAGACTTTCTTAGTGAACGACCAATCAGAGTTGCCGTTGATGACTGATCCTTTGAGATTTTGGTTTATGACTCTGGAGTTCAACAGTTATCTGTTTTCTTTGCAACTCTTATTTTGCTGCACTATCTTACCCACTTCAGCCTGGTATTGTTGGATAGGTAGATAATAGTACTGTTTCAGTGACATACTTGCCCACTGCAAAATCCAGTGGGGATGAAGTTCATTGCTTCTGAGAGACCATGGTAGAGCTAGCAGATTTGATACTTACTATCCCATAAAAGAGAGAAGTTTCTTGAGAGAAGTTTACATACAGCTTGGCCAGAACGGATTGAAACGGAACTAAAATTTTATTTCTGACAGCGTTTTAAAATCTTTGATATTTGATGTAAACAAAGACCGCATGTTTGTTAGATTTATTATTGTGCCATAAAACTAACGTAATAAGTGAAATAAAATAAAAATAAAATCATTCAAAGTGCTGGTAGCGCGAAGACAGTGGCGACTTCCGGTTTTCTACATTTTTATGTCAAGCTGTACAGGCGTATATTTCCTTAGTGAAGTAGGGTTTAAATCAAAACTACATCTTTTATAGAGTAATTTGGACCAACTCCTATTTTTCCTGTTTCTGTAACTGATGACCTTGAGCTTCTGGGCATGGAGCTGACATCCAGTGTCAACTTTGACGTGGGCATCCTAAATAGAGTAAAGCGATACCTTACGCCTGGATAGCCAATGTGCAAGCCCATCTGCATAAGGTGATTGCGTCGTAGTAGCCCGCGAAATTCAAAGTTTCTTATTTTTTTTCTTACGGAGTATTGCAGCAACCTTACTCATTTTAATAATTGGGATGGCTCAGATAAATACAACTTTCTGCACTAGACCCAGTGGAACGCAGAGCTCCTTAGACTAATTGGCAACGTGAAACTGGTGTATGGTTACTCTACAGTCTACAGGTTAGCTCATCTCATCGACGCAAGCTTAACCTCTTTTCGTTTTTTTATTGGGTTCGCTCGTGGCGGTTGATTCCCTTTATGTCGAGTCCCGTTACGTCGAGCCGAAAACCTTGTCTCGCTTCTATTACCCCTATGTCGAGTTTAGTTTTCTGTCCCGTTTCTATTCCCTTTATGCCGAGTTTATTTACCACGCTTCTATTACCTTTATGTCGAGTTTAATTATATCATATTTTAGAAGTACAGTCACGTCCAATGAAATGAATACATGCACATAATTTAGAATTTATTAATGATTGGAATTGTTATTAGGAGAACTTGGGATCCAAGAGCGAGCGAAGCGAGCTCGGGACTTGTGGGCACCCCGACACGGACAGGTTAGGTTCGAAGGGGATGGCGGGGTCTGAAAGACCCCGCCATCCCCTTCGTGTTAGGTTACTTTAAACCATGCATGCAGAAATAGGAGCCCCGCGGAGCGGGGCTCCGTTGAGCTTCCTTTTTTAGGTAATCTTCACCTATACTTGTATTAATATTATTATGTTTTTATGCCATTGGCTTTTAATTTTCATTCCTGACTGTACTTGTTCTCCAAACTCGACATAAAGGTAATAGAAAGCGTAAAATATCAATACTTTGGAGAACAATAGACTTCCAGACTCGACGTAACGGGACTCGACATAAAGGGAATATATCCTCGTGGCTAAGATGAGACCTAAAATAGGTTGGACTCATGAATTCTACAACCTCTTTCCACCGGCAGTCTCTTTCCATAGTTAGTACAGTTAGAGTGAATAGAAAAGAGGCTAGAGCAAACCCATGTCCATGAGGCCGACGAATAAGTTGGTTGTATGATTTTAATCAGAATAAATACTGTACCCTAAAGTTATCTTATTATTTTCATTGTTTTCTAATGCCATGGAAAAAATGCATTTTTGTCCCGAAAGTCCCGAAAATCCCGGGATTTCCCGGTTCCTTGGACGCCTGTCCCGAAAATCCCGGGTCTTCCAAAAGGACCGGTTCTCGATTCCCTAATGGCAGTACTCCACGTGCTATATTTTTTACGTAAATCAGGTCTCTATTATGTTCGACAAGAGTTAGTCGGAAAGCTTTCGGCTTTTATGTAGTATATATTATACTTACTAAGTGGAGTACAATGTTTGTAGCGTTTGTATTATTGTGAGCCATTTATTTATCTGTTAATAGGGTCCTAAACAAATACCCACTTAAGTTTACTACTACGTTTACAATCACTGATTTGTTTATTTGTTGTAAATAAACAGTTTTACCCTTCAGTAAAACAATTACGTCATTTACTTGAGGTTCCATTGTTTCACTGTATAAGTCTTGATAGACCAGAGGAACACCTCGTTTCTCATGCATGAGGATTTGAGTTCAAACCCAGGCAAGTATCATAGTGCTTTTTTCAATGCATAATGCATTTGTGCTTTCTTAGTTTTCTTGGACATTAGTGACATCGATGACGAACTCATGGGACAAAGTGTATTGTAACTCCAAAGCCCTGTCGACCACGGCAACTAAATTAAATCTGATACTACAAGGTGGCAACAGCCTATGATGTTCCCACTGCTGGGACTCAAGCCTCCTCTATGTGAGAAGGAATGGGCTATAATCCACCATGCGAGTCTAGTGCGGGTTGATAAAAACAAAGAATTATCTATATACAATTCGCGCATAGGTTTGCAGTGTTTGCACGTAAAAAAGCCGTCAAATATTAACTGTATAGACAACAAATTCATAATCGACATAAATGAAGAATATAACCGATATATCAATAGGAACTGTATTAACAATATGCTTGTCGTAAAAACATTTAATGGTATCATAAAATTGTCGATAAAAATCAATGCCTGTTATGTAAGTCGTTTGCGTATGAAAGTAATAGCAAAGTAATAGCCACATATTATATCAGGTATAATTTCGTGTAATAGTTAGCTATTTCGCTAGACACGTCCCGAGAGAATTTTTACGGGACTGAGAACTACTTGGCTATGTTTGTATGACGATTGTGTTTTTATATTGGTATTTAGTTTGTTGGAAACTTTATGTTTTCCAATCTCTGTAACCATTACTTATTAATCAACCTTTCCAAGGATAATTGAGAAACTGTTGTTTTGTTATGGTAGCAGGGTTGTTGATTAAATAACATCGATTATTGGGTTTCTAGCGATTGTTTACCTATTCAACTTTTTATACGGCTCGTCCTGGTTTTGGACGGTTTCAAATATTTAACCGACCCGGTAGATTAAAAAAAAACTTTCTTACTTGGAAACCATGCCGACAATAACGAAAAAAAATAACAAATAGAGATTATACAGGGTGAAATTTTATTAATGAGCAATATTTTTAACTCGGGCGTTACTAACGATACTAATCGTATTACGGAACTCAAAAACATTAGTAATGCAAGTATCTTCGCTCAGTATTACTTGATGTTTGTTTGCTTTTCGTTCTGCGCGCGGTGAATTGCGCTTTAAAATTTTGATTCTTTAGAACTTTGGGGTTTATGATTTCATTTTTTATTACTTTTAGTGTTTAATTGCAATAATAAGCCTTTGCAATGTGATTTACTACATTTTTAAGGGTGTCCATAATTGCATTAATAATATTTTTGATTTGCGATTTATTAGCCGTAATGCAATCAGCATCGTGAGTAGAGCCTTAGATTAAAATATTGCCCATGATTTCGATTTCACCCTGTATTAATTGGTACAGTCCGTCCTACAGAAGTTATACACGTACTCGTAGGAAACTTTGTGTATTACTCGTAAATGTGAAAAATGTACAACAGCTTATCATCATCATCATCATCATCTCAGCCATAGGACGTCCACTGCTGAACATAGGCCTCCCCTTTTGATCTCCACAGATACCGGTTGGAAGCGACCTGCATCCAGCGTCTTCCGGCGACCTTTATAAGATCGTCTGTCCACCTTGCTGGTGGACGTCCTACGCTGCGCTTGCTAGTCCGTGGTCTCCACTCTAGTACTTTTCGACCCCATCGGCCATCTGCTCTGCGAGCAATATGGCCTGCCCATTGCCACTTCAGCTTGCTAATCCGGTGGGCTATATCGGTGACTTTAGTTCGTCTACGGATCTCCTCATTTCGGATTCGATCACGTAGAGAAACACCGAGCATAGCCCTCTCCATAGCTCGTTGAGCGACTTTGAGCTTTGAGATGAGGCCGATAGTGAAAGACCACGTTTCGGTGCCGTAACTCATCACTGGTAACACACATTGGTTGAAGACTTTCGTCTTGAGGCACTGAGGTATGTCGGACGAAAAGACATTGCGTAGTTTCCCGAACGCTGCCCAACCGAGTTGGATTCGGCGCTTGACCTCTTTCTCGAAGTTGGACCTACCTAACTGGACTACTTGTCCTAAGTAGATATATGAGTCAACAACAACAGCAGTCAACAGCTTATCCCTGTTTACAATGGATCCTTTTATGGTCTACAAATACGTCTGATTTTCGGAATATAAAGACATGTTTCTTGTTCAATGTTACCTTAATGTGTTGTGTATTTTTTTCATCGAGATTTAAGACCTAGGCTGAGTAGTATGTAGTATCAAGAGAACGATCCTGTGCGACTACGAATAGAGTAAAAACATCAGAAACCTCTGGCAACTTCCGCTCGAAAATTATGTTTGTAAATAAAAAAACCCGGTGTAAATTAATTAAGGTATATTTAAGATTATAAAACTGAAGAGTTTATTTGGTTAAACGCGCTAATCTCAGGAACCATTAATTAAAACTGATAAATTATTTTGTTGTCAGATAGTCTATTTATCGAGGAAGGCTATAGGCTATATAACATCACACTACTACCAATAAGAACCGAGCAGTGGATTAAATTGCGGGGAAGAGCTTTTTAAAATTATATAATGTATTTATGAGCGTGCAACTGTTATAAAGTCGTGCAACTATTATAAAACCGTGCAACTGGTAGAAAACTGTGCAACTGTCAATAATGCGTGCAACTGTTGAAAATGCATGCAACTGTTATGAAAGCGTGCAACTGTTATAAAACTGTGCAACTGTTGTAAATGCGTGCAACTTATATAAAAGCGTCCTTACATGTATGACGTCTCATTATAGCGCTATAACAGCTTCCCCTTATGATGGCCGCATTGTAAATGAATCACCTATCAGTAAACAGCGCGCGGCGGTAAGACGATTATCAGAAAATCCTGTACCAATACATAGAACGTTAATAACTTAAGTATGGTTTACACTAAGTGGATTTAGAGATAATAATGTGTAGGCACGGATTACTGATTGTTTTCTTATAGGATTTACCGTTGTTTTATAATCCGTACTATATTAATTCGTTCAAATCTGAAAATATAACAAACATAATATAGTATGTTTTGTATTTTTTTTGTTTATAAATAAACTTACAAACTTACCTACTATAACAAACATATAGTGTGTTTGTTATATTTTCATTCCTTAAGGTTTGAACGAATTTCGATGAAAACCTCACAAAACAAATGGCTTGTGTAACCTAGGATTCACTGTTTAAAGGGATAAACAGTTACTACAGGGGTAGTAATGTCGTCAGCCATCACATCGGTGAAGCTATCATCATCTGCCATGCTTTTCCCAACTAGGGTTACCATCTCTAAAATTTGAAAACCAGGATAAGACGCGTGAAAACCCCGGATTTTTGAGTCCAGAACCCGGACATGAGTCGAAGTGCGCACGGGTGGAAGGACGGTGAAGTGTGCGTGTGGTATCGCGGGCGGCCCAATTTTAAACTTTTAATTTTTAAACCCGGACTACAAATGAAAACCCCCCGGACGCTCCCCGGACGCTCTCTAAGCTAGGACAAATCCGGGGAAACCCGGACGGATGGCAACCCTATTCCCAACTGCGTTAAGGTCGGTTTCGAGTCATACCGGGTGCAATGTAGCTGAATATCAGTATCACGTGGAGCGACTGCTTATTGGAGGTCAAATAAGCAGTCGTACAGTGACTGATAACTGGGTAATGCGACACGCCTTGGAGCCGTATTACGCAGTGACTGATAACTGGGTAAGACTGGTTGTGACTGACTTTCAGGCTCCAGGTTTACAGTAGTGGCTGTCAAAGACATACAAATACAGTCGGTACCAAGAACTTAACGTATCGTACGTAACGGCACACTTAGAAAAACTTACGACGTAGGTCATTACCTACGTAGGTAGTAGGTAGGTAATGACCTACGTCGTAAGTTTTTCTAAGTGTGCCGTAACGCAGATCTTTCCAAGGTTGGTGTATGGATGGGTGACTACCCATTGGTAGTCACCCATCCATACACCAACCTTGGAAAGATCTGCGTTACCTAGAAAAAAGATCTGTGCAGCTGTCAATACGTGCGTACTTCTAGGTACTGAAGACGGGTCACGGGACTAAAAAGGTAACTGTGCGACGGAATGTAAAGGGCTATTGAAGAACTGTGGATTTTAGTCAGTACAAGTCTGACAGTCCCTCCTGCCCTATGCCCTGAGTTGGAGGACTCATTCGATGAGTAAACAATGTAAAAAAAGGTATTAAAGACGATTTTCTACTCGTTATAAATGTTTTTGGCGACATCGACAGGACAAGTTTCATACCTTCAACACCCACGGAGGAGTATCAAATGTCGTTAACATGAGTACTTACCTATTGAAAATGTCAACTGGAATTTTTGGGAACCCTTTCTAACAAGCGTTTATTTAGTTTCACTTGTTATTTCGGAGCTATTTTCTGAAGGACAGAGACAAAGGCCTCTATCTAATTGAATCTCTGTTTAATGTAAGTTCGTTTGGTTCAAGGGTTTGTTTCGTTCAAGGAGGTAGGTAAGGTAACATTTATTTCAAGACATGACCTGATACTTCTTCAAGAATTATCTAAAGACTAGCCGTGCCCGCGACTTCGTTCGCATGGATGTTTTATAAAATTGACAAAGTTTCATACAAAATTTCATCCCCTTGGGGGTAGAATTTATCAAAATCCTTTCTTAGCGGATGCCTACGTCATAACATCTACCTGCATGCCAAATTTAAGGCCGATCCGTCCAGTGGTTTGGGCTGTGCGTTGATAGATCACTATGTCAGTCAGTCACCTTTGAGTTATATATGTATATTTAGATTATGGAAACTCTTGATCTATTATTTATTTTATTACACTCTTGCTCGTTAAGATTGGATATCGCAACGTAATAACAGTAATGGAATGAATTATTTCAACCTAACCAAACCTTGCTTCTAAGATGTTTTGAAGTTAAATTGATAGCCGTCTTCTGTATAATTATGTATTTTGTGCTTTACAGGCACCACCTGTAGCAATGTTGTAACTGAAGTGTAATGAATTGATGACTGGCCTGTTGGTCTAGTGGTTAGTGACCCTGACTGCTATGCCGGAGGTCGTGGGTTCGATTCCCACCCCGGACAAATGTTTGTGTGATGAGCACGATCATTTGTTCTGTGTCTGGGTGTAATTTATCTACAATATGTAAGTATTTAGAAATATATAAGTATGTTTATCAGTTGTCTAGTACCCATAACACAAGCTCTGCTTAGCTTGGGACTAGATGGCGTTGTGTGATAGTTGTGGAATATTATTATATTAAATTAATAATTTATTTATCTATACATATAATAAATTTGTAGAAAAGTTGTGTCTGTACAATGGAAATATACAAAAAAAAAGTAGCAGGGTTTGTTATTTTATCGATGCCGAACCCGAAAATGTAGTTAAATTTTTTTTTGTCTGTTTGTCTGTTTGTCTGTTTGTCTGTGTGTTTGTGCACGCTAATCTTCGGAACTACTAGACGGATTTGAATGATTTTTTTTTTGTTTTATAGGTATTAAGTCCGGTTAACATATAGGCTATAATTTATCTTGGAAACTTGAACATCTGATGCAGAACCGCAACAGACCTGCTTAACTATAAGAGATACAGAAATGGTGCCATAGCAAAAATTGTTCCACGTGATGAGCATTTTCTGCTGAGAGAATAAATTTGAAGATCCTGGACACCTGATGTGGAACACCAAGAGCCCAGCTACACTATAACATATAAGTGAACGACGTCTTAGCAAGAGTTATTCAGCCTGATGCGTACTCTCTGTCAACGTATAAAAATTGAAGATCTGGAACACCTGATGTGGAACTTCAAGAGCCCAGCTACACTATAACATATACAGTAAAGACGTCTTAGCAAGAGTTGTTCAGCCTGATGAGCACTATCTGTTGTCGTATAAAAATTAAAGAACTGAAACACCTGATGTGGAACTCCAAGTGCCTAACTACACTATAACATATACAGTAAAGACGTCTTAGCAAGAAGTGTTGAGCCTGATGAGCAACCTCTGTTGTCGTTTAAAAATTGAAGATCTGGTACACCTGATGTGGAACTCCAACAGCCCAGCTACTTTATAACATATATAGGAATGACGTCTTCGCAAGAGTTGTCCAGCCTAATGAGCACTCTCTGTTGACACATGAAAATTGAGATCTGGAACACCTGATGTGGAACTCCAAGAGCCTAGATACACTATAACATATACAGTAAAGACGTCTTAGCAAGAGTTGTTGAGTCTGATGAGCAACCTCTGTTGTCGCATAAAAATTGAAGATCTGGTACACCTGATGTGAAACTCCAACAGTCCAGCTACTTTATAACATATATAGGAATGACGTCTTAGCAAGAGTTGTCCAGCCTAATGAGCACTCTCTGTTGACGTATGAAAATTGAGATCTGGAACACCTGATGTGGAACTCCAAGACCCCAGCTACACTATTACATATACAACATTATTTTTAGTATATGCGAAACTTGAATATAGTTTGTTCAGAATCAGTAACTGATTCGATTCCAATAATTTTTACACCATGTTATATTTTTTTTCAAAAATATTTTAATTAAATTTTATTACCAGTTAATTACAATACAATCACCGTACGGTTAAGTACCTATTGCCAAACTATTATCACGAGTGTCTAACACAGTAGACGCGGTTTACGCGGGTGTACCGCGAAATGAACATGTTTTTGAACGGACAACCAGGTAATATACAAGCTTATAACTTTTTGATTTTTTATGATACGGTTTTAAAACTTTGTACATAGATTCTTTACACAAAAATATTGGACAGGTGTATCAGGTTTCGCATAAACAAAAAATAATGGAATAAAAATAATGGAATAGGAATGACGTCTTAGCAAGAGTTGTTCAGCCTGATGAGCACTCTCTATTGACGTATAAAAATTGAAGATCTGGAACACCTGATGTGGAACTCCAAGATGACGTCTTAGCAAGAGTTGTTTAGTCTGATGGTCATTTCCTGTTGACTTACAAAAATGAAAGATCTGGAACGTCTGGAATCGTCTCGCGCATCCCGTTGTTTTCCCGTCCCCAGGCTCTTAGAATTCGAAGTTTCAGATCTTCGATTTTGACGACCCCGTCGTCGCTGGCATAAGCAACAGGATCCGCGTACGAAGTCGCGGGCAGAAGCTAGTTATATAATATATCTCTTGGTGGTTTGGAGCACGAAGTTCTGGGTTCCGTTGCTAGGTCGGAAAAAGTTTTTGTAGGTACTTATTAGGAATGTCTCAGTAACAGTCACAGAGTCTGAATTCCTGTCCAGTTGACGGCAATAGGATCGCCTCCTATCATATCATCATCATCAATACAATACAATACAATACAAATTTTTATTTGCTAAAACATGTGTGTACATACAGATGCATGCAAGATGATACATTGGTCGTTATTATTTTGGTGCTACATGTTTGTCATATTAATGACGTGCAAATTTTACAGTCACAGGTTCTAATTAACTTCATAAAACTTACAAACTTTTCTCATTAACTTAGATTATGATCCCGATTAAGCATTACATTAACACAAATAATCAAAAAATATAATTAACACAGTCATGTACCGTAAAACCGGCCAACATTGCCCTTGGCGGATATCTTTGCCCAAACACGAAAAATAACTAAAATCTTGAATTGTAAATAAATTTAAATAGCTGACAACATTATTTAATCTTTACGGTAAACTAGACTATTTTCCTGACAAAACTAAATATTAGTTACTTCGCTAAGTTCACTCAGTTGTCGGCGAGACATGTTTAAAGTAGTACTAGTCTGAGGTGGTGCCAAAATCTTGTTTTACGTTTTTACACACTGACAGCGTACGACATCTCTCAGGTAAGTTATTTCAATATTCCAGTAATAAAAAGAACCACGCTTCATTTCTATGCTAGTTTGAGACCAATAAAACGTTAAATCTTCAAGATAATGCAGTGGGCAATGATTCCCGAGCTTGCGTGAACATAGGAGTGACAACATTGCCCACAGCAAAAATAGTGTTAGGGATGGCACACATTATATCTAGTAAGAGTTAACTCAGTTTTATCAACCAAAATGTTTTTATAATTCCTATGTTAAAACTCTTTTTAAAAGTAAATATTATATTTTTACGTTACAACGTCTGCCTGGCATGCCTTGCAATGACTATTTTTCCTTGTAATCTTTGTTATACCATTTTTTTAAGATTTCTGTGTAAGATTTGTTTTAGAATCTTTAATATTAACCTTAAGTATAATAATACGTGCAATTTATAACTATTATACCTGATTGATTTATTATTTATAAAAGATTTCATTTAAAAGCAGATTATTATTTATTACATTAGTGTGTGGCAACCCTAGCCCACCGTTTCAGTTTGTATGAAAAAGCAGTTGGTGTGTAGTGTAACATTGCCCACCTCAGTAAAATTAAAAATATAACGTTTTTGATATATTGATCACGAAGGATGGCAACTTTGCATGATTCACTAAAACATATCTTATTTTCAAAGCTCTAGAGCTGATAGTTTTAGAGAAATTAAGGGTGGGCAATGTTGGACGGTCGTGCGTATAATTTTGCCCGGCTCTTTAATTGCATTTTTCTCGGATTCTGTTAAAGCTAGAAGCTCCAGATTTCGTGATTTGAAGCCTATAATAGTAATTGTTACCATGGTGTACTTGATTACGAGCTCTGATCAATATTTTTTTCGTAATCTCAATAATAAGAAAAAAAGCGGGCAATGTTGGCCGGTTTTACGGTACATTTCAATAATTTCAAGTGTTTTTAATGTCAACAGATAGAAAATAAAATGATTAAAAAGAAAAATTGGTCATGTCAAAACTCGAAGTCAAAATTTGTCATCCAAAAATTCTTTAATGCTGTAATACGCTTTTTCAACCAATAGCGACTTAATTTTATTTTTAAATTCATTAAGGTTAAGCTCTTTCCAAGTTGTAGGAAGCTTGTTATAGATGACCGGTGCCATGCATATGACACTTTTGCGCATAAGTGCAGTTTTTGCCGGGTTTACATACAATCTGCTGTTGTCACGCCGGTTTCGGGGAAACATATCTGCCACTCGTGAAAATAAATTAGGGTTACATTTTACGAACATCAACATTTCTAATATACATATATAAAGATGGAAAAGTAAGCAATCTGTATTTTTTTAAATAAGGCTGACAGCTATCTGTTAATTTTAGGTGAAACATCGATCTGAGGCATCTCTTTTGTGCTTTAAATATAATGTCTTTGTCTGTTGAGTTGCCCCAGAATATGATTCCGTATCTAATAATTGATTCAGCCAGTGCGTGATAA